>CM037782.1:58781090-58831090 GCA_021229015.1 Solen grandis
TTATCATCATGTGGGGTTGTTATGTCATCTTGTTGGGTTGTTATGTCATAATGTGGGGTTGTAATATCATCATGTGAGGTCGTTATGTCATTTTGTTGTGTTGTTATATCATCATGTGGGGTTGTAATATCATCATATAAGTTTGTAATATTATCGTGTGAGGTTGTAATGTCATCTTGTTGGGTTGTTATATCATCATGTGGGGTTGTAATATTATCATGTAAGGTTATATATGTTAATGGGTTTGTATCCTTTTGGGGTGCATTCCTTGATGTCCACTTTAATTGCTGTGTGGTCGAAAACTGATGTTAAATTGACTTCTGTGATGTTAAATTGACTTGCTGTGTGGTGCAACTGTCCTTCTGTGATGTCCAATTGACTTGCTGTGTGATGCAACTTTGTCATTCTGTTACATCCACTTGAATTGCTGTGTGGTGCAGTTTTCCTTCTGTGATGTTCAGTTGACATTGTGATCGGTTGATTAGTATTACATTCTGGTCATTAATATGCTGTCATGTAAGGTAGTATGATGTGATGTTGTTCTCTCCTATTTGGTTCATTCGGCACATGTACTGTTCGGATGAAGTCCGAAATGTTGCGCATTGACGACACCGAGTTGGTCATTTCTTTATTTTCATTTCTTTTATGTTGGATAATAAGGGACACATCCAAATTTTAAGATTCCTTTGTGTTAGACAATATGCAAACTTGTATATTTGTCAAGTTTTGAAGTTGAAAAAACCCACATTCTATTTTTTTTCCAAATTCTCAATAAAGATTCAGTTTTAGTTATAAAATGCAAACATGTTTCGTTTTGCATTTTATTTTTACATTTTAAGATTTCTTACATCAGTGGCTTTCATCTGAATAGATAAAAAAATAAACTGCGAGCATTGGCTAGCGTTTTATATTTTCTAAAACGAGCAGGATAAACTTATCTTCATTCAACACTTACCAAGTATTCTATTTATCCTATTATTTCAGACTATGACTTGACTATTTGAGTTTACCGTCGCTTCGACAGTATTTCAGTCATATAGCGATACAGTTGGAGGAAGACCCCGAATGCACGGAGGCATTCGGGTAGAACCACCGACCTACCGCAAGCCAGCTGGAAGACTTCCTCACATGAAAACCCTGATGACCCTGCCGGTATTCGAACCCACACGGTGAGGAGCTGAGTGAGTGTTAAAGTCAGCGACTTTACCCTCTCGGCCACGGAGGCCGAAGCAATTTCAAAGCAATACACAGAAAGAATTAAAAGAAAGAACGTAGCATCACTTGACCTTCAACACCGTGACGTCATACATGCAGTAAACAGGAAAGTAGTCACGGATGACGTCAGAATATATAAACAATCACAAGTGAGCACAAAGCTAAGTTTATTCGATAGGCAGTTTATACCACAATGTAAGTCTGGTGATAGGATAAACTGTATTCAACAACTTTTGATAAAATATGTTGAAAATATTACAATGATAAAAAAAAACCTTTGAGCCACCTTTTCTTGTAGATCAAACTAAAACTTTTTATTCAGAACTAAGTAAAAAATGCGTAATAAAATATAAACGTTTCGCTTAGACAATTGAACATAACAGATAGTTTTCTTTGATTTCCATTCATTTGTAATACTTTTAACTAATTACAGTTTTGTCATGTCGTAAAATGCAATGTATTCTATCAGGAGATATTTTCTTTATCTTTTCAGATGAAATCTACTGATGTAAGAAAATTCTTAAATGCAAAACATAGTTACGTTTGCTTTTTTAACTTAAACTGCATTTTTATTGAGAATTTGCATAAAAACACTGGCGTAGCTTCCTATAAGCACAAGAATCTGTGCCATGTTTCGATTTATTATAAACAATATTATATTTATATGTAACGTAAAATTAAATGTTTTTCAATAACGAGTGAGTTTGAAAAAACGTGTTTTTCTTTGAACATCTCAACAGTTATCTAAATTTTAAATTATTGAAAATACTGAAAATTGGTCTTCCAGTTCAGTAAACTGGCAAAACCACAAACTATATTATCTCAAAAATGAAATGACGGTTTACTGCAGACGTAATTCACACGCACGCACTGTTCATACATGCGTAAATTATTACCAAAACTATGACAGATATCTCTTAAGAGTGTCGCTGTAAAGTACATGAATTATATATATTATGGCTACACCATTCCTATCAAAGACACATTTCTTTGGTAATAATCTGCTTTACGGTAATTTGATTTTATGAGGCAAAATGCATAAATTTACTTTTCTCCTCTGGGTGTTTAAGGGTACATATTTTATAAACGGCAGACCTAAAACAAGTTAATAATTCTGCTTGAAACTTGTATATTGCCTTTGAGACTTCCGTTTTTTCTAATGCAAATGCACTAATGCACGAAACTATATGTTCTATTTATGTAAAATATTTATGCATCGATATGACGATGCTTAAGAGCGTTAATTATGTGTTTTCTGTTATTAAATTTACAATATAGGGAGTATGTCAACAGGATGTCCATATAGGGACATAGGTTTCATTGTTTGATTAATACATAGAGGAAATGTCTTTGTTTTGAGTGAAAATGGAAAATATCTCATCGAGAAGTGATTTAATTTAATATATTCAAGAGTGCGTAGCGCGCGCGTGAAAATGTTAAGATTGTACATGTATCACCTCGTATTCCATATTCACTCAAAATAAATTTTGTTTTTATTTTATGTTTATTGCTGCTACATATCCATGTACATACCCTTTATATGTAAAAAGGTAGTCCCGGCAGATCTATTTCACCCACATTGTGTGAGATATAGATATAATCTCACTGATAAAACACATTATTTCAACAGAAAGCATTAAATAAAAACTCTAATGTCAGTCCCACGTGTAATTCAAACACACACACGTAACAATAATTATTACAAATTCATGATATTAGGTGCTTACATACGACAGATCTAGATCTCAGAGCGTTATGAGTGAGAGTCATGAGTGTAAAGGCTACTTATGAGTATTTAATAATAACTTGAAATTCTACATAAAATTGGTATAGTCCCTTTAAAAAGAAAGCCTCAAAACCAATCAGATTGTTCCCACGGCCATGCAAATATCCAAAGTCCCCCGACAGATCCTCCGCGGTAGGAAAACATACCTACACATTTAGTGAATCCAAGCTAGGCTCCTGAAAAATACTACTAGAATGTGACTTTTTGCAACTTCAAAAGTTGGCAAATATACTTGTATATTGTCTAACACGAGGGATCTTAAAATTTAAATAAATGAAAACAGGAAAACAGTGAAATAAGGAAATAACGGCAAACCAACTCGGTATCGTCAATTCGCAACAATTCGGACTTCATTCGAACAGTACATGTGCCGAATGAACCACATTGGAGAGAGCAACATCACAGCATACTACCTGTACATGTCAGCATATGAATGAACAGGATGTAATACTAATCAACCGATCACGATATCAAGTGGAGATAACAGAAGGACAACTGCACCGCATAGTAAGCCAAATGGACATCATAGAGAGAAACTGCACCATGACAACTGCACCACACCATTAAAACCACCTTTCATTTACAGTGACAGATGTGATGAAAACTTGATACTAGTCATTGAATGATAATTGTGGAGAATAATATTTTAGAATATTACAAAAATATTAAGTTATTTAACCTCATAGTGTTGAATTTGGAATTATGGTACATGTATTCTGCTTGGTTTTGAGTTAAAATTTCTGTCAAAAATTCATTTGATGATTTGAACATGTTAATATAACATTACTATTAAATTAACATTGTTACTTGTTCAGATTGCAGTTAGCAGACCTAGAATTGGGATAAAGGTGTCTCATTCCAAATTAAGATGTTGGTGGATGTTGGACTTGTTTTGTGAATATTATGTAATCTTATCTAGGATATCATTAAATAACTATAAAAGCATGTTGTGTTATAAGTGATATAAATTATATTAAAATTTCTAAAAAATTAAAAAAATGAAATTAAAGTTGAACACATTGTCTTAAATATGTTTAAAAGTAATTTGATCTGGCAATCACTCATCTAAACTATCATGATTTCTTATGTATAAGAAATCTACACAATAAAAAAAGATAAAGATATACTTTTTAGGTTTATTTTAATCTTATTTACTTTACATCAATTTAGAAATAAATTCTTACAACATATACTAAACCATATCTACGGTTCATGGACCAGTACTTTGTGGCCGGGAAGTTGCATAGTTTTAGTATATGCCTCTTATGAAAATGATTATCAAGGACATCATTGCTGTTTGCTGTAGTGCAGAGAGAGACTTTTTTCATGTCTTTGATAAAACAAATGCATTGATGACCTAATTAAAAAAAACAAAAACATGTTTGTGTGTGTGTAGATAAAGATTACTGAAAATAAATAATTGAAATGACATATTTAACTTGTGTAAGATCATAGAAACATAGTTATCGATGACAAAACGGTCGAAGTTCAGCAGAGGATATTTTTGACTATATACCGTCATCAAATGATCAAAGTACACGGATACTAAAGTATTTTGCCGATTGCGATGTTGATATTTAACCAAATTATTTTCCATGACTTACATGCTTTCTTTTAAATATTTACGTAAGTATGATTCTCATAATTTAATTTTTTTTTATGTTTGAATACTGAAAAGAAGCGGTACGCACCGTGGATAAATGATTCAAGATATTTATTTTAATAGCTTCACGAAAGTATCGCACATTTTCCAAACATTATGTGTGTATTTAGGCCATTTTTACCACTTAGTGAACATAGTCCTTTACTAAACTCGTTCATGAAAATATTATTAAGCTCGCCAAAGGTTAGTACGCCTAGTACATTTTCATGAACTCGTTAAGTAAAATTTGATATCAAATAACACATCATGTCAGATCCTATATATATGCATTTGTAGCTGCTTTGATATATATAGGAGAAGATGTGTAAAAATAAATTATCGCAGACCATTAATGTTTATATTTTTGGAACCTCTGAAATCAACTGATAAAAAATGTATTGAAGATGATAAACAGTGACAGTGTACAAATCTAAATAAAAATCTCCTCTCTGTTCTGATAAATCAGTTATGATACTAGTATATGACCATGTCTTACGTCATATGACGTCATACATGGCCTGAGCTACAAAAGAGAAAAGTTCATGTGCTAAATATTGACCTGAACAACAAATATAGAACAATTTGCCTGTGATTATGAAGTGAAGGGGATTTTTTCTTTTAATTTTGATTGACAATCTGATGCATAATGGCCTGAAAAAAGAAATAAGTCGTTATTCTTTGAGAAAAGAGATGAGGATACTGAAAACAAAGGAGGAGAAAAGAGGGCATTAATTACAGGAGCAGCAGTTGGATAGGTAAGCTTTACTTGACTTTGGGATATCTGTTCTAAGTTGTTAAACTCTAGATTTAAAACTCTGCTTAATTTAATTACTAGATGAAAATTAATTTGATTTTTTTTTGTCTAAAAACACTGACGAAATACAAACCACAGCTATGTACATGTACAAGAATTGATCATTAAACTTTAATAATAGGCAAATAACCCAACACACTATATGGTACTATAATATAATAGCTGAATATGTGAACAAATCTATTAACAAAACATTAACTTGACCATTCATATATTAAGACAATCTATGGTAGAGTAAATATTTCTCAATTCAAAAGCTTTGGTTACAAATATACCAAGTTTTTTTTCATAATTTGACGGTTCATACTTGTAAATAATTCAATAAGTTTATACATGTTTGGTCTTTTATTGTAATAAAAGGGTATTAATTCTTTTCTTAAATTGTCATATCATTTGCATTCAAAAATGACGTGAAATTCATCTTCTAACATATTACAAAAAGTACATTTTCTTTCATCAATTGGTGTAGCGATAGGCCTGTTCCATCTCCCAAATTCAATATGCAATCTATGGGATGAAACGCGTAAACGAGATAGGTTTATTCTGTATTTACTGTAATTTATTTCATTTAAATATGGTTGAAATTTAAAATCTGCAATTTGTATATATAACAATGCCCTACTTGATTCTTGTAAATTACTATTCCGTTTTTGTAAAAACTGATCATGTATTCTTTGTTTTGCTAATAACAAAAATACCTTTTCATTTCCAACTGACTGTGAATACCAGACATCAGCAAAATACATTTCTTAATAGAGAACACCAGTTTTTACATTTAGGTTTGCTTAACAAATCTTGATACAATGCATTATAAATGATTTTTATATACTTTTTGGGATCAGAACCTAAAATCTTTATCCAGAATTTAATAATAATATACAATCTATAGTTTTATAAAGGTACCCTGCCAACTTCACCATAAACAAAATCATTTTGAGTTGATTTTTTTTACACTTAATAACTTCTTACAAAATTGAACATGTATTTTTTCAATTGCATTTCCTGGATGAAAGTTTCACTACTGTAATTTAATATTGGCAAACAAGCCTGTCAAATAATTGAAGTCTATGTTTAACTTTTATATTGGTGAATTTGTAAAGATATTTATTCAGTTTGAAGATGGCTTTTAATGACTGACCAGCAAGTATTTTTTGTGCTCCAGAAAAACTACCACCTGAGGTAAACACTATCCCTAGGTATACAAATTTCTTGACAATTTCTATCTGTTTTCTTCCATAATAGAAATTAACATTATTTGGTATTCTACCACCTTTTCTAAAAATCATAATCTTGATTTTGTCTGTATTTACAAATAATTTCCATTTTTTACAACATTCAGACAACACAATTAGGCTATTTTGTAATTCTTCACAGCTGTTGGCAAATAAAACAATGTCAACAGCATACAATATAAGAAAAAAGTTTAAACCTGTAAATATCAATACCTTGTGTACAAGATTCTATAAACATATTTTCAATGTCATTGATATATGCTTGACTATTTTAAATTATTTTATTATAACATCATATAACTGTATGCTCTTGTATCGGTTGTTTATTCGATTTGATCAACAAAGCTATCGTTCGTTCGTTCGTTCGTTCCGTAACTCTTCATGATTATGTGTAGTAAAGTGACGCACATGAGCGCGTGAGCGCGCGTGTGTGTGCGTGCTGGTAGAATGATTAACTCGGGTTTGAAACATGACCGAGCAGATTCCTTTCAATTCAGGAAGATATATCTAGGAAGACATATTTATAAAGACAGTGCTAGTAGTATTAGTAGCAGTATGTCGGTGCGTGACTCCTGTATCTAATGTCATCTGTTATAGTGTCCGTCGTTGGTTAAATATTATTTTGATGTGTTGGTGGTAACTGTAGAAATTGTAGTATGAATTGGTAGTAGTGGCAATAGTAGTAGTAGTAGTAGTTTGCTGTTGTAGTAATAGGTAGTAGTGGTAGTTATTGTTGTGACATGCAGTAATATTTATAGTAGTAACAGTAGTGTTAGCTGCCGTAGTGGGACTGGCAGTAGTGAGAGTAGTGGTAGAAGCAGTTGGTTTTGTTGTTATGGCTGAAAAAAAAAAGAGAATGAAAATGGAATACAATGAATGAAAAATACGTTTAAGTGCATGGCTGCCCCAGATATTCACATTTATATCTCTGTTAATAAGTGTAACGTGCTCTTCAATCTTGAAAATGTATTAATATCTAGTTTTACTTAAGATAGTTGCTATTGGCTCATATAACATGACAAAAGTACTCATTGAGGGTTTTAAATAAGACAAAACTACCTGTTTACCCAGTATCAACAAACAATTAAACTGTATTTATGAGCATGTCTGAGCATGTCTGAATTTATGAGCACACTTATAACGTATTACAGATAATCAGCACACAATCAATGTAATGGGTGCTACGTCTTGATATGCAATATCTCAACATTGAAATCCGGCAGTTCGTCCAACTGACGATAACCGATCCTTTTTGGATAAAGATTTCTTTTTTTTTTGTGCAGAGGTCAGAATGTATAACGATTTGCAGAAAAAAACTGTTTACATTTTTATCGTATAGGACAGATTCTACAGGCAATGGATGGCTTCTATTGTCTGTAGAAATCTTAAATATATTCTATACGACTTAGAAGTGATCCTTAAGTTGTGGAAACTTTCGCTTTTGTCAAAATATCGATCTACACTCAAATACTATGAAAACGCATTGACTTGGAATTTTCGTATTTTTAAAAAATGATTTAATATTATTTAGAATTGCAATGAAACGTACTTCAGGAATATGTCGGTGCATGGTTTATGTCCTAGTTATCAAACAAGATTGCTGATTTCTCCTTGAAATAGCAAAATGACTTGAAATATCGAAGTTTTATATACGAGACGATATTTAAGTCCCTAAGTATAGTATGTATATAGTTAAATAGAAAATAGAAAGGTGTTTTAATAAAATAAAATAGCTGACAAATTTTAATTTTCAGAGCTTTTGACTGCCAGCAATTTTGGGTGACTATTTAAATGCGATTAACAACAACAGCACCAACAAGACAATCTCAAGAATAAAACAAATAGGACTCGGTCACATGTCATTTTTTAACATCGTTTAGATAATTTCACTCAGAAACTTACATAAATCAACGAGCACTTTTGGAACACCTTATCTACATGCTGGTGTACAATTCCACATATTGTTCAATGAGAAATAAACATACACTTGAGAATTTTCCTCAGTTACTGATTGGTCAGTTTAAATCAGCAAATTTCAGCCGGCATTGCTTATCCCCTGGTGAAATGGTTTATAAAAATATTTTCTTCCTCCGTGGGCGGATGGGTTAAAATGGAAGAATGTATAGATGGACAAAAAGATTGACAGATAGACAGGTAGACGGAAACTTAACATGTGCTATTATTTTTAGACAGCATGAAGATAACAGATATTTATTACAAAATACATATGTATACAAGAGTATACAGAAAGGATTGGAATTGGAAGCTAAAGGCTTACTGTGCATGTAGTTTCAATTCTGAAAAAATACAAGTGTAACGTACACTGGTCTTATAAAACCTAAGGCCAAAATCCAGTCATTGTAATTTGATGATCGAGCTTATATCTTACGCTACGGCCTTTTAAAATGTATGAGTAAAACCTCATATATCCGCAGAATGGCTATACAATACCAAATGTGTTGATGCACACTAGAGAAACCTTAAAAGTGTGTGTTTAAAAAGACAATAGTCCGAGTGGTAAAACTACTACAAAGAACAAGTCAGAGTAGTGAAACTGTATATAAAAATAAAATATGTCTATCTGAGCGGCCAAAATTAAGCAATATATGAAATATATGAACAGATAAAATGAAAATTATGATATATGATTTTCCTTTGGACTATCCTGCCAACTAATTATAACCAATGATTTCATAATGATTTGAAATACGAAAAAATATAAAAAATCAACTAATGTTTACAAGAACTATGATCTACTTGACCAACTGTTTAGGCTCAGCCTTGCCAAATGAAGAAGAATGATTATAAAAACTTTATTTTCCTCAAATATAAACCACCAAACCAATGAAACTAATAAATGATCTCAGTGTTTAACAATCAAACTAAAAAAAAAACCTTGTGAAATGCAGCACTTCTAAAGAAAACACTGAACATCTATATGTTCAACATATACGTATACTTATTTGCTAATTTGCTAACAGTTGGAATTAAACACCCCCATTAACCATTCGTTTTGAATACCAACGTATGAAAATGTATGCTTCTATATAATGGAGAAGATCTCAAATAGCACAGAAATATCCTACTGAGCCCTTATAATCGCAATGATGCCACCTTTCAGATATCCCTGTAACTGCTCTCAACCTTAACCAAAACTATATGAAATCCCGCCGTCCACTGTAGGCTCAAACCTCGACCTTCCTGCTGTCTTGCGGTATGTCGGTGGTTCTACCCGGATGCCTCCGTGCATTTGGGGTCTTCCTCCACCTGTACTTAGCTGGACGTCGCTATATGACTGAAATACTGTCGAAGCGACGGTAAACCTAAATAGTCAAGTCAAGTCAAACCTCGACCCGTAACTTGTGCAGTAATGTGGTAGCCTACTGAGCTCCACTTATCGCAATGATTAGTAAGAGCCACCTTTCAGCTACCGGTACACTACAGGCGGTCCAAGTCCTAAACTTAGTTGCCACAATAACCAAAGACACTGAAAAGAACTCCAAAAAGTAAGAGATCGAGCCCATACCATAAAAAAGCCTTATCTACCGTATAAGCGACAATCTGCCATCAGAAGTGACCTTCACGGCGAACAGAAGTTTGTTAATTGGGTTTAACGTCAAACCGACAGTATTTCAGTCAATTGGAGACGATGTCTACTTGAGACAGATATAGTGCAGTAACACTGCAGTATCACGCCGTAGACATGTGGCATGATCCCGTCTCGGCCACCGGGAACGGAACGCGCCACCTTTTTTACTCTCTGAAGGTGGTGGTGACACCTAGCGGCAACTGATAGACTCAAATTACAATGAGCTCTGAAATTACCTTGAGTTTTCAACTGTATTCGATAAGGGTCTAAAATGAACCGAAATGACCCATATTACCTGAATCGTCAAAAATAAACACAATGCTAATAAAAACACTTGTATAATATACTTCAGTAAATGACCAAATCACATGAACCGAAACTAGTCACAAGAGCATTTATTGACCTATAACTAAATATAAAATCTGATATAACATATAATTCAAAACCAAATTTCACCACACATATAAGTGAATTCAGAGGTTTAAGTTTATGAATTCAGGTAGTAGCCCATGAGACATCCAGCGTGACATGTATAACATTTCCTCCGTGGTATTAGCAAAGCAAAATTAGAATAATATCGTGAGTTGACCACAGGTATATGATAACACGGGAATTATAACGCGATAGTATTACGATGGAATTGCAAAAAATCAAGAAACTACAATTAAAAAAGAATAAAAGAAAATAAAAAACGCAACAGTACGATTTTGAAAACGCGACAGTACCATGATGAAATCACAATAATTTATTGAATTATACTCATCGTAATACCATGTTATCTCGTTTTCAATATTATGTAAATCATGTTATCGTATATTTGCAAAAACTCGTACCTCAAATGATTGCAACGACTGACCTCGAATTCTGATAAGATTTGATAAGATTACAACGTTTAGTCTACGATGAAGACCACGATTTCAATCGTAGTGCAAATTGATAATGGGAATAGTTTTTAGTGAAATACACACTTTTCTCCTTCATATCCTAAAAATCTGTAATACAAATGTCCTTTATATTTTGTTTATTAGTACGACATTTCCTTCACAACTAAACTTTAGAGTAAAAAGAAAACTTGTATTACAGATTTTTAGAAAATCGTAATCAAAATAATTCACCGTATTTTGTAGGTCAAACCGGAAGTTGATTTCTTATATTGTTTACATTTGATAAACCAAAATAAAATACCTGCCGTTTGTTGTTCATTGCTTAAAATAGAAATAATATGTGGATAAATCAAACTAGCATGTGTTTTGACTTATTTCTAAATGAATTTTCCGAAATTCAGTCCCTTTTCGGTAATTAAGGTTCATTTTACTCTTTACGTGTAACAACTCGGAAGCGCTATAGTAAATTCTTTTCAGGCTGTGATGAAAGCCAGCGTTCATTTTTGGCTAAAACATTCTGCTACATTATCAACGAAGTCATCGAATGATTTGAAAATAAAGGTAAAATACGTTTTCATGAACAATTTCGTTACAATAAAATGTATTCTATTGTGAATTTTATGTATATTCTTTTAGTTTTTTTGGACTGTTCTGCGCGCCATTTTCATCGCACATGATATTCTTGTAAAATGTCAAAACTAGAAGGTTGTAATGGTTTATTTGAAAGACACCCGTTTTTAAAATATACTTTTTCATCTAAGGAAGAAATGAACTTTTTATTGAGACGCCTTCCAAACGATTAAATCGCCATCATTATCACACGCATGCAGACGACTGTGTAAAGATTTGCAAATTGGGGGATTATGAGATATTTTAAACTCTTTTTTAGGTATAATAACAGGAATAATTTTGATTTTTTCCACTAGTTTGATAAATACATATTCAAATCCGTTCATCTAATTACTTATTCAGTAAAAACATGTTTATGTCATTAAAACAACCTTTCACTTACAGTGACAGTTGTGGTAAAAACAACAACAACAAAAAAATCATTGAAGGATAATGTTTGAAAAAGAATAATGAGAATATTAAAATATTTTGATGGTATTTCACCTCATGTAAAGCTGGAATAGGGATTAAGCTGTTTGGGTTTTAGTTTATATTTCTTTTAAATATTTGCACTGAAGAGCATGTTATAATTTATTCATACTAATAATCGTTATTACTTCTTTTCAGATTGCAGAAAGCAGACATAGGTGTATGCTCTCATTTCAAAGTTAAATGTTATCTTAGAATATCAATAAACAAATAAAAAATATTGTGTCATTATTCCGAGAGAGAGAGAGAGAGAGAGACTTCAAGATCTAGAGAGAGAAAAACTTCAAGATCATAATTTCCAAAAAGAAAAACCAAATTCAAACAAATATTCCAAAAAGAAAAATAACATTCAAACAATTAATACTCATCAAAGTAATCTGGCAATAACTCATCTAAGCTTAAAAAATGATGATTTTTGCTGTTTATGAAATCTACACAATATAAAGAAAAATAGATAAACAGTTTTATAGGTTTAGTTTAAAATTGTTAGTTCTACTCCAATTTGGAAACAAGTCTTTACAACTTACAGGTTCATTGGCTGGACCAGTATTTTGTGGCTGCACTTAGGAGGTTGTATAGGTGTAACATAATTCAGGGGATCATTAAAAATATGCTAACAAAAACCATAAACAGGCCCCTACTCATTTTAAAAGAGGAGGGACAGTGTTTTTTATGATGATGATGATGATGATGATGATGAAAAATTTCGATGTCCAAAATTGGTGCTTGTAAAATAGATAAGTATAGGAAATGGCAATCAAAGTCAATGTAAATTGTGTGACTGTGTAGATAAATATTATTGCATAGATAAGTATAGGAAATGGCAATCAAAGTCAGTGTAAATTGTGTGACTGTGTAGATAAATATTATTGCATAGATAAGTATAGGAAATGGCACTCAATTTCAATGTAAATTTACTTTAAACACCAACTTAAATTTTGCAAATGATTTCTTTCTATATATAAATATTTTTTTCCTTGCTGATTCTCACAATACGTCAATAACAAAGATGCATACATACATACATTTATCAGGTCTGACTGAATCACATGCGACTACAAGTATCCAATTTCAACGTCGTCTTGAAAACAGCAATGGATATTTGATATTTAATCCATGCATCCATTTCTGCATAAATTATACATAATAAATGCATACATCCATTCATCAGGTCTGACTAAATCACAAGAAACTACTTGTATCAACGTGATATCAACGTCATCTCGAAATGTTAATTTAAAACAGGATGTAATCGTGGTCTGCTTGTTACACTTGTTTAATTCTTCCTTTCCAGGCGTATCCGAAAAACGTATCGCATACCTAAAAAATCATCAATCATCACCTTTATCTTTATGATTGAACTGCACAAACATCCAATCAATTAACAACATATGCAAACCGTAAGCGGCCGTCTCCCACACATTTCGGTAATTAATTGACGTTTGCGCCTTTCCATTGTTTGTTTTCAAAATGTCGCCGGTAATTAATGTTCGTCAGCGACTTCGGATAAGGAAGTGCGAAAATCTTACGAATTTATTGGCACGGGCCGAAAAATCTTTTCGGATGAGGCCAGGTATTCGAATGGCACAAATTTGAATAACCCGGATATTTTTATATAGAAATAAGAAGGAGAGTGATCGGGACCAACGAAGTGTTTCGAATGACGCCAGGTATTTGAATGAGAGGTGGTGGAGTAACCGGGGTTCGACTGTATATGTACATGTTATATAAATGTGTATATAAAATGAAAGTCCAGGTTTGACGTTGACGTGGACTACACCAAAGGATTTACCAAATCATGGTTACGTAAACTTGCACGAGGAAATTGTGCAATTTATCGACCGCAAATATCTTTAAACATGCCAGTTTACAATCTCGAATGCACTCGTATGATGCAAAATTGTGTAATTTACGTTTAGAGAGAGAGAGAGAGAGAGAGAGAGAGAGAGAGATTCTCGGCACACCTGTTTCAAACAAATAAAAATGACTGTTTTCATACTGTTGAGCCAAAGCGATATATCGCCTTGAGAGATTTATGTCCTCTACTGAACTATAGATATAAAAAAGGTATTTTGATACCTTGTGGGTTATTACCTATTGCATTGCTTTTAGTATATCCTACTTCGGTAGCCGCTATCCTGACCCCCCCCCCCCCCCCCAAAAAAAAAGAAGGCTTTGATGATGGTTTTCATAAGTGATATTTGGAAGAAGTTCACATTGTAATGGATGTTTATAAATGCTAAAATGGAGGGATAATTAAGTTCTTAGAAAATTTTATTACATTAGTATACCCCTGAAGCACACCGGTTTTTCTAATGCAACCTTTGCCATCAGGTTATCCACCTGCTTTATTTGTGTAGCTATCCCATCTATGTATTATTTGCAAAGCTATCCTCCTTACTTTACGTAAAACTTTCTGCCTGTAAAATATTGAAACTTCCCTTGTCTTTCATAAATACCCCTATAAAAAATTTAAAAGCTATCTTCCTGTCTTGATTGTGAAAGTTATTACCACTTCCAGTGTCTTCTTTGTAAGGCTTTCCACTTATTTCTTTGTAATTGTCTCCTGTGAAAAGTTACCTCCTGTCTCGTGTGATCAGTTACCCCCTGTCTCCTGTGGGACGCCACACCCAGTCGCCTGTGTTAAGCTACCCTCTGTTTCCTGTGTTAAGTCACCCCTGTCTCCTGTGATAAGATATCTTTATTTGTCTATTATTAAACTACCCCTTCTTCTTTTTGAGCTACCCCCTTCTTTTGTTAAGCACCCCTTCTCTTTTTAGCAACCCCTTTTAAACCCTTATCAATAAGCTATCCCTATCTTCTTTGTTAAGCTACACTCTCTCTTCTTTTGAAATACCTTCTGTCTTATGTGATAAACTACAACCCCCCCGTCTCCTTTGTTGAGCTAATTCCGCATTTCTTTTAAGCTACTTCCTGCCTTATATGATAAGCTACCGCCTGTCTTCTTTGTCAAGACAAACCCTTTCTTCTTTTTAAGCTATCTCCTGCCTTTCGGATAAGCTATCCCCTCCCTTCTTTCTAAGCTACCCCCTTTTTTTTAAGTATCTCCTTGTCTACTGTGTTAAGCTGTCCCTGTCTTCAGTGTTAAAGATCGCGTGTTAAAGACGATCGCGATTTCATTATTCTTCTACACATTCAGAATTTCATGACGTATATCGATAGCTTATTATCTAATATGCTAAAATATGAAAAAATAACGGGGTTGACAGTCTTAGAAAAAATATGACTGTTTTATCAGTATACCATAGATATCAGCAGTTTTGGATGGAATTTCACCTATGAAAACTGTCATTTTTTTTCTTCAAATTGATTACAATTATTAGTAAATATTATTTCATTATATTAGTGAAACATCAATTAAAAAACAAAAACAAAAAAAGAATTTACTACGTACATGTATACATCTGTTATTTAATACCCTTACATACTTTCATTGAAAAGGTACAAACCAACAGCATTTGTTTGAAAATTTATTTTTCTAATGTTCAAACATTCAGATTTTTTTCAATGAATATATTTTAGGGACATATCTATACGATAAAGGCTTAAAACAATAGGTCACCAGGCTTATTTTTAAGGATAGACATTTTAAGTTTTAAAAGCGCCAAATTAGTCAAACATTCGAAAAATATTCTCATCATTAAGTTGTTAAAACAGTTCGAGCTAATCTCCCGATCTTCTCTCTTTTTTCAAATTGAACTCTGCCAACACTCCTCCACAGTTGCCCCTCTTACATGACAGTTTTCAAGAGTTATCTACAACTTTAGAGGGGAAGTAATTAACAACTACGTAGTAGTTGTAGTCTCATTTTCACCATTTTCAGACCGTTCTTAGCTTTTTCGCAACACAGCGACATCTTCCCCGTCTTCCAAATCTGCACTTGCCCCCAACTAATTGGCAATAATTTACCATTCGACCAAACGACCGCTTATACCAGACAACTCCAACACAGGCGCCATGTCTCGGTAAGCACATCCGCTTCCGGCCGCCGTGTGCAGTCTCAATTACGCAAAATGCCATAAGGGCAAAAACGAGCAAAGCCGCTGTTTTCCTCATATTGACTACTCTGGCTGGTTACCAAGGACTCCTGGTCTAAAAAGATATAAAAAAGGAATATATTGATTTTAAAGTCCATGTACAAATCTTGATAATGTGTTCATATAAACGTTCGATGAACTAGAACGTGTGTTTATTACGTATCTACACCTGTGATCTGTCATCTTGCCAATCTATGTTTATTCCTGGTTTGCAATATTCTTTTTTTTTTTCCCAAGCTGAACTCAAGCAGAAGTTGCTTGTCAGATGTTCATGTTGCATGCGAAACATGTCCGGACTTTATCTGAAACATTCAGGTTATACAATCGCTAATTGACACGTTATCGTATTTGGGCGGGATTAATGCTTAGATTCTCTTTTGAGATCATACCTCGATGACGGTCCCTGACTTGACTTGACTATTTGAGTGTACCGTCGCTTCGACAATATATTTCAGTCATATAGCGACGTCCAGCTAATTATACAGGTGGAGGAAGACCCCAAATGCAAGGAGGCATCCGGGTAGAACCACCGACCTATCGCAAGCCAGCTGGAAGGCTTCCTCACGTGGAAATCCGAATGACCCTGCCGGGATTCGAACCCACGTGGTGAGGGGCTGAGTGAGTGCTAAAGTCAGCGACTTCACCCTCTCGGCCACGGAGGCCCTCACGGTCCCTGACGACCAAGCGGTTTCGGTTGCTTGGCGCTCAGCATATGAGGGAAAGGTTGGTCTGGTGTCAGTATAATGTAACTGGTTGTGGAATCATGCCATATGCATACGGCTTGATATTGTACTGTGGCAGCATTACATCTGTCCCAAGTAGACATGGTTTACAAATGACTGAAATACTGTCGGTGGGACGTTAAACCCAAAAATACTTCGAATTCTATGATTATAAAAGATAATAAAAGTAAGGAGGTGTCGTTCTTATAGAATCAGTTTGAAGCCCCTACACATGTTCTTAATAAATGTAACCATCCCGAAACAAAGAAGAAATCCAACTGACCATTTTTTAGGTTTCCTACTTCATTGTTTGAGCTCCGGACGTAAGATAAATATCAGACTACAGCCGAAGCGTGTGTTAATAACTCGATGACACAACATAAGGTCAAGGATTTCAGTTATATCAAATTCAATTAAAGCAAATGGTTTAGTTAACAGATACATGTAGTACGAGTAGATCATGACGATACTAGATCAATTAATGGAGGGGTTGCTTATACTAAAATAAAATGAATAACAGTGGACCTTTGTTCAATTAACAAAAAATATTATTACTACTTCTATTTAGTAAATATAATGACGAAGGCAAAGCCATAGAAAGAAAGACCGTTGTTTCTTTATCATATCTTATATTTTGAATTGAAATAAGGAAGTTATAAATACATCAATATAAGTGGGCCAATTCGAAGTAATGCTACTGCCAGAGTGGGTGATAATATTAAATTATCCTTCTTTTACATGAGCAAAATATACATATCCTTGATATAAGAAAGGGGAAAAGGTTAATATGAAATTTGAAGTATATAATGGGCGCAAAAATAATTGTTGATATTCTAGCAAGTATTCTTTGTTCTTTTATCAGAGAGAGAGAGAGAGAGAGAGAGAGAGAGAGCGAGCATACTTTGTAAGTAATATAAGATGCGTGTTTATAAGTTATTGCCGTATACACTCATGTTTTTGCTCTGTTCAGCTGTTTTTGGCGTCTAAGTGTTTTTTTCCTCTCTATTAGAACATTTTTTTTATTAAGATTATATTCCTATATCTGGAAATAAATTCATCAGTTTTTTTTTTATCAAACACTATCTTATATAAGTGTTGAACTCCTGAAGCTGAAAACTGTACGTAATTTGTATATTGGTGATGACGTATGTTGTGAAAATGGTAAATTATCAGAAAAAGTATAGGTTCAACAAAACAGCATGTATTCATAGAGCGTACCTTATGAAAGAATATAAATTTGAATGACATGTATATTATATAAACATGAAAACCTGATTTAACGAGTCCTAAAATACCCGAGATCTGTTTCGTATCGAACGAGGCACGGAAAAAACGCGTGCGCTGCGATGCTTTACGTTTTAAAGGTAAATAGATAGACTTTATCTCAACTAATCGACAAACATCGTTTATCTTGCCGAAGCAGAAAAGCTTTATACATTTTGAATGTCGAAACAATGTTTGTCTGTCTCAGACAGTAGTTTTTAGCCTGGCAATCAAACTATTTAAGTCTCATCTTTATAGAGTTTATCGCATTTAAAGGAAAATATTGCAATCGAATGCACAACCATACTTCTATATTAAAGAGTGAAAAACACTTAAGTTCACAAGTGTTAAGGCCACTGGCTGTAGTGTCGAAACTTTGAAACGTCACATAGCAAAAATGCTTTAATAGCAAGAACAGCAAATTTCCATATCTACTGTACTTATAAGATCTTATTATGCTATACTGGTATAATTATTTTTGCAGAGATAAGAACTCAAGTGTCACCACTTCATGAACAGCAAATTTCCATATCTACTGTACTTATAAGATCTTATTATGCTATACTGGTATAATTATTTTTGCAGAGATAAGAACTCAAGTGTCACCACTTCATGAACTCATGCCAGTTTGTTCAAATATTCAAAAGTGAATGTAAATGGGCTTGAAGTGAATTTAAAACGCATGTAATCATTTCATAGCGTTCTTTTTATCTTCCTTTCTTTTCTTGATATATGATGACATAAGATCGACACGGATAGCTCTCGCATCTAAAGGTGTTCATATAGCTCTGACATTATTTTTTCAGATCATACATCTCTGGCAATGACATGAAAATTCCAGAATGTTTTTTTTTTATATAAAACGATCATTCTGATTGTAAACTACAACTAAACGCTGGTTTTGTAAACACAGTAATGATAAGTAGTTCCTAAGCAAAGACGTAATTTAACTTTAAGATTAATAATAATTTTGGTTTACGATATCCTGTCAACAATCAGGCTTGAACTGCATGGTGCGGTGAGGAAGTGTGCAACTTGTTATGATTTACGGATTAAAATGACAAGTTCATAGAAACAAGTAGAAGGGGAGACATCCGGGTACAGTACCGGGATGGAGAGAAAGATAAGGTGCAAACCTGAGCGTAAATTCCTTGCTGCTGCAGAATGATGCAAGGAAAAGGTTAACAACGCCGCCCCTCAACCAACCGCCTTATTTTGACTAACACATAGTTCAACGAAGTTTCGTTTATGCCTTTGTTTATATGTCATTATTTGGGAATTTTCTCCAGTGGTTATCAATACCAGAAAATTAATACATTATATTTATGTAAAACATATTGGATGTTATATCGGATTTAGACATAAATTGAAATAAATACTTGCATTATATTAAAACAAAATTTGGAGCAACAGCAAATATTCTTTTAGGGCGATAAAAATGAGAGAGAGAGAAAGCACAACTACCTATCAATAGCATGCAAGGTGGAGGGCCCAAACTGTAATAAATAGTTGTGTATAACAGTAGAAACAAGAGCCATGTTGACATGGCCATCCCCCGCCGTACGCTTGCTCTTTAGAAGATGTGTTGGAGAGTAGAATATTTCATTTTTAAAAGAAAACTTTTAGTAATGAAGACTGATGTTTAAAGTGATTATAGATATGAAACCCATGTGAAGACCTACTAATTCCTCTATTTTGAGGTCTACAGGTAAAATGTCAAGGTCATTGTGATAAAAATTAAGCCTGAAAATTAACATAGGGCAATAACCAAAACATTATGAAAGGTAGAGTTAACATTCTTGTGCACTGCACTCCTCCTCAATGAGATCTATTCACCTATAAAGTTTCGAGTTGTAATCTCAAATACTTTTCGAGTTTTGCTCCGGACAAAAAGTAGGCCTGAAAAATAACAAAGGGCAATAAATAAAAAATTATGAAAAGTAGAGTTATCATTCTTGTGCACTGCACTCCTCCTTAATTAAATCTATTCACCTATGAAGTATCAAAATGATACCTCAAATACTTCTCGAGTTATACGCTGGAAAAAAATTACGTCTAGTCTGAAAAATAACAAAGGGCAATAACTCAAAAATAAGGAAATGTAGAGTTATCATTCTTGTGCACTGCACTCCTCCTCAATAAGATCTACTCACCTATGAAGTATCAATTTGATACCTCAAATACTTTTCGAGATATGCTCCGGACAAAAATTAAGTCTGAAAAATAACAAAGGGCAATAACCAAAACATTATGAAAGGTAGAGTTAACATTCTTGTGCACTGCACTCCTCCTCAATGAGATCTATTCACCTATAAAGTTTTGAGTTGTAATCTCAAATACTTTCAAACTTATGCTCCGGACAAAAATTAAGTCTAAAAGATAACAAAGGGCAATAACTAAAAAATTTATGAAAGGTAGAGTTATCATTTTTGTGCTCTGCACTCCTTCTCATAAATCTATTCACCTGTGAAGTATCAAGTTGATACCTCAAATTCTTTTAGAGTTATGCTCTGGACAAAAATTAAGGCTAAAAAATAACAAAGGGCAATAACTAAAAAATTATGAATGATAGAGTTATCATTCTTGTGCACTGCACTCCTCCTCCATAAGATCTATTCACCTGTGAAGTATCAAGTTGATACCTCAAATTCTTTTCGAGTTATGCTCTGGACAAAAATTAAGTCTGAAAAATAACAAAGGGCAATAACCAAAACATTATGAAAGGTAGAGTTAACATTCTTGTGCACTGCACTCCTCCTCAATGAGATCTATTCACCTATAAAGTTTCGAGTTGTAATCTCAAATACTTTTCGAGTTTTGCTCCGGACAATAAGTAGGCCTGAAAATTAACAAAGGGCAATAACTCAAAAATTATGAAAGGTAGAGTTATCATTCTTGTGCTCTGCACTCCTCCTCAATTAAATCTATCCACCTTTGAAGTTCCAAGTTGATACCTCAAATTCTTTCAAACTTATGCTCCGGACAAAAATTAAGTCTAAAAAATAACAAAGGGCAATAACTCAAAAATTATGAAAGGTAGAATTATCATTCTTGTGCTCTGCACTCCTCCTCAATTAAATCTATCCACCTATGAAGTATCAAAATGATACCTCAAATTCTGTTAAACTTATGCCCACACACGAATTAAACAAAGCATCTGCGTCCTCTGAATCTGATTGGTCGGTTTATATACAGCAGACATTTTAACTCCAATATCCCCCTTTGCCCATCGCCAACATTTATACTACTTTTCAAACTGGAATATAACCGTTATAATTATGGAATTTACAATCACCGACTTCAAAAGAATACAAATATGCCATTTATATCTTGCTTTACTAGCGCCTTTCCTATATCTTTTATATTTCTCAGCTTCACTCGCATTTTAGAAGCCTCAATTATATAACGTGACGTCATTTTAGGCTTGCGTAGGAGCTAATCTTATTTGGCGGGAAATCAAAAACAGTCTTTGCATATTTTCATAATCCACGATACAATAGATAGAATGTACTACTGAAAATACTGTTGACGTTTTGATTGCCGATTTGACGCCACGTAATCGTATAATGTATAGTTTCAGATCGGCGCTTATTTTAAACTAGGCATTCAGAAAACTTTTACAACAATGACAAGAGAACAGATTATCCTCTGCGGTGAATGATGAAAAATATTATTCATCTATATGTTACCGATATTATGATCTTAAAATGATTGTTATCTCTTCCCCTTCCTCTTAATAACTTGATATAAGATAATGATCAGCGTGCAACGAACCAAAAATGTTTCTATATCCTTCATATCAAACATTACGTGAAATAAAACATTTAATGTTAAAGAAGAAAGATGTAAACAACATCGTGTCATCTATGTTGGACTATCTTTATTATGACATCTATTATGACATCATGTAACTGTATGCTCTTGTATCGTTTATTTGTTCAATTTGAGCAACAGAGTTTCGTTCGTTTAGAATATTGTGTATTTTGAAATTGTGTACGTGGGCGTGTTTTGTGTGCGTGCTGATCGAATGATCAAATTGGATCTGAAACATGACCGAGCAGATTTGTTTCAATTCAGGAAGATATATCTAGGAAGACATATTTATAAAGACAGTGCTAGTAGTATTAGTAGCAGTATGTCGGTGCGTGGATCCTGTATCTAATGTCATCTGTTATAGTGTCCGTCGTTGGTTAAATATTATTGTATCTTGTATCTAGTAGTCTTTGTTTTTGATGTGTTGGTGTAACTGTAGAAATAGTAGTAGCAATAGTAGTTAAGGTGTTTTGTTGCACTGGTAATGCCGGAAGAAGTTGCAAAGTAGTAGTAGTTTGCTGTTGTCGTAATAGGTAGTAGTGGTTGTTATGGCAGTAATATTATGTGATAGTAGTAGTAGTTATACTAGATGTCGTAGTGGGGGTGGCAGAAGTGAGGTTGTCGTAGTAGAAGAAGAGAAACAGTTGATTTGTTGTTTTGGCTGAAAAAAGACAAGAAGGAAAAAGAAATACAAATGATTAAATACGATTAATTTCAGGGCAAATCCAGATATTCACGATATAGGTCTAAGCGTGCCGCTTTAATCTTGAAAATGTGTTTATATCCGGTGTTACTTTTGTTATTGGATCATATAATTTGATAAAAGTACTATCAAGGAAACGTCCTTGGGGGTTTTAAAATCAGACAAAAAAAACTGCATTTATGAGCATGTCTGAATTTATTAGCATGTCTGATGACGTATTACAGATACTTAGTACACAAGCAATGTAATGGGTGCTACGTCTTGATATGCAATATCTCAACATTGAAACCCGGCAGTTCGTCCAACTTACGATTACCGATCCTTTTGGAATAAGAGTTCAAATTGTATAACGATTTGCAGGAAAACTGTTTATATTTTTACCGTATAGGACAGATTCTACAGGCAATAACAAACAGAAGCGAGTGAAGGCTTCTATCGTTTGTAGAAATGTTTAATATTCTATCCGACCAAGAAGTGACCATTTTTCGCTTTTGTCAAATATATCGATTTACACCAATTGACTTTGAAAACGCATCGACTTGGAAATTTCGTGTTTTTTAAAAAAAATGATTTAATATTATTTAGAATTGCAATGAAACGTATTTCAGGAATATATCGGTGCATTATGTCCTTGTTATCACTCAAGATTGCTGATTTTTCCTTGAAATAGCAAAATGAAATATCGAATTTTTATACATGAGGCGGTAATTACGTTCCCAAGTATCGTGTGTGTATATAGCAAAACAGAAAAAAGGGTGTTTTATTAAAAAAAAAGATATAATAGCTGATACATTTTAATTCCAGGGCTTTTAACTGCCAGCAAATTTTGGGTGACTTCTAAACTATATTTAAATGTGATTAACAGCAACAACACCAGAAAGAAAAGCTCAAGAATAGAACAAATAGGACTCGGGCACATATCCATCATTGAACACTGTATGGACTGTAAGTCAACGAGTTCTTTCCGAAAACCTTATCTACAATGTGTTAAAAATTTAACACATTCTTCAATGGGAAACAAATATACATATGAGATTTTTCCCCAGTCACTGACTGGTCAGTTTAAATAAGCGAATTTTACCCGGTATTGCATATCCACTGGTAAAATGGTCTACAGAAATAATATATTCTCCAGTTGGTTTGGAGAGAAGAAGGCATGGATGGAAAGACGGGTGGACAGGTAGACGGTTACATTACATTATTATTTGTAGATAGCATGAAGATGGCAGATATTTATTACAAAATATAAGGGTACACAAGAGATACAAAAATAATTAGAACTGGAAGCTAAAAGCTTATTGTACATGTAGTTCCTATTCTGAAAATAAATACATGTGTAACGTGTACTGAAGTCTAATAAAACCTAAGGCCAAAATCTCATTTTACCTTGATGATCTAGCTAAATTCTTACGCTACGTCCTTTTAAAACATATGATTAAATTATCATGTATCCGCAGAATGGCTTTACAATACGAAATGTGTTGATGCACACTTGAGAAACCTTAACACTTTGTGTTAAACTAAACAGTAGTTCGAGTGGTAAAACTACAAGTCAGAGCGGTGAAACTGTATCAAAATAAAATGTCTGAGCGGTCAATTAAAGCAATGTATGAAATATATCAACTGTTTAAATGAAAATATATATGAACATATATGATATATGCATTTTCCTGCCAACTGATTTCACAATGATTTCACAATGATTTATAAATACCAAAAATAATACCAACAATCAGCTAATGTTGTTTGCGAGAACTATGATCTACTGTTTAGGCTCAACCTTGTTGTATACCGAATATACACAACTGAGGAAGATCGATTATATAAACTATATATTCCTCAAATATAAAACTACAAACCATTGAAACTAATACTAGTAGTTCAACCACAGTGTTCAAAAATCAAACCCAAAAACCTAGTGAAATGCTGCAATTTTAACCCCGAATCAAAATAACGATATATGATTCCAACAAAGCTATCTATTGTTAAAAACAGGCCACGTATGTTAAACGAAACAGTGAATACCCATATGCCCAACATAGAAGTATACTTATTTGTTAACAGTCGAAACTAAACACCTCCAATAATCATACGTTTGAATACCAACATATGAAAATGTCTGCTTCTATAGAATGGAGAAGGCCTAAAACAACAAAGAGAAATTCTTCTGAGCTCTTATAATTACAATGATTACCGGTATGTAAATAGAACCACCTTCCAGATATTCCTGGAACTGCTCTTAACCTTAACCAAAACTATATGATATCCCGCTGTTCCGTCCACTGAAGGCTCAAACATCGACCCGAACCTTTCGCAGCAATTTGGTAAAACACTTGTATAATATACTTCAGTAAATGACCAAATCAGCCACAGTGAACCAACATGAGCTGAAACTACTCACAAGAGCATAAATTGACCTGATATCACCCATAATTCAAAACCAAATTTTGCCACACAAATAGTGAATTCAGAGGTTTAATGATTATCACACGTTTAAGAGACTAGATATGTAATTTTGATGCAAGTACTGTTGAAATGGGTTTGTTAGTGCATGGGGGTTAGTCAGGGCCAATATATCAACCGTCGAAACGTTTTGATTGTCTGATATAAGTAAATAACATGTACTGATAAAGGTAGGAGCCATGAGACATCCGTGGTGGTATTACAAAGTAAAATTAGAATAATATCGTGAGTTGACCACAGGTACATGATAACACGAGAATTATAACGCGATAGTATTATGATGACATTGCAAAAATCATGAAATTACAATTAAAATGATATTGCGATATTATTACGATATAACGGTTGCGAAAACGCGACAGTACTACGATGAAATCACAATAGTTTATTTGTCATACTCATCGAACAATCATATTGTCGCGTTATCAATATCGATTAAATCATCGTATACGTGCAAAATCTCGTAACAGATCGTGAACGTCAGTGACAAAGCATCAATACTCGTATCTAGTCGCACATACACGCATCTTTCAGTTTCAGCTCGTAACTGTTCGTAAGTCATTCGTGTTAGGTTGTGAGCAGATGCGCTAGTAACAATTGAAAATTTATTGCAGATTTTTTTAACCATCACAAAAACTTTATATGATTATCACGATTGCAACGACTGACCTCGAGATCTGATATGATTTGATAAGATTACTACTACTTCAATGAAGAACAAGATTTCAATCGTGGTGCGAAATGATAATGGGAAGATAACATCATTTGAAGCAAGACCACATGGACATATACATTCAGTGTAAATATCAACATACGAACTTTTGACTGAAAGCGTTCTGGTTGGCATTATTGTGTCACTTAGAGCCCTCTACAAAGAACAAGCTTCCTCGCTTAAGAAATACATGTACATGTATATGTAAGATATAAAGAATAAAACCTCCTTATGCAAGTAAGTGTGGGTTTTACGTGGTCAGTGTATCAGGGTTAAGAGGGGGTGGGCTAATTTTCGATATATCGGTACATACTATTAAGGAACGGATCGCGTGGCTGGAATACTCTTCGGCGTTCATTGCTGTTTATTTCCTTTGCCGTGAGAATAAACCGTCATCTTAAACTTGCTGTTTTTCCTTTATATGCCATTCTGACTTGGTAACAATTGTGGGCTTGTCCGGTATACGAGGGTATATCTATTAAACGTTAACGTCTATCGTAATGATTTTTTTTATCCATATCAATATTCATATATGTATCTCAGCACGTGTATTATATTTAAATGAGATAGGTTAATAAATAATGTGTTTATGGTGTTACGAAAAACGTATATAAGCGGTAGGCGGCGCAACCTAAAAATTAAAACCGAAATTCAAATTCAAATTTAGTATAAAAATAAGGTGATGAAATTCCGCGACATTACATCAGTTTATATAATTACGTCGGTTGCTTCTTTGTGTGTGTGTGTGTGTATGTCATTTCCGTGAATTTACGGCAAAACCATGCGTTAACAATAATACGGTAGAGTAAAAACGTACGAAAATGATGGACGAGGCAATCGCGCAATTGCCATAATCTCGGCATAACACAAAATCAGAAACTAAACAAGAGGGCCAAGATGGCCCTTGATCGCTAACCTGAAAAAGATGATTGTTTAAGAAATAAAGATGCTAGAGTGTAAACAAAGTGAAATATGGCTTTTTTTATGGTGAAAAAGGCATAACTCCTAAATAAAATAGTCAATACCAGTTATAATTGAACCCGACTGCGAGATTATGGGCATAAACATTGTCTTAAAGTTTGAAGATGATTGCTCAAAAGATGAAGATGCTAGAGTGTAAACAAAGTGAAATCGGACAATTTTTTTAATATTCAAGGGGCATAACTCCTGACCTAATAGACCGATCTCAGCCATAATCGAACTCAAACGAGACATTATGGTCATAAACATTGTCATAAAGTTTGAAGATGATTGCTTAAGAAATAAAGGTGATAGAGTGTAAACACTGAAATTGTTGACGCCGCACGACGCACACAGCACCACGGACGTTGGACACTCACGGGATCACAATAGCTCACGCTGAGCTTTGCTCAGGTGAGCTAAAAAGTGAGAAGAACCAACCCAATGAAAGCAGTTTCACGATACTTCGTTATAAAATGGCACAGTAGATTCACCAGGGGCGATAAGATCTGCAAGAAGACACAGGTCGAGTGTGGAGGATGATAATGTTAATTAACGACGTCAAGCCATGCCGCAACATTGATAGAAGTGATCCCGTCTGTGCGTTGGACAAGAGGAGGCCTGAACTTCCAATCAGCCACTTTTTACTTCATGAGAACGCCTGCGCACACAGTCCCAGACATGTGCCTCGGGTTATCTCTGAAGGAGCTAGAGACAGTATCCAATGCTCTGTATTCCCCGGACCTTGCTCCTATCGACTTCGCCATATTCTCTGGAATTTTATCTCAAGCATACGAGTGTAATTTATCATTGTTAATTATGAGAAAAACAAAACTGCAATAATAATAGGCATTATCCATATAATATCAATTATAGTAATAAATAATAATTAATGATAAAATAATTATGATAATTTCGATTGAAAGTTGAAGGGCGAGTCGCAGGGTAGACGGTTTGAATCAGTGGCTGAATTGATCAACCGTACACAATATACTTTCGCGTCTTGGCGGGTCGTTGTTCGTTCATGTGTACGAGCACTTGGGTCACCGCCAAAAGCGATGCATGAAAGCTAGTGGTGATTATTTTGAATAACAGTAAATATCACGAGGGAGTCTTCCTGTTATTCTAACGTTTCTAATTTGGAATAAATTTGTAGTCTGCGCCGGGAGCGCGATAATGTGGTTTTATTAAACCATATATTTTAATGTGCATGAAGATATATTCACGAGATTTTCAGAGTTGTATGATTATATATTTCAAAACGACATCAATTTGTTAGGCTGATATTCCAAAACGTTTTTATGCCCCTCGTATATCCACCATGTATAAGGTAAATATGGAAGCTCTTGTTGAGATGAAAACAAAGCTGCTGCTGACAACATCTGCAGAGGGTTTTGCAGAGGTGGCCAAGAATTTGTGTCCAGACTTGCCATCTACGACCAGCCGAACAGCTACCGTTATGGCAATAGAGGAATTTCTACACAGCTTAGTTAAGAAAGAAAATGCGGTGGAAAAACTGAAAAAAGAAAATCACTACAGGAATAGATGTCAAGCCAAAGCTACCAGTTCAATCATCGGGGTCTGAAGACAAAACAAGCTCAGATGCGAAGGAAATATCACGTACAAGGAAAGAACTTTTTACCAGCGACTTAACCAGGCGTCTGAGGAAAGATTTCAAAATCCATGGTATCATTGGAGAAGAAAGATACTGCAAGGATATATGAGCTTCATGAACAGTACAGATTGGTCAAAGCACGGGTACTCTGAGAGAATATAGTGGAGGGCGTGATCAAAGCAACCCAAGGGGGACCCAGGTGATACGTAGAGGGATGCGAGGATCTGGGATTGCCGAAATTGCCATCAATAATTAGAGCTTTTTACGAAGAGAAAAGTGTCACAGATCACTATCAAAAACTTGAAAAACTTCCATAGAACTCTATCAAGAACATGTCTCTATCATTGAACCAAATAGAGAGAGAAGCAACCCAAGATTTTGTCATTCGTGCACTTGAACTTAATATCCTTTTCGCCTCGAAGGACGCCAGCGGTGTTAGCTATGGAAAAAAGCCTTGTGGAACAGTCCTTTCGACACAGTGTTTCTACTGCCATCCGAGACGATTCAGTTTGTTTGGAGTGACACACTTTATTGCAATCCTACAAAACGGACGAAGGTCTTATTGAGGGAGCCAATGTCATTGTTAGGCGCTCAGATGAGAACAAATGTAAACTTTCAAAAACTGGCAGAGTTACCAGTCTTTCTCAGAGAGAAGAGTCAGCCATCATCAAAGATATCAAGGGCCTTCGTGCTGAGGTGAATAAACTCAAATTAGGGAGAGGAGTCCCCAACCAAACAGCAAAAACAAGGGGAGAAAAACAGGAGAAGAACTTGTGAAAAGTGTGAACCCTCAGAACGGTGTACCATTGATGGACTTGCAGAAGCACAACTCACCTAAAGAGACAGTGTCCAGAAAACCCAAAAGGATCCACGCCGAAGGGCGGGCGTTGATCAACAGGGACAGCCCCAAGTGTTTTAACTTTAATGACATTGCAACTTAAGTTTGCACCTCATGTCGTATGACACAATATGGCTCAAAAACATGCCAGCAAAAACATTGGACTTAAAATAAAAATGTGTTTCAAGCTATTTATCAATTAGGAACAAATTCAACTTTTAATAGCAAGCATGGTAGTATTGATGATTTAACTTGGAATGTACCAAAATCTAAAGTCAAACTCTCTAAAATTTCTAGGACCCAAATGTATTGTTAATCTTGATATTAGTGGGTGGAAGAGAGAGTTCTCTGAGATACGGGTGCACAAGTTAATCTAGTTGTAGAGCAGTGGGTTCATGGGCGTAATTAAGGTGATCAAATTAGGCTAAAAGATACGCTTTTTGATCATAAGTTGATTATTCAATCTGTAAGTGGAGAAGCGATAAAAAATGCTGGATGGATAAAATTAGATGTAAGGCCAAAGTACGGTACAGATACAATCAAATTCCCATTTCTTGTTTCCAAGATTCACGTAGATAGGCCTATTCTTGGTTACAATGTAATAAAATGATGCAAATAAAACAGATTTGATTTTTCAGAACGAAGAACAGGATATTACGGCTACAATAGGTGAGGTGCTGTCAACTTATGAGGATAGTTAGGTTATGCTAAACAAAATTGATAAGGGAAATATCACTGTCTTAGCAGGATGAACAGTGGTAGCAATGTGTGCGGTGCGGGTCTGTAGCAGTCAGGTGGCCTCTTGAGTAAGGTAGGTGGCAGTAGGGTATTGTTTTGCAGAAAACAGTGATTAGTCTGGGTAAGGGGACGACAAGCTCTGTGAAGATTCCCATTACCAGTGCATCAGAACACACTATCCGGCTAAATGAGGGGACATGTTTGGGAAAGGTTACTCAAGTCAAATTGCTCATCACTTTAAGACCCGCAGGAGACAGCGGAATCGGGAGAAGGGCAGGCCTGTTACCTACCTGCAGATGCAGAGACTGAATGATGCTTAGACCTGGGATCCTGATGTACCAATTGATGATGGAAACCTATCAAGAGATCAGATGAGTAAGATCAAAAGGTTACTAAGAGAGAAGTGTGGGGCTTTCAGTAAGAATGAGGATGATATAGATTGCATACCAGATCTACAAATGCAAATTGATCTAACTGATCATACTCCTATCAGAAAGACATATGGGTCGGTGCCCTCACCTTTGTATCAAGAAGTTAAAGATTACATCATGGACTTGGTCAACTTACGCGAGTCAAGGTCAGCTTACGCGAGTCCGATGGTTTTTGTCCGAAAAAAGGACTCTGTATTGAAAGCCGTGCTATGAATAAAGGGTCAGTTCAGAGTATGAGGCCAATATAGAATTCCCTAGACAGTCTTGGAGGAAATTGCTGGTTTTCGACATTGCATCAGGGCAAGGCGTACCACCAGGGGTTCATGAAGAGAGACAGCAGAGACTTACCGCGTTCACCACTCCATTGGGCCTGTACGAATGGGTCCAAATCCCGTTTGGTTTGTCCGGAGCCCAATTTATGAAGGAGACTATGGCGGAGCTAAGAGACAAAATTTGTATCCCATATTTGGTTGATGTACCTGTTTTCAATTAAACTTTTGATAACCATCATTTGGATGTCCGAAACGTCCTACAAGGTTCCACTTTACAACCTTATCAATCTCGAATGCACTCGTATGATGAAAAAATCATGTAATTTGACGGCCATATATACATGTATATTTATTCTCGGCACACCCTTTTCAATGTTTTTCATACTTTTGAGCGAGGGCAGTATATCGCCTTGAGAGATTTATGTCCTCTACGGAACTATATAGGACTAATAACAACTTCTCTTTTTGGATAAAAAAAAGGTTTTTTGATACCTTGCGGGTAATAATCTGTGACAATGCCTTAAGTATTTTGTATATTCTACTTTGCCAGTCGCTATTCAGACACCACAAAAAAAGAAGGTTTTGATGAATGTTTTCGTGAGATACATATTGACTTGACTTGACTTGACTTTTTGGGTTTACCGTCGCTTACAGTATTTCAGTCATATAGCGACGTCCAGCTAATTACAGGAGGAAGACGGGTAGAACCACCGACCTACCTCAAGTCAGCTGGAAAGCATCCTCACATAAAAATCCGAATTACCCTGCCAGGATTCGAACCCACGCAGTGAGGGGCTGAGTGAGTGTGGAAGCCAGAGACTTTACCCTCTCGGCCATGGAGGCCCCCTGACATTTTGAAATACGTGCATCTTGTAATAGATGCACATGCTAATAAGAAGAGATAATTAAGTTCTTAGAAAATGAGAAGAACCATATTTTATTACATCAGTAACCCCTGAGGTACATGGTTTTTTAATGCTACCTTAACCGTAAGGCTATCCACTTGTATTACTTGCTAAGCTACCCCCCTTACTTTACGTAAATATGCCTGTAACATATTTGAAAAACTTTCCTCTGTTATTTTTCAATAGCTACCTCTGTCTTCTTAATGAAGCTATCCCCTTGTCTTTTTGGTAAAGTTTATCTCTATCTATGTAAAACTATTCACCCCATGTTTATGCCAGTTTAGCCTCTTTCTTCCTTTAAGCTACCCCTTGCTTTCTTTGTTAAACTTCTTTGTAAATCTCTCCTGCAAAAAGCTACCACCAGTTTCGTGTGATCAGTTACTCCCTGTTTTGTTAAGCTATTCTCTGTCTCCTGTGTTTCGCTGCGCTTGCCTCCTGTGATATCCTATGTTAAGCTACAACAGTCTCCTGTAATATCCTTTGTTAAGCTACCCCTGTCTCCTGTGATATCATATGTTAAGCTGCCCTGTCTCCAGTGTCGAGTTACACCCTGTAGCATGTTTAAAGCTAACTCTGTCTCCTGTGATATCCTATGTTAAGCTACCCACCCTGTCTCAAGTGCTGAGCTACAACCTGTCTCCTGTGGAAAGCTACCCGTGTTTCCTGTGATATCCTGTGTTAAGCTACCCCTGTCTCCAGTGGTGAGCTACACCCTGTTTCCAGTGTTAAGTTACTCCCTGTCTCCAGTGGTGATATTTCCATGGTGACATACACCCTGTTTCAGTGTAAGCTACTCCCGGACTCCATTGGTGACCTACACCATTTTTCCTGTTTTAAGCTACCTACCCTTGTCTTCTGTGATTTCCTGTGTTAAGCTACCCCTGTCTCCTGAGGTGAGCTACACCCTATTTCCTATGTTAAGCTACACACTGTCTAAAGTGGTGTGCTTCACCCTGTTTCCTGTTTAAAGCTACCACTGCCTCATGTGATATCCTGTTTGCCCCCTTTTTCCCGTTTAGCTACCAGTGTCTCCTGTGATATCATGTATTAAGCTACACCCTATTTCCTGTGTTAAGTTACACACTCTTTTCTGTGTTAAGCACCCCTGACCCCTTTGATGAGAGTCCCTGGTCTTTTGTGTCATTATATGTAAGCTTTACCCTGTTTCCTGTGTTACGGTTCATCCTGGGTTAAGCTACACACTGTTTCCTGTGTTAAGCCACCCCTGAACCCTGTGATACGTTACCCCTGTCTCCTGTGTTTCCTGTGTTAAGCTTTCCTCTGTCTCCTGTGATAAGATACTCACTGTCTACTGTGTTGAGCCACCCGCTGTCTCCTGTGGTAAGCTACCCCCTCTCTTCTTTTTAACATATCCCCTGTCTTCTGTGATACGCTACTCCCTGTCTTCTGTGATACGCTACTCCCTGTCTTCTGTGATACGCTACTCCCTGTCTTCTGTGATACGCTACCCCATGTATGTAATCTTTCGTAATCCCCTCTTTCTTTTTAAGCTAAACATTGTCTTCTGTCTGTATCTTTCTTAGCTGCCCCCTGCCCTCTGTGTTAAAGGCGATCGCGACTGTTTCATTATTCTTTTACACATTCAAATTGCATTATTCATTGTATTAATGATAGCTTATTATCTAAAATTTCAACCTGCGACGCTACGTGTTTTTCACACATTGTGAGATTGGCACAGGCATTTATTAATTATTCTTATTAAAGTAATTTGCTAAATGTAACTCTTTTTTTCTTCTTTTTTTGAGTTGACATTTATGTTATCTGATTGTGCTATATTTTTTTCTACAAAAGAAAAAATGTAAACGAAGTATGCAGGAAACGTTACGACTTGTACGTAGGCCAGTATATGTGTACATGTACGTGAACGAAATAAATATCATTGTTGAGGCTTGTGCTTTCATACTTAATTTTGTCAGCTGCTGTTTTATGGATTTATATTTTAATGAAAAAATAAAAGAATGGCATAGATAAGCTTATTTTATTTAATGAGACCTTTAATTTTATTTCGCCGATGTTCGAGTAAAAAAAATTGCAAATACAATTATTTACTTAAATCGATCAGTGCTAAAAAAGGCCAAATGATAAATAATGATTAAATACATGTATGTGCATCATTATAACAACGGTTCGGTCGAACCACCGATGACTAGAACTAATTGCTGTTCCCATCCTGTTCTAGTCACCGAAGATCGACTGCATATCCTACACCTTTTCAAATTTGCCATTGGTAACAGTACAAAAACTTTGCATTTGAAATAAGGACGCAGTCCTTTTTCGATCTTATTCATTCTATCACATCCTCTAGGTTTTTTTTTTCTTTTTTTTTTTTTTTTTTTTTTTTAAAATGAAAACTGCTATTTGCATTACAGGTGATATGGTGAGATTTACTCGCGTGTGATATTAGAAACTGTCGCAACCGTCTTTAATACTAACTGTCATGTGTTTGAGCATCATATCTTTTTCTTATTATCTCTCTTATTTCTCATTCATAAATATTAATTACTTCTTTAATTGCATTTCTACTTCATTTTATATCATTTTTAGCCAAGGAGTACTAGCTTATGTAGATAAGCTATGTAAATTTTCCGATATTTCAAGCAGATAACTAGGGGATGGGCGGTAACTGATTGGTCCCGATCCCTCCCCACTTACGTCTTATTTCTCAGTAAGCTTTATTTCACTGTTCATGTAATATAACTGTATTGTTTGAAATACTGTACAGAATGTGTTTCATACAATATCAAAATATCAAATTAAACAAAGGTGTAAAGTGTGAAAAAATGTTTGATAGATCTATTTTTTCCATTTGGTGAATTCCATATAATATCGATCATATATATATATATATATATATATATATATATAATGTATCAGCCGTGGGGGAGCAGTGGTCCAGTGGCAGTACACGCGCTTCGGGATCGGTCCCGGGTTTGAGTCCTGCTAAGGGCACTGCTAATTTCCTTGACCAAGGAATTTATCATTGATTCCCTTCACAGGTTTCTGAGAGGAGCGATATAAATCCGTGGCATCATAATGTGGGTTGCCGTAAGCGGAGTGAAAGACTAGTACTAAGTAAGTTTATGAACAGAATGAAGCAGAATCAACCGATGTAATGTAATATTTTTTCTCGTTAAATCACGCTAATGACATTATATAAGTAATCAGAAATATATATGTTTACCAAACTATGCAAATGATACAACATGTTGTAAACTTTTTTTAAAATAACCGGAGTAAAAGACTCCCTAGGGAAATCGATTGATGAATGGATACTAGTAGCCCGATGACCAGGGGTAAATGCTATTAAACTATAAACTATCTTTATATTTGATGTAACAGTAGACATTGAAGCTGAGCAATTCTTAGATAGTCTTCCAATTATATCAAGAACAAATATTCCAGAGTAGTGAAACACCAAATTGTAGAAAGTAATTAGATCACAGATGTACAAAATATACGTCAAAACGCACTTCCGACAAATCCAGTGCAAAAATATATTTTTAATTTTTGGGGTTGGTGCATGCCCCCTAACCCACTAGAATTCGACCTACATATTAATTAAACCAAGCTACGCCCCTGTAATTAGGATATGTGGCTCCTAAAGAAAAGTAGCTCAAAACACCAGAAAAAGAGATACAAAATGTCATTAGGAAAGACATTTAAGTTTGTTCGAATTTTTTCAATTAATGTTTTCTTCTAATAGCAATGTTGTATAAATGTAGTGAAAATTCAGTTCTTAAGTATCACTGCTCACCGACAGTATTTCAGTTCTTTAATGAATAAGTAAGTAAGCAAGTAATTGGTTTATTAATGTGACATGTGTTGTACAAGGTACAAGTAATGGGAAAAGGCAATTAAAAGAAAGCCAGCCCAATGGGCATATAGGTCACTCTTGGACATACATACATAATAAATTCAATAGTAAATTTCACATGTAAATATGAAAGATAAGATGAACAATTATTATTTGTTGATAATGACAAAGGAACCTGGTTCAGAAAAGTGTTGTGTGGAAGGTGAATGAAAAGTAAAACATAAGGTTTTCGGGTTGACCATAAAGCAGCTAACGTCTAAAATCAAATGCAAAGACAAGAAACTTGGCAGTTTTATGTTTTCATTTAAAAGGAAGGCTATCTTATCAGCAACACATTTCTGAATAAGGAATGGAGTACATGTATATATAGAATCTTTAGAAATATGTCTCTTATTTGTCTGAATCTATCAGAATCAAGTAGAAAATGAGTCTCGTCTCTGTTTCTATCTATATCACCGTTTTTTACAAAACATAAACAAACGATCCTCTCCTCGTTCGTTTACATAACGACCAGTCTCAATTCTAAGTGGTAAATGACGCAGTGACATTGTGCAAGTATAGATCTTTCACGCTTTGAAATGATGAATGAATATGAACGAATATTGACTGCGTGGGACCAAAAACATATTCAACAGAGCAAAGACCTATTAAACAAAGATTGACATCTATAAAACAGACTATAATTGTGCATCAACTCACAATTTATTAGCATATCTATGATATATCCTCCGTTGCTCTGGTAAAGATTTATTACAACATCTCATTGCATGATGTTTTGATTTCGTTTAACAGATAACATGATTAGAAAGATGTAAAGATTAATACGAACAATTTGCTTGTTTGAAATTTTTATGCAATGTATGTTTTTATTTGTATGTTTGGGTCTTTAGTTGCATATAAAGTTATCATATCGACAAGATATGAAAACCATGTTTAGCATGCCATTCTTGGAATCGGAGTGCCTTGCCCGGTAATTCCGTCACGCCGAGGCTGGCTGGTAGCGGATGGAAATGACAGTTGCGCCGATAACGTGAACGGTAATATCTTATCATGATGACGGGGGGGGGGGGGGGGGATATTTGTTATTGTTGATACTGGTCTTAAAATTAACGATTTTCTATTTTTACAACGATGTATCTTATCAATCATTATACTTTTGTATCTTTGTATCCGGTTGATTACTAAATAGGTATTTTCTGGTAATGTTTGCTGTCTGATTCACTATATTTTCCCTAAATCCCCAAGAGACACGTTTTTTTATAAGGATGGGTGAATAGGTGAGAAACAACCATTTTTTCATACGGAGAAAACATCTGAATTTTAAGAAAAATTAAACAAATTTTCGTGGGACACTTATTTTCTGTAATTTCCATGAGGGGTTTATATCAACTACCACGAAAATCGTTATATCGAAGACTAAGCCTTTTCTAAGACATAAATCTCCGAATTAATGTACCCACGAGCTTCCCACAAGTTCATAATCAACGAAATTTAATTCTAACGAAAATCTTTCATTAATATACCGAATTTCTCCACGAAATAACCAAATGACTCGTATCATTCTTATCAAAATTACATTACCGCTGACTCTGACCGCAAAATATTTGCAAATTAAATAATTAATTTTTTGGAAAAATTAAAAAAACCTCAGATACAGGAGATAAAAATAATAAAACAAATGTAAACAATGTCGGCTGTTTTGTGATAAAATGTACATCACATACAGCCTCTCTTGTGCAGCACGTGTTGGAAAAAATCATAATGAACAAATGGTAAATGGACAGGTATGCATTTGCAGTTTTATTTGTCAATGATTTAGCCCAGTCCGATCCGATTTAATCTAAAACAAGTTGTTTGTTATCTTTATACATGAACAAAGGAAATGAAAATGGCGGAATGGCGCGGAGATAAACTAGACGTAACGTGACAAATGTCGCATGCTTTACGTGTTCTAAGATACTGTACATGTATGAATACTGCTTTTCGCTTATGAAATTATGAAGATGCTTGAATTTTCTCTTTTCCGACAGGTTTAAATATGAGCTGTTTAAATATGAACTACTCTTGTGTAGTAATATATCAGTGTTTATATCAGTGTGCCTGATTTTTAGAGCTTGCTTCGCGCTTGCGCTTCGCAGTCTAACATATTTGATCTCCATTTTGACATACCATTTTGTATAGGTATTTTCTAATGAAGGGTAATATTTATTGCCCCGTTTACAGAAACCCCCAGTTAAACAGCTCAGCCTTTGATAACAAATACACGTCGTGGAGATTTGTGGCACCTGTTTAAGACGTTGGCAGCAATGAAGAGTTCCCACTGTGACCAAGTACCGTTTTATATTCATAATAGACGAGTGATGGTAGTTGTGGACGGGTTGGGGTTTTGGTAAGCTGAACGGACGGAGACCCACGAGTAAATTTTTCTGTTAATATCTAATAAAGCGCTTACAGTCGCGTGTGTCCGGCGATGGTCAATTGGAAATGTGAACAAGAAGGAGACAAATGCCATAAGACAGCATCTTCAGTCCCTCTCTCTCTCTCTCTCTCTCTCTCTCTCTCTATCTATCTATCTATCTTTCTCTCTCTCACACACAGCTGTATGTTACATTTTAGGGGCTAGTGGACATATTTATTTGTTAATTGAGAACATTACATTTTGAAAGCTTTTTTAATTTTATACATATAATTTTATAAAACTTTTTATAGATTGTTTAATTAAATTCATGCAATGGAATATACAGTGATAACATATACATGTATATATTTCATGCTTCATTATATAGTTGTATGATAACACAGATGTATTTGATATGCATATAAAAATTAACAAAGGCCAAAAATGTGTGTTTTTTATGTTTGTTTGCTTACTGGTTTATCGTCCCAAAGACAGTAATTCAATCTATGTATAATTGAGACAGATATAGTGTTGCCACCCTGCAGTATCACGCCGTAAACATGTGGCATGATACCACAATCAGTCACATTATCCTGACACCGGGCGACCCACGATCTCTCGAATGCGGAGCGGAAACACTAACCACTAGGCCACCGGGACAAGTAAAAAAAACTGTATGTTTAGGGCAACGGTCTCAAGTTAAGCCAGGGATTGATGTTTTCTTTTTTTTAAGTCCACTCATAACAGTGAATGAATCACGGGAAACGGCAGTCCCAAAATGGCCGCTAAAAAGTTTGGGTCAGATCAGCGGGTTGTCGCTAGGTAGGGTCGGGTTGCCCGAAACACGGATTTTTTTAAGCCTGAATGAATGATAGATTATAAAGCGTGGCTAGTGGGAGGATCAATAAAATTCGGTTACCTCTAGCCGAAGCTAGACTCCAAGCACTAGTGTAACCCCGAAGCCGTAAAGAGAGATAAATATGAGGCGTAGAATATGTTGAAGTAAAAGAAACAAGTTCAGATTTAAATCAGTAAGCATTAGCATTCTCTTAACATTTACACTGAAAATAAAACGAGTGCGTATATTTTAATGTATCCATATTCAGGCATACATATCGAATAAATTTATAAAATTTATACTATAAATGATATACATTGGTATAAATTTGCGCATAATGAAAGTGAAGCTTCCATTTTTTTTTGTATTCATTATTCATTTTTTTCTGAAGTATTTCAGTTTATCTCTTTGTCATAGTCCATTTCATATCTTACTTCTTACAAAGCTGCATTTAAACAAATTCCACCTATAGTGTAGTTTCGTATTATATTATATAGAGAGTTTTATTATAGTGTATTGCAACCAAAATGCACTGTAACTGTTCTCTCTCTTTTTAATTTCTTGAGATATTATTTGGTTATATAATATTCAATCTGAAGAACGTGTCAACTCGGTTATTCACTCAAAATCAGACAAAAACCAACATTAAGAGTATAACATTCGAAACACAAAACCAGTTGATCATGTGATGATCACGTAGTGATCACTCTAATAGCAGGTTCGAGTATACACATGGAGGTTTCCAGACTGTTCGTTAATTTAACAAGTGCCAATGTAGTCAAACACTCGAAAAATATTCACATCATTAGCCTACTATTGAAACAGTTCGAACTAATCTACCGACCTTTGCCGTAGTTGTCCCTCTTATATGACAGTTTTTCAAGAGTTATCTACAACTTTAGAGGGGGTGTAATAAACAATATCGTAGGGGTTATATCCACATTTACACTAATCAGACCAGTCTGACTTTTCCCGAAAAACAGAAACATCCTCCCCGTGGTCCAAATCTGCACCTGCCCCTAACCTCTTCGCATGAATTCACCCTTCGACCAAACCACCTATTATACCTGACAACTCCAACACAGGCACCATGTCTCTTGAAACACATCCGCTTCCGGCGACCGTGCGCAGTCTCAATGAAGCAAAGTGCAATAAGGGCAAAGACGAGCAAAACCGCTATTTTCCTCATATTGACTACTCTTGCTGTTTACCAAGGACTTATGGTCTGAAACGATATAAAAAAGGAATATGTTGATTTTAAAGCCAATGTAAAAATCGTCATAATGTGTTCATGTAAACATACGATGAACTAGAACGTGTGTTTATTACGTATCTACACCTGTGATCTGTCATCTTGTCAAAGAATGTTTATTCCTTCTTTGCAATATTCTTTTAACTCTAGCAGACAGTTGCTTGTTAGATGTTCAAGCTGCATGCGAGAAATGTCCGGACATTATCTGAAACATTCAGATTAAACAGTCGCATATACTGTTCATCTAATCATTTAACAAGTAATCGTATTTCGGTGGGAATAATGTTAAATTCTCTTTTGAGATAATAATTCGATGACGGTCTCCGACGACAGAGGGTTTTAGGCGTCCGCCTCAGTGCAAGAGATTGTGGGTTCGATCCCTGGCCACGACATACCAAAGTCGTTAAAAATGGTACTAGTAAAGCTCCTTTGCTTGTCGCTCAGCATATAAGGGTAGTTCTAGGACTGGTTGGTCCAGTGTCAGGAAAATGTGAATGAGTGTGGTATCATGCCACATGTCTAGGTCGCGATACTGTAGTGTGACAGCATTATATCGGTCCCAAGTAGAAATAGTCTACAAATGACCGAAATACTGTCGGTGGGACATTAAAACCCAACAAACAAACAAATATACTTCGATTCTATAATCATAATTCCATTTTTGTAGGTTTCCTACTTCATTGTTTGAGCTCTGGACATAAGATAAATATCAGAATATAGCCGACGCGTATGTTTATAACCCGATGACCCAGCGAAAGTTCAAGGATTTAAGCTATATCAAATTCATTTAAAGTAAATGGTAAAGTTACAAATTACATATAACATGTATTCTTTCTTGTTTACAGCAGGACAAGAGAGAGAGAGAGAGAGAGAGAGAGAGAGAGAATTGGGGAGGAGGGAGACTTTGAAATTAATATAAGATGCGTTTTTATAAGTTACTGCCATCTACTATCATGCTTTCTTCATTATTATAACGTTTTGGCGTTTGATCTTGTGAAAGTATTTTTTTTTATAAAAGGACAATATTTCTGTCTTTATTTTTATTAAGTTTATATTCCTATATCTGGAAATAAATCCATTAGTTTTTTTAACAAACACCATCTTATATACATGTAAGTTTTTAAATTCTGAAACTGAAAAATGTACTCAATTTGTATGCTGATGATGACGTATTTTGTAAAAAAGATAAATTATCAGAAAAAGTATAGGGTCAACAAAAGACCATGTATTTATAAAGGGTTTACTATGAAGGAATATAAATTTGCATTATATTATGTAAGAATTAGAACTTGATTTAATTAGTCCTAAAATACATGAGATCTGTTTCGTATCGAACAAGGCACGGCAAATGCGTGCGCTTCGATGCTTTACATTTTAAGGTAATTAGATATCTAGACTTTATCTTAATTAAACGGCAAACAACGTTTATCTTGCCGAAGCATAAAAGCTTGATACATTTTGAATATCGAAACAATGTTTGTCTCAGTCAGTAGTTTTAGCCTGGCAATCAAACTATTTAAGCGGTAAGAAATAAACAAGACCGTTCAAACTGAACTGTTACTTCGCTTCCCCTATTAAATAAGTTAATTTTTAATAAACATGTTTAGTTAATGCTATAGAGTTAACAAGATGGAGAATTTCAATACGTTGCTAAGATCTTCTTTTAACCCTTTACCTCGTGAATTGTCATGTACAAATTTATGACTTGCTAGAGGGAACAGTCTGATCTGGGTTTACTCTGTTTGCCAGGGCGTCAATACGCGTCCATATGAGTAAAGGGCTAAGTATTGAAATATTTTGTATATTATCCCAGATCTATATGTATACATAAAATTATAATGTATAGGTCTAGATCATTAATTGGTTCAGTTATTTTATCTTTCTCATCTTCATCATCATCATCACGGTCACAATTATAAACATCATCATCATCATCATCATCATTGCTGTCGTCGACGCTGTCGTCGTCCTGATAGTTTTCAATCACAATAAGGAAGTATAAAACTATGAAGGCTCGACAGGGGTTTGGGGAGGAACAATGAGTTTGAGCCTTAAAGCGCAGTGAAGTATTTCTCGATCACACGGGACCGGTCGATTCTCATCTTTATTAAAATTATTACATTTAAAGGTAAATATTACAATCGTTTCTCAACCACATACTGAAGAGTGAAAAGCACTTAAGTTCACCAGATATTTGCTTCAAGTGTCCAAGGCCACTGACTGTGGTGTCTAAACGTCGCATAACAAAAATGAAATGCTTGAATATCACGGACCTCATTTCCACATCTACCGTACATAAAAGATCTCGGCTAAAAGCAGCAGTATTCCTTTTTAGGTTAAACTAGTATAATTATTTTTGCGTAGATAAGAACCCTCTTTATTCAAAAGGGGTTTCTTTTCATAAGCAATCAAGTGTCTCCAAACCATGAACTCATGTCTGTTTAATCAAAGATTCAAATGTGGATATAAATGGATTCGTAGTGAATTAAAACACATACTATCATTTCACAGCGTTTAGCTTCCTTTCTTCTCTTGATATATTTGGTTCTTACAGTTTTGACATTATTTTTATTTCTTCAGATAATTCACCTCTAACATAATAATTTCAGATCATCCTGCTCTAACATGATAACATCAGATCATACAGCTCTAACATGATAACATCAGATCATACAGCTCTTACATGATAATTTAGATCATACAGCTCTTACATGATAATTTCAGATCATACAGCTCTTACATGATAATTTTAGATCATACAGCTCTTACATGATAACATCAGATCATACAGCTCTTACATGATAATATTAGATCATACAGCTCTAACATGATAACATCAGATCATACAGCTCTTACATGATAATTTAGATCATACAGCTCTTACATGATAATTTTAGATCATACAGCTCTTACATGATAATATTAGATCATACAGTTCGAACAAAAATTTCGGATCATACAAGTCTAACATGATAATTTCAAATCATACAGCTCTGACATGATAATTTCAGATCATTCAGCTCTGACATGATAATTTCAGATCATTCAGCTCTTACATGATAATTTCGGATCATTCAGCTCTTACATGATAATTTCAGATCATGCAGCTCTTACATGATAATTTCGGATCATACAGCTCTGACATGATGATTTCGGATCATGCAGCTCTGACATGATAATTTCGGATCATGCAGCTCTGACATGATAATTTCGGATCATGCAGCTCTGACATGATAATTTCGGATCATACAGCTCTTACATGATGATTTCTGATAATACAGCTCTTACATGATAATTTCAGGTCATACAGCTCTGACATGATAATTTCGGATCATACAGCTCTGACATGATTATTTCGGATCATACAGCTCTTACATGACAATTTCGGATCATTTAGCTCTTACATGATAATTTCGGATCATTTAGCTCTTACATGATAATTTCAGATCATACAGCTCTGACATGATAATTTCAGATCATACAGCTCTGACATGATAATTTCAGGTCATACAGCTCTTACATGATAATTTCAGGTCATACAGCTTACATGATAATATTAGATCATACATTTCGAACAAAAGTTTCGGATCATACAGGTCTAACATGATAATTTCAAACCATACAGGTCTGACATGATAATTTCAGATCATACATTTCTGACAGGACATGTAAGTTCCAGAACGTTTTGTTATATAAAACGATCATGCTGACTGTAAACTGCAACTGCAACTTGGTTTTTGTAAACACGGAAATGATTTTTTTGTGTGTGTGTGTGTGTGGGGGGGGGGGGTATTTATTTATTTATTTCATTATCTCTAAAGAAAGAAATGTAAGCATTTCTCAAACAGAATGATTCAAGGGAAAGGCAAATAACGTCACCTCTCAAACTAACCCTTTATTTTAACAAATCACATAGTTCAATGAAGTTATGTTTATGCCTTTATATTTATTTCTTTTATATTTGGTATACATTAAAACCTTATTACATTTATCTAAAACATACTGAATGTTGTATCGGATATAGACAGAAATTAAAATTAGTACTTGCATTATATTAAAAACAACATTTTGAGCAATAGCAAATACTATTTTAGAGCGATTAGAGAGAGAGAGAGCGAGAGAGAGAGAACACATACCTTTCAATAACATACAAGCAAATAAACCTTAATGTGAAAAGCATAAAGCAATACCAGTGTTACATAATTTAACTAAGCTATTCAATCATTCATTCAAACGTTAAACCGCCTATACTCACAGAAGTATGTATGTGTTTAACAATTCCTTTCTCAATCCGGAAGTAGAACAGTAACGTAGTCGAATTGCAATGAGGCCGCTGTCCAGATTTCAGCTGTAATATAAGGCTTCTTATCACCCACACATGTAGACTACGGTGACGCATACTGGACAAAACACAACCTATCGTTATCCTACTGAAAGGCTTTCTCTCGCGAAAGTTCTGAGATGGGGGGTCTGGTTTAGAACCTATGATGTGGAGGGGCAAAATTGTCGTGAATAGTTGTGTATAACAATAGATATAAAAGAGAGGAGAGGCAGTGAGGCGATAATAATCGTCTTAATCCTCGTTTGTCTTTCTTAAATCTCGCGCGACGAAGCGACATGCGAGTTTCGACGGGGAACACCAGGTGACAATGCGAGGATATAAAACCTCGCGAGGATTTATAAAAACCTCGCGTTGTCTCTCTGTCGCGTGCTGTAGATTGAAACAAATTCCCATTTCGAGATATTTAAGAAAGGCATGGGAGGATTATGATAATTTTCGTCCTAAAATCCTCGCGAGTACTGTTATATTTTGTATGTATATATATATTTGGAAATGTTGTCGCGTGACATAATATGCCAGATCTGGACACCATAATTCATTCATTGAAAGCCAGAAGGGGCTACCAACCTTATTTTTATATATGCTGATAGCCCCTTCTGGTTTTCAACGGAGGAATTGTGTGTCGTATAAGCGTCACTGCATATTGCTTTTTAAATTCCTTTAATTCTTATTCAACCTCAAGCAGTCAGCAAGTAAAAGAAGGTCATTTTCAAAGAGAGACCTTCCATTCAGATCTCAAAATGAATTATTTTTAAATCTTTTGAAATAAACCGGATCTAAATTCGACAACTGTATCCATTACCATTTGCCTATACATTAATTCGGTAACCACATGCTATTTTTGTTCCAACATACGTACTTGTTTTAAATTGTAATGTTGAAACAAATTGTTTTTCTCTGACATAGTAAGATACGGCTGTAATGGGGTTGTCCAATATTATCAAGAGTGATAAATTGTTTACAGAAAGTAACATACTAACTTTTAAATATGTTCCAATAATGATAAAGTGCAATGAACATTTCGATTACCGTTTCGCATTGACCGTCAGAAGACGCAATATACCTCATGGCACGATTTTTATATATAATCGCCCTAGATGTAAATCTCCTAAGGGATACTGAGGGTTCAGTGTGAAGTCGACAACAATTTTTGGGATAATTTGACGTTGACTGCAAAGGCTAACGTAATACACACTAAGGTTAACGAAATGCACACTATAGTTAATATCATTCACACCCAAATTTAAGTCATTCACGTGTCAGTTAAGGGCATCTGTACTTAAGGATATTTTAAGCGGCATTCATATTATGTGAGTACTGCTGATTATGCTTCACGCCATACTGCTATAAAACTGCACAGAATACCAATAATTTAGTCATGAAGACATTATTGAACTTTTCTTTTACGCGTTGCTCTTTGAAAATATATGTGTTTCTATTACCACAAGCAAAAGAAAAATGCGAAAGCACCTAATGCATGTAGAAAAGGAAAAGATAGATTATCGGTATTCCTTATAAGGGAGACATTGGTGGAATATTCTGTTCAAATTCATCGAGACCAGAGTCTTAAAATATGTAGTTTGGCTCAATATTATTCACATTTTATGAACTTCCACTAAAATCTTCTTCTCGAGTACCCCGCATTATATTATGACACATGAACTAAACAAAGCACCTGTATCCTTTGAATCTGATAGTCGTTTTATATACAGCAGACGTTTTAACTTCAATTTCCCCCCTTTGCCCATCGCCAACATTTATGCTACTTTTAAAAACTGGAATATAACCGTTATAATTATGGAATTAACAATCACCGACGTCAATGTTTTTTTTATAAATATGCCATTTATTCTTGCTTTTCTAGCGCCTTTCCTATATCTTTTATATTTCTCAGCTTCGGTCGCATTTTAGTAGCCTAAATTATATAACGTGACGTCAATTAAGGCTTTCGGTGGAGCTTATCTTATGTAGCGGGAAATCAAAAACAGGGTTTGCTTATTTGCATAATTACGATAGCCGATTTAACGGTATTGTATTACTCCGCGGTACAATAGATAGAATGTATTACTGAAAATACTGCTGAAGCTTTGATTGTCGATTTGACGCCACGAAGTCGTATAATTTATAGTTTCAATTCGGCGCTTTTTTAAACTAGGCATTCAGAAAACTTTTACAACAATGACAGGAGAACAGCTTAACCTCTGCGTTGAATGATAAAAAATACCATTCATGCATATGTTACCGATATTATGATCTTAAAATGATTGTTATCCCTTCCCCTTCCTCTTAATATCTTGATATATGATAATGGTCAGCGTGCAACGAACCAAAATGTTTCTATATCCTTCTTATCAAACATTACGTGAAATAAAGTGTGATAAACGAAAGTACATTATTCAAAACATTTAATGTTAAAAAAGAGAGATGTAAACAACGTCGTGTGATCTATGTTGGACTATTTTTATTATGACATCATGTAACTGTATGCTCTTGTATCGTTTATTTGTAGTAGCGATAGCAGTAAAAGTGTTTTGTTGCATTGGTAGTGCCGGAAGTAGTTGCAATAGATGTAGTAGTTTGCTGTTGTAGTAATTGGTAGTAGTGGTAGTTATTGTTGTGGCAGTAATATTATGTGATAGTAGTAGTAATAGTTATACTAGATGCCGTAGTGGGGGTGGCAGAAATGAGGGTGTCGAAGTAGAAGTAGAGAAGCAGTTGGTTTTATCGTTATGGCTGAGAAAAAGAGGATAATGAAAAAGAAATACAAATGATTAAATATGATTAATTTCAGGGCTATCCCAGTTATTCACGATATAGGTCTAATGTACTCTTCAATCTTGAAAATGTGTTTATATCCGGTGTTACTTAAGACAGTTGTTATTGGATCATATAATATGATAACAGTACTTTAAATGAAACGTTCTTGGGGGTTTTAAAATCAGATAAAATTACTTGTTTACCCATTCATGAGCTTGTCTGAATTTATCAGCATGTCTTATGACGTATTACAGATACCCAGTACACAAGCAATGTAATATTAGCTGCATCGTGATACGCAATATCTCAACATTGAAATCCGGCAGTTCGTCGAATTGACGATAACCGATCCTTTTTGGAATAAATTTTTTTTCGTTGAAAGGTCAGAATGTATAACGATTTACAGGAAAACTGTTTTACCGTATAGGACAGATTCTACAGGCAACAACGAACAGAAGCGAGTGAATGCTCTCCTATCGTCTGTAGAAATGTTTAGTATATTCTATCCGACGTAGAAGTGACCATTTTCGCTTTTGTCAAATATATCGATCTACACTAAATGACTTTGAAAACGAATCGACTTGGAAATTTTGTTTTTAAAAAATGATTTTATAATTTTTTAGATATGCAATGATACGTATTTCAGGAATATATCGGTTCATGATTTATGTTATCACTCAAGATTGTCGATTTTTCCTTAAAATAGCAAATTAACTTGAAATATATTTATACATGAGGCGGTAATTAAGGTCCCAAGTATAGTGTGTATATAGCAAAACAGGAAATAGAAAAGTGTTTTATTAAAAACAGCTGATAAATTTTAATTTGCAGAGTTTTTAACTGCCAGCAAATTTTGGGTGACCGCTAACTTATATTTAAATGTGATTAACAGCAACCACACCAACAAGAAAAGCTCAAGAATAGAACAAATAGAACTCGGGCACATATCCATCATTGAACAATGTATTGACAGCAAGTCAACGAGTACTTCCCGAAAACCGTATCTACATGCTGTTTTAAAATGTCACACATTGTTCAATGGAAAATAAACATACATTTGAGATTTTTCCCCAGTCATTGACTGGTCAGTTTAAATCAGCGAATTTTACTCAGTATTGCATATCCCCTAGTGAAATTGTCTATAGAAATAATATTTTCTTCAGTTGGTTTGGAGGGAAGAATGTATGGATGGACAGGTAGACGGTTACATTACATTATTATTTGTAGATGGCAGATATTTATTACAAAATACAAGAGTATACGAGAGATACAGAAAGGATTGAACTGGAAGCTAAGAGCTTATTGTATATGTTGTTCCTACTAAGATAATAAATACAAGTGTAACGTGTACTGAAGTGTAATAAAACCTAAGGCCGAAATCTCATCATTTTACCTTGATAATCGAGCTAAATTCTTACGATACTTCCTTTTAAAACATATGATTAAAACCTCATACACTTGTGTTTAAATAAACAATAGTCTGAGTGGTAAAACTACAGCAAAGAACTAGTCAGAGCGGCGAAACTGTATCAAAATTAAATATATCTATCTAAGCGGCCAAAATTAAGTAATATACAAAATATATAAACCGTTAAAATGAAAACTATGATACATGTATATGAATTTTCCCTAGGTCTATCCTGCTAGATGATTTTAACCAATGATTTCACAATGATTTATAAAAACGAAAAAAAATACAAACAATCAATTAATGTTTGCAAGCACTTTGATCTTCTTGACCAACTGTTTAGGCTCAATCTTGCCGAATATACACAACTGAAGAAGATCAATTATATAAATTATATATTTCTCAAATATAAAACTACAAACCAATGAAACTAATAGAGGAACCACAGTGTTAAAAACTCAAACTCAACAACCTAGTGAAATGCTGCAATTTTAACCACGAATCAAAATAAAGATATATGATCGAACCAAGTTATCTATTGTTGTAAACAGGTCAGGTATATTCAGGGAAACAGTGACAACCTATATGTCCAATATATAAGTATATTTATTTATTAACAGTCGAAACTAAACATCTCAAATAACCATACGTTTGAATACCAACATATGAAAATGTCTGCTTCTCTTTAATGGAGAAGGCCTAAAACGGCAAAGAGATATCCTTCTGAGCCCTTATTATCGCAATGATTACCGGTATGTAAATAGAGCCACCTTTCCGATATTCCTGTAACTGCTCTCAACCTTAACCAAAACTATATGATATCCCGCTGTCCCGTCATTGACGGCTCAAACATTAACCCGAACCTTTTGCAGCAATTTGGTATAACACTTGTATAATATACTTCAGTAAATGACCAAATCAGCCACAGTGAACCAACATGAACTGATACTATTCACAAGAGCATACATTGACCTAACTAAATATAATAAATATAAAAATATAAAATCTGATATCACCCATAATTCAAAACCAATTTCGCCACATATAAGTGAATTCAGAGGTTTAATGATTATCTCACGTTTAAGAGACTAGATATGTAATTGTGATGCAGGTACTGTTGAAATGGATTTGTTAATGCATGGGGTTAGTCAGGGCAATATCAACCGTCGAAACGTTTTGATTGTCTGATATAGAGGTAAATAACATGCACTGATAAAGGTAGGAGCCCATGAGACATCCGTGGTGGTATAAGCAAAGTAAAATTAGAATCATATCGTGAGTTGACCACAGGTACATGATAACACGAGAATTATAACGCGATAGTATTATGTTGACATTGCAAAAATCATGAAATTAAAATTAAAAAAATATTACGATAATATTGCGATATAACGATTGCGAAAACAAGACAGTACCA
>CM037782.1:58831190-58881190 GCA_021229015.1 Solen grandis
TATAACTAAGAATTGGTGCAAATCACACTCAAAAAATTGACTTGTATTAAAAAAATACATGCATACTTTTGGTGCACAAACCAGATGAGAAATACATGAAAACAACACTCCCATGCTAATGGACGTTTGTGAAAACGATAGGTCCAAAAATGTGGAATGAATTACCTCTTAGTCTGAGAGAATGTGAATCTGTAGAAATTTTCAAAATACAACTGAAATCATTTTACTTCAAGGACTATTTTGCACTGTTTTAAGTGACACTAACAGCATTGCTGACTGTTCCTTATATAGTTCTATGTATGTGTGTATATCTCATCAGTTTTTATCATATCAACGCCATTGAATATATATTTTATATGTAGAAATAGGCGTTCAATCAAATTTGCAAGTTTCAAGTCTCAAATCGCACAATCATGCATACAAACAACATAATTGGATATTCACACAAATCAAAATCATTATTATGTTGATTTTCCAGAGGGAAATAATACAATAAACAATTAAAATCACTTATTCAATATTTCGGCAAAAGTTTGCCTTTCTCAAGAAATATTGAATAAGAGTGAATTTAATTGTTCATAGTATACAAAATCATAATATTCTTAAAATTCTATAAAACCAATCATAAATACAGACTCAATAAATAAAGTTTAGTCATACTTTTTGTCAAAATACTCTCATTGTTTACATTTTTCATTGAAGATGGCCTGTAATCAGAAAAAAATTGAATTTGAAAAACTGTCGCCAAATCAAAATTTATTTATCTGCCACATCATCTGTTTATTACAGTCACACAATAGGTCTATGGATAACATAAGAAAATTAATGAATATATGCAGAATATGCAAATATGATATTTTTGTAACCAATGGGATGAACTTCAGTAAAACCTTCTTTCTTATTCATGCAGTGTAGAAGTTGTCAATGAGTATGTACAGATTGCATCTCTTAAAAATTCTGCAACATGCAATTTTGCTTTTACTGTCTGAAGAATATACTACATTTGGAAAAATAATGGACCTTTAACGCCATAAATATACATGTATGATTTGGTGCATTGAAATACATGTAACATATTTAAACTTTATTTGTTCAGCATGTTATTTCAAATACCAGAACCAAGCATAGACATTTGCTGTCCCTTTCCTTCCTATTTAGTTTCAATATAGGAAGTATATACCAGTGTCGGAAAACCCACAAACATTCATTCTGTTACCCCATATGTTGCCCATGGGATTATTAGTTAGCATTTGCTCATTATCGATTATTTGAAAAGCCGCGCCTCTATTTTAGCCCAACTTGCTAGTGGGCATATTTGGACCATAGAAACTCTCATACTTATGACACTTAGACAAAACCTATACCAACTTACAGATTTTAGATCTCCAAACGAAGAGTACTCATGCATTTGTGTATAAGCAGCATTTTGACTGGGTGACATACCTCTTATGAATATCCTTATAACAATAATGTGCAAGCCAAGTATCCCACAGCTGACAGATGTAAAGGCAGCCATGATGACATCATTTTTGCATTTATAATATGAAGTCACAGTCAGAACATTAATTATCAGCATCATATTTTATCATTTGATTGTTGAAATGTTGGTAGTAAAAGAATCACTTTAAAAATTAAAGTCACAAGCCGTGGTTGTAAATTGTACAATTTTGCGCATTGTGTATCTGATAATTGCTTGAATGAAATCCTGACATCTCAACCTCATCAACCCAACGTATCTTTGTAAGAAACCAATGTCTAGATGGCGTTCCTCAAGCAACATAACATAGCCAATTGTCTTGTGGAAGCTGTATGCAGCGATTTGCCCAAACTAAAAGCTCACATGTGGAATATGTGGAAGTGCAGAGTTCATTCACTACAGGCTCAACAGAACTGCAACAGGATGCCATACTGACATGGGCTGCCATATCCCTCAATTTTTCACTCAAAGGTACTTAAACTGGATCAATGAGGTGAGGTGTTGAGCTCTTATTTAAATGTTGGATACTGTGAACACTTTAAAATCATGGTATGTGACTTTAATTTTTAGGGTCATTCTGCTACTAATTTAATGCATATGTACGAGGGTCGTCCGGAAAGTCCGTAGACAACCGATATTTCTTTGTTAATTCCATTTTTTCAATTTATTTTTTATGTTGAGCTCACCCTTGATCATAATTGCATAGCTTGATTAAGATAAAAACATGAAATTGATATCGGCACTCGTGTGATCATTTCCGTGGCAACCTTGTATAGGGGTAACCGGAGCACATCAAAACTAGAGATATTTACCGGTCTCATGCGCCTTCTTTCTTTGGGTATTTTACCTGTTAAAATTGCGGGTAACGTTATGATAAACACTTCATGATGTGACATTACGCGTTGACGTCATATTGTTACGAATTGAACGTTATCGCCTTAGAAATAAAAAAGGAGAACTTTTTTCAATAAACCATGGGAGAAAACTCGCCAAAAAAGACAACGTCAGACGTTTGGGTGGAGCAGCGTGTGCTAGTAAAATTCTGCACGGAGCTTGGGAAAACGCCTGTAGATTCGATGGAATTTATTAATTCAAACAGTAAGAGGCCAAGTGTTTCTCGCGCTCTTGTATACAAATGGTACAAGCGATTTCATGATGGTAGAGTTGAAACTACAGACGAATTACGTTCAGGAAGACCAAGCATTATTAATGAGAAATCCTTAACGTTAGTGAAGAACGTCATTGATATTGACCGGCGCCTTACAGTACGAGATATTTCTGAACAATGTGATATTTCAAAGACAACTGCGCATAAAATTCTCGTTGAACACTGCAACTACTAAGCTAGAAATTCAGTTACTGGGGTTTGAGACTCTGTTGCATGCACCATATAGTTCAAAGGTGTATGACAAATGGGATGATAGACAGAGAAAATGCTTGGGATGCAACAGTGAATATTTTGAGAAAGAATAACGGCGCTTTAACTTTGATGTCACATTTCAGCAAGTAAATTCAACACGTAACGTCATGGCGTGCTCTGCACACCTCTACATCCCTTTTCATAAACCCGTGCCGTTTCATTGTTTAATAAAGGAAAGTTTTGAAATTGTGTAGCATCGATCATAAAACATTGATGAGTGATTGGAGAAAGTTTCATTTAATTCTAATGCGAAATACTCATATTAAAGCAGGTGTCTACGAACTTCCGGACGACCCTCGTACACCTTAAATATTGTACCACATTATAACTAATACTTTTCTTGAAATTAATAATTTAGTTTGAATAGCAATTGTTCTAATGCACAATATTTATAGCCAAATAATGCCTATTTTTAAACACTAGCAAGTGTTCTAATGCACAATATTTATAGCCATATAATGCCTATTTTTAAACACTAGCAAGTGTTCTAATGCACAATATTTAAAGCCAAACAGTGCTGACAATTAACACAAGTGTTCTAATGCACAATTTTAAAGCTGATTAATGTTTATATTCAAACACAAGCACAAATTTTAATGCACATTACTACTCTGGGATACTGTCCTACTCAGTGCAAAAAGACACCATTCCTGCTTAAATTCTACTACATATAAAGTCCCATTTCCCATTGGCATTCAAATTTTATAAGGGCATTATTTTTTTAGGACAATCACTGTCCTTATTTGAAAAAGGTGAGGAAACTAAATACATACCCGTTAGTCGCACTGTGAAATATATATGTACTCAATAAAACATATAATCTGTTGGAATCAGTATATTTGTATCATTCAAATAATATAAAAAATACTGTAAAATCATAATATTCATTGACATAATTAGATTTCATTGATTACTGGTATGTTCATAAGGGATTTCATATTTAATCGAGAAAACATTTTGTCTATGAAATTAACATTTGTGGATAAATTTTACCATGAAATCAACGAAAATAAGTGTCGCATGATGATTTCACCAAGTTCTCAAAAATTTAAAGGTCTTATTATGATGATATACTGATATGATCACTGACAGACAATTTTGAATAAAAAGTTAATTAATTTGAATATGATATCATTATATCCATTTTGAAAAAAATATATTTAACCCTTTCCCTCATATAGACTCATTTTGATGCACTCAATAGGTACCACATAAAGCCTGATCTGCAGAAAACCACAGTTAAACCTTACCAATTTTAACTACAAAATCCTCATTTCCAGACCACTGAGGAGCAGCGAACAGCATAAAACCTGATCAGCCTGCGAGTTACTCGCAGGCTGATCTGGTTTTATGCTGTTCGCATAGGTCTTTTCATGGTTTCCTCTATGAGGGAAAGGGTTAAGGAATATTTCCAGTTAATGAATAATTAAGCTCTTGATTGACTGCTGACAATATCTATACTTTTTGGTATCACTATACCTCATATTACCTTCCCATAACACATCATTTGACAATTTTTAATTTCATCCGCGAGGGTGATATTAATTTTTCTTGGAAAATTTCATGTGCACCTAAAAACAGACTTTTACAACTATATATATATATCTCTTAACTGATAAGCACATATTGAAATGTAGTTTTGTAACTAGCAAAATGACAGTTAATTGTTGACATTGAGTAAATCGTATAGGTTGAATTATTCATAGCAATGTTCGGTTAAATGAAATAAATATCACATATCCCATGGAGGGTATTAGCATGTGTAATGTCAAATCTCAATATGGTAATCAAACTCCATACAGTGATCTCCCTTGCAAGCAAAAAAATCACTGCCATCACAAATGTCACGTGATGAATGTCTCCGTCTGCTGTCACAACAACAAAAATATTTTTTAAAATGATTTATTTTTTTTACCATGAGGCGATATTTGATGTTTATTAAAGAAAACATACTTAGGGAAATGACACTCGCATTTGATTGTTGAAATGGAAATTGGAACTGGAAATTGACAGAAAAGGGCCACCACTTTGCCATATGGGGCCTAAATTCACATGCTGAGCTTGTTGTCACTGTATGCTATGGTTCATAGTTTTGCACTGTGTTGTTAAAACTGACACTTGACACTTTACAAGTAAAGAATTTGAAACTTTAAAATTTTGAGTAAAAATATTAACTACTTGCTAAAAATAGCAAGTGCAAAATCTGGCTTAATTCAAACCCTGTGAGTACATGTATTCATATAGTTAATTTAGCAAATGTTACCCTGTTATCATTTTTAACTAAATTACAATTCTTTGTACATGCACATACAAATTGAAAATATCATGCCTATACCATCAGTCAAAAAAAATATGGTTTGCAGTTGGACCACCGTACCAAAAAGACTCCTATGGGTACTCATTTCTTTTTGTAACACTTGAGGGGAAAACATTTCATTGCCTTTTTTCTGGTAGTTTTATTTATTATGTAAAAAAACTAACTACTTATGAAACTATGGGCTGAATAACTGTAAACCAATAATTTTCTGACACTAGTCCTTATGGCAATAAACAAAACCCTGTCTATGAGGTACATACACAACTTTATTGATTGATTTATCATTCAAATGCTTGTTAAAAAAAATCTCACACCCACACGAGCCTACAATATTTTTTCATTGTTGTAAATCTGCAGTCTTAATGTTTCTTTATTGCAGGCAGTTTGCTGAAAAAAAAGGTCTTATTCAATCTGGGGTATTTGGTTTAATGTTGATATATTGTATGCAAGGTGTTATATATTTTCTAATCTCAAGTATATGTAACTATGTGTTCTATAAGCAAGCAGTGCTGACTTTGATCATTTGAATCATGAACTGAACATCTTTCATGCTGATTTGTGAGGTAATTACATCTTACATGTAAACACCACTACTTCAAAAGCATTATCCGAGAAGGAAGTTGAAAGAAAAAGGATGAAGAAATTAAGATGAAGAATTTGTAATGATAAATTGCAACTTTGCCACAAATTTCCATCCATCCCTCAAGGCTATCAGACATAAACCGAAAAAAAAAGTAAGAAATGTATGAAGATATTGAGAAATAGAAATTTGTGTACACTGGTAATCTATTATATCATGGGCCCATAACAAGATAGTACATTCGTTTTAACTGATTTCATTTACTTCAATTGAAAAACAGGTTCTTGCAATCTAAATTAATCCATCTTGATGGTTCCTGGGTTGGACCAGTACTTTGCACCTGGGATGGTCATGAAACATCCTTGCCCCTGAAGTGGTTCAAACTTACAACCTTCAGATCTGCATTCTGGTATGTCACCACTGGACAACGGTGCATTTAACTGTAACTTCAAAACCAAAAATGTAGGACCATTGATTGGGCTGTGTTTTATATGCACTAATGTTTTAATGGACTAGTACAGTACTGGCATTTACTATGTAAAGTTATTAATGTTGCCCTTTAGTCAACCATCCATGTGACAGTATCACAGTCACATACCAACGTCTAGCTAAATACAGATATGGGTAGACAGAGGGGAATACTGGCACCTGTGAAAAACCTGGGACACTTCTTCACATTTTAAATCCAACTGATCAGATGGGGATTTGAACCCACAGCTGTGAGGGGCAAAATGACATAAATTTAGCAACTTTAACATCTCAGTTACGGAGGGTCCACAACAATCATACTATGTACATGAATCTACCTATCTAGGCTATGTTTTTTCTATATATGATAAATGCCTTATTTCAAAGTCCACAAGTCTCTGCAGGATTCACCAAAAATCACAGATTATGTAACACAGATTATGTAACATATCCCTCACAGTTCAGGTTTAAATTCCACCAACAATTCTTAGCACTAAGTAAAACTTAGATACTTAAGAGAGAATTTCATCAATCTTGTTTCTCTTATAAAAATACCCAAATATTTCATTTCTTAACATTTTTTGTTAGTTACTAAGGTAATAATTTATTTCAGCTTAGTCATGTACTTGAATATTTTATAAAACAGTAATGGTGAAATGTGTATCTATCTACTTGTTTAAATATTCAAGTATTACTTAGCGCTAAGTATTGTTGGTGGAATTCGAGCCAGGTTCCTTAACTCTGGAATCAGACAGAGAGGGTAGCAACAAGGCAAACGAGATGCAGATTGAAAGAGTCTTACAATATTATTCTAGACCTAGACTCCTAATATTCTAATTCAAGACTCACATTATCATCTCAAAGTGATATAATTTTCACATTTTCGCTCGCGCAACACGCTCATGAAAATATTAATATTCCATATCCATTCAAAACAAATATTCTCTATTTACACTGTCAAAGGGCTAGAACACTGCATGATAGAGATCAATATATTCCACTCATGACCACCTGAACAATGAATATTCCCTTACAAGAACAAAAGATACTAGAAGAAAATCACACAATTCAAACCCTTTGCTCAAACAAAGTCTGTTTAACACTCAAGTGACACTACAGCATCTATGATACTTGATAAAGTCCTTATACTGCAAGGGACTACTTTTTGTGTCGTGATTTCTGGCACTATGATATATATCACTTACACATGTCCTGTATTCCTTCTCTCCTGTCTAATGATGAATAATCATTTAAGAAATTTAGTAAATGTCATTATGTTCTTAATTCTTATGTCTGTAGGTTAAGGATTAGTAATGATTTTCAAATATGTGAAGTCAATTAGAATAAATACATAACACAGAAATATTTGCACGTATCTTAAGTGAACCCAATTTATAGGAAAATTGGAAAACAACACCTAAAACTAGAGATTTTGTACATAATTACTTCAAACTTAAGTCTCATCTTCCCTTAATATGATATCGATAAAATAATGATAATGAAATCGCTTTGTGTGTTATGAATGTTGGTATTCTATTTTATCAGATGGGAAAGGCATTGGAAATTGAAGAACATACAAGTATAAATGTAACAAATAACCGGTGTTGCATGCAACACATGAGTCCCCTACCAATATGGTGCATAATTCTTCCATTACCATAGCAACCAAAATTTTGGTCCGAGAAAATAAACAAAGTTACATGCAGAAATACTGCCATCTATTCATATACCAAGTTTCATAATATTATCTTAAATGATTTTTAAGTTATCACGGGATCCAGATTTCCTAGGCAAACCTATAGTCCCCTCCGGTGTAAACACCAGTAGGGGACTAATAAAGAATTAACTCATTTATTCATCATCCATCACTATGTATAGGATACAGCGTATTAGAACATTCCAATAGACAATAGAAGACCGAAGCAAGCATAATGAGTGCAGGCTTCTATCGTCTGTAAAAATGACCTAAATTTGAGGCAAACACTTGACTTTGTCAAATAGATCAATTTATTGTTTACATGGTAAAATAGGAAATTGAAAGGTATTCTATTGAATTAATCACAGAGGAATTTTCTGAGCCTCTGATTGGCCATGATATAAGAGTGTGATTTAGTAGTGATTTGCTTTTCAGGTCCAATGTTGCAAGAAAATACTAGCTTGGATGTAAAATGAAACAAAAAATGACTTAAAGAGATTATTTCTAAATTTTACCCGTCTTATGTGCTTCAAGAATTAAAGAATATGCGATACTAAAATTCCAAAATATAGAGACCTACAAGTAGTGCATGTTTATAAAATAAGATTTATGCAGAAAATTAAAACAATAAAAAAGTGACATGCGGGTGAAAAAAAATCCCTCAATGATATAGTTTATAAACATTTCCTCAAACCATCAACAGGTTATGAGGTTACTATTATGTGTGCTGGAACTAAAATTCAAAACATGAGTTTAACTCTTCACAACATTAATTTTGTAGGCATAAAAAAAGGCTAGCAAAATATGAAGCTAAACATACTGAGCAAAGACAGCAACTAATTTAGCGAATTACTGAATGTTTGTTGAAACAAAGATTTTAAGGTAATACATCTATTATTAAATTGTGATCATGGTCCATTAAGTGATCATGGAAAATGTATAGTAAATGCAAGCCTTATAGACTTTGAGCAAAAGAACATGAAGATGCTTGCATCTGCACTGAAGTCTTCATGATGTTGAAATATAATGAAAATGGTGATTTGCCTGCATACATGAATACAAACATGCATACATGTATATCAGAAACTGTTTAATCTCCTTATATATTGCGGATAATACTGGGAAAATTATATTGTTATATTGAGGGCTGGCAATGAGACTGTTCCATCTCCTTTTGATTCTATATGCACATATTCAAGTTTTGTAATCAACCCTCAATATATAACCCATGTTTTCTAAACTTTGACATAATGCCTTTTTCTTACTGAATGAATACTGAGGAATGATCAGAAACTTTTCAATCTCCTTGTATATTGGTGAAGAAGAAGTGACATCTTCATTCATTTTATCAATGTAGGAAAATGATAGATTTTTCACATAAAAAAGCGGATTTTATTTTCTGATATACATAATTGAAATATCTAAGTTCTTAAAAGAAGGCACTGTGGGTACTGACTAATGTACAATGTGCTTTTTTTTCTTTCCTAGTGATTGAATTAATAATATGTATTGAGGGAGTACTGAATTCATTTATGCAATAAAAGTGATTTTATATAGCCATAAATGTTACAAAGACCACCATTATGCAGTCCCTTGAAGATAGTCAACTATTTCTTGTGCATTATATCTTTTAGATTAGATCTTTATTCATGTATACTGTACAATCCGATGAATCATTAATTTTCATTGACATCAAATTTTGTTAAATCTGTCAATTTTATTGGTTCATATTTTTAAGGATTCATGTTCTAGAAAACAAGATTTATTAATTGTTTTACTTTGGGATTAAAATTTGCAGATAAAGCCACCCTCGAGATTCAAGAAAATTATTCTCCAGTGAAAATTAATGATTCTACAGTATTAGTTATAAACAAATTAATAAAAAAAATCTAAAAAAATTATGCTGGTAAAAGGATTGCATTTTGTCGAAACTGTCAATGATGACTTTTAAAAACAATGGTTATATATCGAGGGCTGACCAAAAAACTTTTCTATGTGCATATAAAATAAGGAGAAATTTATAGTCAGCCCTCAGTATAACAATAGGGTTTTCCCAGTAATATCCTCATTAGGATGGTGAATTATTATAACCTTTAATAAATGGTGGCATAAATACAATCTAACAGGGACAATAATTTTAGTAATAATTCTGTTTATATCTGGTTTATAAACAATTATGGTAAACCATCATGCTGGATGCACTTATTAACATAAACATGTGACATGGTTACTATATGACATTCCCCATAATGCATTCTGTGTAAACATACCTCAGAGTCTATAACAAATATGATTTTTATATAATTATAAATAATGTCTTGAATGAATAAATGTGTATATAGAGAAAATGAACAGAACAAGGATATTCTGTACATGTATAGATATATATAAAATATCTTGAACCATGCACTATTGATACAGTGGGTAATGTGTATTAGGCATCACTAATGCCTTGATTTACCTTTCACTCTGTCTCTTTCTGTTTGATGATAACAAATAAGACTGAATAAAAGCTAAAATTAATTAAGTAAAACATAACATAATGCATATAGCAAAACCTCATTAACAGGAGCAATGGAAAAAGGTCCACTTGCCTAAATATGAAGGTGGTCTAATTATGAAAATGAATTAAACAATAGATAGCAGGGGTTTAAAAGCAGTGGTCTTAATCTTTACTTGAGAAAAAACCGCAATAGTGGTGCTAAAATTATCAAATATAACTGGTACATAAAAACCGAAATGATGATGACTGATAAAGATGAAAGAATTTCTATTTCACTAGAAATATGTAGTGACCATCAATTAATTAGTTTTAACAAGCTATATTTCAAAGATTATTCAATGAACTTAAATTGCTCAAGCTGACACCTGCTAACACAACAACCTTGGTTAATTTCAATACAATAAAAACCAACAATTGTGTAGTTTTCAAGAATGTAAAAACAGCAAAACTACTAATAAAACCTCTCATTTTACCTGAAAATCGTTTATGCTCTAAAATTGGAAAAATAATATTAGAAGTCCTGAATAAAAGACTGAGTGAAAAAGGGACAGATGTATTTTATAATTATATACTTACTGGTCCTCTTCCTAATCCGCTTCCGATTGCTGAAATCTTTCCACTTTGAAGCACTTCTCTTAGCACCAACCAATGCTTCCAGAGCATTCTTGGCATTGTTGTTTTTGGCCTGAGCTTCACGAATGTTGTTCAACAATGGACTAAAATAAATAATAATAAAAAATAAATGTGTGTACTTGTGATACCTGAAATTTATCAATATGATTTGATTAATTTTTGTTTTGATCATAATTGATTATACATTTTAAGACAGCATATAAACCAAAACAATAGTTAAAGTAGTTGATATTACTGGTATTTGGTTGCTTTATGAGTTATCATAAATATTTAAACTTCCCTAAATTTTCTCTATATCTTATAATATCTTATGTAGAAAAATGGAACATTTTGAGTACCTGTACATACAATAATTATTGATTTAATCAAGTTTTATTATGTTAGTAAAAATCATATTTAGATATTTAAATAGCTAGCAAACCTGACTTTATCCCTGAACGTTGCTGAGGCTTCATCCATCTCCAAACTATCATTTACAACACCTATCTTTCCTTCCTCAGTTTCTTCTTCATATTCTTTGATTCTGGATCCATACCTAACGGTGCTAGTGTATGTGTTCAGACTGTATTAACTGTAAATATATTGACTTAATGTAAAAATATCTTTCCTCTACTGAAACAAATCTGTCTAGAAAGCTTATAGCGTAACCGGCTAATGTAAAAAATCCATTTAAATGGATTGACAGAACAAATAGATGGATAGACAGATGCACTTGCATAAAAATAAAATTATGTCAACAGCCATTATGTTGATGTAATGTGGTAAGACTTCTTAAATAGTTTTAAGGGGTTAGCTACTCTTTTTAAACATGTTTACAAACTTAAAATGTTCACAGCGTATTTTTAGCCTCTAAATTTTCTACATTGGGTAGTTATTGTATCAACCCACCTGGCTGTTTATTTTGCCACCTACTCAAGACGTAATGATCAGCCTTGATCGATGTCAATAACGGAAGAAAAAAATCTTACCCCACCCACCTGTTTATTTAAGATAGCAGGTGCGTGATTTATATCTTGTAAGTACTTGTAGGAATTCGTATTGGAGAATAATTCTTTTAAAATGTATACTCACATATCATATGGTATTTTGAACTAATGTGAACGTGTCATAGAAGTCATACAACGTTGAGATTGCTGTTCAGTAACTTTCTGTTACATGATGCTAAATTCGATGGTTGTTTACATATCGCCAACGACAGCCGACTGGTACCACGGATTGTCAGTGTAGTTAGCGTTGATTGCTGATAACCAGCAGTGCATAGAAACCACACTTCCGTATTTGGCGTTAAGTTTCGGAGTCCCTTGAAAATCCAGTCCAATCGTTTAAAAAACAATAATATAATGGTCCTGGTAATAATAAATGAATAAATAATAATAATAATAATATCATCATCATAAAAGTAATAATAATAATAATAACAGATGTGTATGTGAGCGTGTCACTACGTAAAGATATTTAGGAAAGTGTATAATTGAATCAAGGTAAACAGTGTTAATTAAGGTAATGCACGATACAAGAAAAAAATGTAAACGAGAAAAATTACTTCTAATTGTGTTTTTTTTTCCATATCATCACAGATACATGCAGGCACTTGAATTATTCCTGGTACCAATGTTGTGACACTAATACCGTTAGGCCGTTTATAAAATCGGATCAAATATACTTGTTTCTTTGTTGGCATAAATAAATGCCCTTTATCATCAAACAAAAACTGTATTTGGTTTTTATTCCTGACATACATGTCTTCCGTTCCGGGTCCGCAACTTATTGAAAAAAGGTTATAATTATGGTTTGAGTATAAAAGTAACCAAAAAATGCGTATGAACTTTTCCATATACGATCGGTTCAAAAATCTCTGCTATAAATAGAACGTAATGTTCTCCCATATGTGCACAGCTAGAGCTCGTACAAGTGTCAAGTTGACACAAAGGTACCATATTACAGGTCATGCTTTCCAAATACCGCATTTCTTCTCTCTCTCTCTCTGATTATTTCTCGTGACAATACCACAGGTATTTTTTTATCACACAAAATATGATTGAACACTTGATTAAATAAGGCCGAGAACATGTCGAGGGGTAAGAGCGAAACTAGGCTAAGTGCACATAAATATATAAGCCTTTATTCTAGTTTCGCTCTCACCCCTCGATCCCAATTGAGCAAAGGGGCCGCCGTGGCCGAGAGGGTAAAGTCAGCCCAATCGAGCAAAATGAGTTTATAGGGCCGTATTCAATTTACTATGAAATTTCCATATCTTTATACTTTTTCACAAGATATTCCTTAACCTTAGATTGTTTTCTTAGATTAAGTCTTAACTCTAAGATTTTTTTTAGCTATTTACGATTTATCTTAAATGTTAAGATGTATATGGAATACCGCCCCTAGAACACTTGCTATTGCTTCTTCTCACAGCCAATCACCGGCGAGAATTTTAGATGTTAATATTAATTACCATTTTCTTGTGCAAATCCGTGCAAATGACCGGAAAGTGATACGGGAGAAGTAGTCTGTCGGGTTTATTATATCAATACTACTAAAAGAACGAGCTAGGTTTTGGTGTCCTTTTGCGCCGTTACGAAACAACAAGTTATATACGAGCATATAGAGTACTAGTATCACGATTCTTAAGTAACAATTCAGTAGTTGCGATGTTTGTGCTTAAAAATAATTACAATAAATAATTAAAAATGCACAGTTTGTGAGAATGTATGGCGGCTCCACCGAAAATGGATAAATCTTAAAAAATGGCCATAACATTTTAGAGAAACGCCGTATGGTGGTCTACGTATTGTTCAAAAATACGTCTTCATTTCAGGGGAACTTCAACTATTCTCGCAGTCATGTTACATGAGTGTTACAAATCCTTATTTTAACTATACACGGCTCCTATTATCACATCGTTCAGTCGGAGAATGAGACATCAGTTGGAATCGTCAACAGTCGTACTATATTTATGTAGCGCGACACGCAGTGAATATACATTGTACGTATTTGTCCGGTTTTTATATTTTCTAATCAATTTTGAATAAAATCAAGTTTACATTTTCAAACCCTACAGATAAAATACTGCGTTTCGCACTACTTGCTTATAGTACGATTGTTGTCGTCGATTCCAACTGATGTCTCATTTTCCGAATGAACGTTGCGATTAATAATCTTTCAGAGTTGTCCAATGTTTTGTGGCGTTTATACGAACGCTCGGAAGGAAGACGTGGCTGTGCCATATTTAGTGTCATAAATCAAGATATTCATAAGCACGTGCATTGCATATGCACGTGAACTCTCATTTGCTAATACTGCAACACCAATAACGGGCAACGGTTTCTACAGCCCAAAGTTTAACCCGTGTGTTTTTGTTAGCACCATAAGTCTTAGAAATATGTGATCTGATTTTTTTTCTCAGGTTGTTTGTCAATACTGTAGATTTTGTTAAATTCTGCTATGCAGTTTGCAATAAAATTGTCACTGTTCACAGTAATTGAAAGTTTTCATTAGTTAGTCCATTCTGCACTTATTTTACAATGCTGCAACTATCCCCCCCCCCCACACACACACAGACCTTTAAAAATATGACAAAAATGAGTCTTTTTATTTTTTAGTGTTAACTTGGTTTACATATGTGATTTATTTTTTTATTTTTTTTACGTCAATTTATGCCATGATGACATTTTTTTTTCTGGAGATTCTGACAGAACTAATAGGTTAACGAGACTGAGTACTGTAGCACGCCATGTGTGACAGCTGTGAAACACGATCCCAGTGGGGATCGAACCTACAACCATCGGCTTCACAGCCAAGTGTCTCCAAGGCCAATTTATCTATGTGAAACCCATGGTTGGGCACTGGGACACGATACAACTCATACCTATTCAGTCGAATCGCCATGCCGCGGGACTTCTTCTTTCTTCCTTTTTTTTTCCTTCGCTTACTCAAAGTTTGCATAGCACTACACGCCAAATTTGTCTCAAAATTGAATAGTAAAAACTTCAGTAATACTTATCCATACGATTTACTGATTGAAAATTTCATTGTATTATTTCTAAATCACAGTAATTAAATATTTCATGTGTGTGTATGTGTGTGTGTGTGTGTGGGGGGGGGGGCACCACACTTCTGTTTCTCTATCTATGTCTAGGAGAACACGAGAGGTATGAACGAAAATATGGGATATAATTCCTTAGACATATTTTAGGCATATTCTATAATACGATATAATTCCTTAGATATATTTTAGGCATATTTTATAATACGATATAATACCTTAGATATATTTTAGGCATATTATATAATACGATATAATTCCTTAGATATATTTTAGGCATATTATATAATACGATATAATTCCTTAGATATATTTTAGGCATATTATATAATACGATATAATTCCTTAGATATATTTTAGGCATATTATACAATACGATATAATTCCTTAGATATATTTTAGGCATATTATATAATACGATATAATACCTTAGATGTGGTTTGGGCATATTATATAATACGATATAATTCCTTAGATGTGGTTTGGGCATATTATATAATACGATGTAATTCCTTAGATGTGTTTTAGACATATTATACAATACGATATAATTCCTTAGGTATGTTCTAAGCCTATTCTATAATAATCCTTATATTCTATAATACGATATAATTCCTTAGATATGCTTTTATGCATATTGTAATTCTAATGAAAATCGGTCCTACATGGCCAATGAATGTGGTTCTTATATTATGTTTATCATTTTCTTTTCTTTGCAGCTTAGGGCGAGTCCCATAAATGTGACATTGTAGTTAACAAACACCATGATATACGTGTATATAATTTTGTAAATATATGTACATTATTGTGAAGCTTACTTTAGGGGGATATTTCTTAAATAAACCAAAAAATATAATGTAAATAATATCCCCGGTTTATTCATGGGAGGCTATCCGTGAGACAGTTATTCTTGTCATTCGAGATTTGTTTCCCTTGATATTATTTCGTAAGCGCCGGTGGACGTCTGGAATTTCAGTGGTTTTGGGCACCTTTGTCTACATGAAACAGATACTAGTTATACTCCAATGTAGACAAATGGCATGATACCACAACCAGTCACATTATCTCGACACTGGAGTATCCAGAGCAAGTCGTGTGTGCAGAGTGCTAAACAGATTGGAGATATACGATTCTCAGTAACAAACGACTTTAGTATGTCGCAGCCGGGGATCGGACCCACAGCCTTCAGATTGCATTTCGGACGTTAGAACCACTCGGCCACTGGGTCCGGTATTACCGGTATCTAGTGTGGCTGGGAGTGACAATATACCACGTACTCCTTTGTGTCATTACGTTTAGCTTGGATTAGAATCCCTGGTTGTAGTATCTATTATTTATATAACCTTGGAAGTACATTTATCTGCTGGGAGTGAAAAGTACAACAAAAACACGTTGCCTTATTTGTTGGGAAATAATTATATCAGTGCCATTAACGACCTGGACAATGTCAAAACTCATTGATATTAATAAACCTTTAATATGCTCATAGAATTATTTTTTTTTTGAAACAGGAATAGGTCTTTATATTACAAAATATCACACACACACACACACACACACACACACACACACACATAATGGACTAGGTCTAGAAATAAATTGTACATTCCCCGACCATCTAACAGAGAGAGAGAGAGAGAGAGAGAGGTATAACAAGCATTCGGTCCCTCTCAGAAAAGAAAAAAAGTCACGTTCCAAATATTTGTTAGCTTTCGGCCATGTAAATTTAATAATTACAGATAAAAGGTATGTTCTATATTTGTATAAACCTAAGCTATGCCAAAAAAGATAATGTATTTATGAAGTAAATTGATTTTTAAATAGTTGGGGTTAATGATATTCAAACTGAGCGACGGGGACGGCGTATCCTGTTAGGCATATTGGCTTTATCAAAAAAAACAAGTTTATTTTAGAATTCTTATTAAAAAAAAAAAAAAAAGGCTATTACTCTATTACTCTTCCATATAAATATATCCGTCAGTATGCATCAACATCATCATCTTTAGTGATCGCCTCGCTCTAATTTATAAGAGTATATTCGCGAACTGCTTACATTCTTTTCTGGGATGCAAGTTTTATATTTATGTCTTTAAAAAATATAAAAAATAATAAGTGTACTTTATCATGGTATCATACACGTTGAATGAAACATGTCACTCTGAAAATATGCTATAAAGATCGAAATATAGCCGGCCGAATTATCTAGAGAAGCTTTTGCTGATCAAGATGTTGCGATTTCTGCACGCTTTACTCGCCAACTTCGAAACTACCACAGAACTATTAAGAGTCTAGCTCTGCAAGCTGTGTTTTGTGTATTGGAAGATCAAAGAGAATATTAGTGTATTGTAATAACGTAGATTCGTGATTAATGATGGAAATATCGATGTTATTTTTGTCTCTTGACATAGAGTTTTTAGTTAATGAGTTAAAACTAGCACAAAAAGATCGCATTTTGTGTTAAAATGTTTGTTCGTTTATCGTGATTACATAGACCCAAGATGGCGACGTGCACAGTAGGTCAGCCTTTTGATGTTCCTTTGTCAGTTTTGGCACTTGTTGTCTTGATTCTGACAAACTTCGTGAATTTATCAAACTCCGCATCCGATTGGCGTAACAATCAGATTAAAGGTGCAGGATTAAGTCTTAATGAATTGACCGACAGTGAAAGTTTGACCAAATTGTTTTCAAGTGATGGGTATTTTACTGACACAAGACAAGAAGAAGTTACTTCATTCGGGGGAATTATTATACAAAATGAGGCACAAAAGTTGTCAGCTAACCTTCGATGGATTAGTAATGAAGAAATTGGAGTTACCAAGATGCAGGTAAGATAACCCAACTGAAATTAATTATTTTGAATGTCTACATGAATGTTTCATTGTGTGACAAAATACTTACTGAAGTTAATTCAAACTTTAGGCAAGTTGACAAAGTTTAGTAAAGTCTACTAAGGGGCATTCTGATTAGTAAGTCAAAACTCACATGCATGTATAACTTAAGTTTAAAGTTTCGTATTAAAAAGGGATATTAAAAGAACAAGAAAATATATATAGAATTAAGACTTTATAAATGGAAGATAGATAAAATACATTTTTTTTAATGATTTTGTATGACAACAAATGTCACTTACCAGTGTTCTTTTCATGCTGATTTCATTTTAGTCAAAGATACATTAAACTTTGATTTAAACTTATTTTAAAAATTGGGAAACAATTAAGTTTTCGCTATTTTATATACTAATCCCTCTCAAAGGTTCCTGGGTTGGACCAGTGCTTTAATGCGCCTTTGAATGTAATGAAAAACATTGTAAACTTCTATGAATCAGACAAAAAGTATTGACTAATTTTTTTTACTACCTGTGGCTTTTTCACTGGGAAAGTTAGCATTATGAATAAAAAGTTGGTAAGTTATAAGATAATGAACTTGTTTTAAATTAACGATAAAATTATCTTATTATTGGCAGGTTTTTTTTTTCTTAGCAAACTGACGCCGATAGTCGGCGTCTTCCCCTGGATAAAAATTCCCCATTGAAAACCACTTTTCCCCTTGTAAAGTATTAATTTTTTATCAAAAAGTAATTAAATGCTCAATTTCTACTTTTAAAAATTTATTTCAACTTAAATCAGCGCTTTTTTAATGAGTTTTTGTTTATAAACTATGTACACACGATACCGAGTTATTGTCTGACAGTGTTACTAAAAATAGACATTCACGGCGTCCTAGCATTCGACGCTCGCTGTTTTGCGATAATGGGTACCAATTGTGACCCGGCATTAGGAACTGTGTATATACGATAGCGGAAACCAGACAAGTGTTTATTTCCGTCGGTGTTTAATGTCATCATGTCCCACAACTGGAAAAATTACAATAAAAAAATAAAACTATCTGATTCTAAAGACACAAAACGAATAGATACATTTTTTAAGTCGGCGACTTCTGCAAGCTCCGAAAGTGAGCTAGGTAAGAAAGATGAAGACAAAATTGCAGATGAAAATAAACTCCTAAGTGAAACCGGAAGTGGGCCATATACGTCGTCCGACGTCGATGAACCAAAACAAACATGTACTATGAACTTATTGTTGATATGTTTAAGGACAGGAAACAAAGAGACATGCCTTTGTAGGCTAAATAGACCACTTATAAATGAAAGTAAAAAAGACAGTCAGTGGCATAAACTGTGTTTATTCATGCAAAATGAAGAATACATAATATACTGATTTTTCCCCAAATTTGTATTTTTCGCGTGATTTTTCCCCTTTTGACCAGCGTCCAGCGTCTTCCCCTGTTCCTAAAAAAAAAACCTGATTGGTGATATATGTCCTAGAAAGTTTTAAATCATCACATCATTTGATTTATAAAGTCACTAATTTCATTAAAATTCCATGATCCATTAAATGCTTTTTTATTTGGAAAATAGTAATTATTGTGGAAAAATGTCAGTTTTTGGTTAGGGGAAATTAGCTTTTAAAGTTAAAAAAAATAACCTCAAAAAATCACTGATTGATCATAGAAATTGTATAGAAAATGTTTCTATTACTACATTGTTATTCAAGTTACATTGTGGTTTGAGATGTTCAAGTTCAGATTCTGTATCCTAATGGTGTGTGCAGTAAATACAAGTATAAATTTACCACCAGATTTGAATTACAGACTTACTAAAAAAAGAAAAGAAATCAAATGCACTTGCCAATTTCAAAACTCAGAGGGAACCCTGAATATACTGAAATAATAGTAGACTTACGGCATGGTTTTGGGTAAGCAACCAATGATTAGCATATTATCTGTAAATGAACAAATTAAGCTCACCTAATTATGATCAGATGGTGTTATTTCTGCTGGTAGAATAACTTATTTCCTGTTCCTTTTTAATCTTACTATACTTTATGTAAAGCAAGCATTAATTTATGCTAAATTCCTCCTTTATATATTAAAAATATACAATATAGCATTAGTTCAGTCTTTAATATGGATAATTAGAATAAGGACACCAGTATACTATCAAATACTTGGTTTGATCAATGGCTTCAGTTGATTACCCTGCATTATTGCTAGTCATTAACATGTGGGTAAAAGTATGACAGGTACCTGGGTAAAAATAAATGGACTCATTTCTGTTGTGTATTTTCAGCTATAATTTTTCGTCAAATCAAAACCATTTAACAGCTGATGATCACTTCCTAACAATATCACTCAATAAAACTTTCAAGACAGTTTTCATGAAGCAAAACAAAAAGAACTCCTTTTTTTTTGCAAGCTATATTTACGATCAACATTTAACTAAATTTTTCATTGGTATCATTTGGATTTCAATTTATTGTGACACTGTGCCTTACTCTTTAAGTATTGTTACTTCATTTTCTTTGCAACCAACTGTTTGTTCCCCTAACATCCAAAATGAAATTAACTTGTATGTAGTAGTTATTAAGAGAAAAAGAGAAAAAGAAATAGCTTTACAAAATTAATGTTCAATAATGTTTAAATGATAATTGATCTATTAATCGTACACACTTGAAATTTCTTAATTAATTTGCCATGACTTTGGAGACGGTTCTTTTCGGGCCAATTCTGTATCAGTTTATGAGTTTTTGTCCATAAAGGCCTTGAGATAATCTTGCCGTCAAATATGTTTGAACCCACAACCTTTAGTTCCAAACATGTACTCTGCCACTGGACCAAAATGTCCTTTAAAAAAAAATGAATAAAACAATCCTTCATCCTCCTCTCTGTTGTTGTTAAGTCATAGATCTGGAGGCATTAAGATGTTCCTTCTCATGGTAAATTATGTTTTTTATGTTCAGTGTAATCAAAGGTGCCTTGTATCTCATCTCTGACCACTTTGAATGACTTGAAATAAACTGTGTTGTGATTACTATCAGGAACAAGACTAACAGCTGGAGATCTTGGATAGGCAACATGAAACAGCCCGAGGTCAAAATGAAGGGAAATATATTAAGAAACAGGTGTTTTCAGGTCTTTATTTTTTTTTAGATGATGTCTAAGGGGATTAATACCATATTTTGGGGGAAATTTAGATATTTTCTTTATGTTTGGGGGGTTAAATAAAAAAATTTGGGAAAACTGCAAGACATTTTCAGAGGAGATTTCAAAGATGCCTATAAAATTTTACTTGTTCTTTATATTTGACTCTACCATTAGTTGTTTATATATGATGGGGTTGCTTGCTGAACAAAGATTTATTGTCTGAATAGGAAACAGTGCACAGATGTATAGGCTGATCTTGGTCCGCACTGGTTGCTAAATTAAGGCAGTCACAAGTACCCACAACATTTAAAGGGTTAGCCTAAGGGTTGATAATGTCAGATATTTGATTTTATCACATTTTGATTGTAGGAATCTGAAAATGACATGAAAATTGAAACAAATTCACACACTTAAAATTAAGAATTTGATATAAACTTTATAATTATTAATTAAGATTACATTTACATTTGCTAGTTGGGGAACAGGTGGTGTGGAGAACAAATAAATTTTAATTTTGTGATATATATGCTCTCAAACACAAGAGAGCTAAAAAGCATTGATGATATAAGTTTAAACTATTAAGATGGCATAAAGTTTCTTAAAGGTTGATCAGGATTTATAGTGGTTGAACGTAGGGATGAGTACTGCAAGAACTTTTGCATCCCTATATGCTAGGAGCATATCACAATAAGTACAGTGAAGCCTCGGAAAACCAGATCCCCAGAATACCGCAATTCCCGGAATACCGAACTTTCATGCTGGTCCTGTTTTTTGTCCTTCTTATTTTCATGTTTTTAAAGTCCCAGAATACCGGAACCTCGGAATTCCAAAATCCGAACGATTATCCTGTCCCAAAATGCACTTAAACTACATAAAATTACCCGAAAAAACCAAACTGCCGAAAGTTGTTCACATGTTCACTAATCGAGTGTCCAGCGTGTCAAACTGGTATAAAATGGCACATTGTGTACTGTCAGTAATTTGTGTATACAAGCTGCACTAAGGTGTCAGCAGAATAACTTCGCACTTGCCGTAACAAAGGGCAAATTTCAAACAGGTTAACACAATTCTGTTTTTGACGGTATGTTTTATTGCAAGGGTTTACTGTAATCAATAGGAATGTGAAAACGAGGTGCAATAATTAGAAACGACGATTATAAAAGGTTAAATCCTTTAATGATGGACATCATTTGGTCTTAACGGTTTCGCTGGCGGAATTTAATTACGTAAGTGAAGTTAAATGTGTTAATAAGAATTTGTTTGGTTTCAGATTAATTTATTTGAACTTTAAAGATGCACCGCATGCGAAAAATAATTGATGTTACTCGCTACGTTTTTCCCTTTGTAAATAAAATGTGTTTAAGGTAGATCTAATTATTGAGTTATCATCACAATATATTCAACGATTTTTAATTTTTAAAACATTCTTTGGTACCGTAACATTTGCTAAAGCAATCATGACCGAACCCTCTAGTAAACATCGACGGGTTGAATTAACTCTAGAAGATAAAGTTAAACTTTTGAAAGAATCAGAGTCCATTCCTAAGCCTACGTTAAAAAATAATAAAGGTAAAAAATGAATAATGTGTTGAAATAAATGAAAGTGGAAATTTATGTTTATTTGTTTATTCTTTTAAGATTACTAAAAAATATTTATACAGTAATAATAAAATGAAACAAACACAATGAACACACAAACTAAGTGAGTGAGTGATTGAGTGGGTGATGGAGATAGTGAGTGAGTAAATTAATACACTGCAACACTGTATATGTACACTGTACTCATATTTGAAAGAAACCCCACAAAACCGAACACCTCAGAAAACCGAACTTTTCACCCGGTCCCGAGGGGGTTCGGTATTCCGAGGTTCCACTGTATCATGATATTTCATGGCTATTTATTATTTAACCAAAGTTCCTGTATTTTGTGAAATTAACGTTGAACATAAACGGTATAAAATAGGATAGGATAAAAAAAAGAATAGAAAAAAATCAGAAGTTCCAGTTATTGCTTTCAGTTTAATGAATGTGTGTACTTAAAACGTTGAAAAACTCAGAAAAGTGAAAATGATGAATGATGTGATTCTAAAATTTAAAATGATGGTGATCAAGTTCCAACAACACATCCATATCATGTATTGTGCCCGACTAGAATTACGATATACCAATATATCGGTTATACCGTTGCATCCCTAGTTGAATGATGCCCAGTGTTCTAGATAGGATTCTAAAAACTGGATTCTTGATTTGCCAAAATAATTGGTGTCTTCCTGTATTAGTCATATTATTATGAGAAGTAATGAGTATTCTGAAAAAAGGAATAATTTTTTTAAAAAAAATGGGGTTCATTAAGTTTGATTAACCGTGTTCTCAAAAGTTTAGGCTTGAGTCGGAGTATTATAACTAGGACTCCGATTTAGGTCAAGATTTAGTGAGAACCTTTATTATATTAGATCATCTACATATGTAAATATTGTGTTCTGCAAAAGTGGTGTCAGATATTTTTCACTCCAGTGAAATTTCAGTTTGCTGTAGTGCCTCTATTCATGGTTCAAAATGAAAAAAAAAAAGATAAAAAAGTCAGAAGAATAAAAAAATATGATTAGAATTCAGGAAATGAAGGAAAGTGCCGTTAGTGTATATACAAGACCTGAAAGCAATTAGGTTGACATTTTAACATCAGCTCTTGATTCAGAGAGATTAAAGAAAAAGATCACACACAAAAAGTGAATAAAAAATCTGTAGAACATGCCATGCACCATGTTTGCAGTCTCCTATTTGCATTTTATCTAGATGAACTTGCGCTCTACTCTGTTATTAGGCACACATGTTTTTAATGAGCGGTATAAACTGATGTGGAGGAGGTATCAAACACACACGTATCCCAGAGAACCGTTTTTTATGAGGGTGAGATCAAATATATTTACATAAACAAGTTCCCCCCATTGATCTGGATCATAGGTGGGTTAAGGTCCTTTAGTAGTGTGTCCTTAATCACACACAAGTAGACAACAGGCCGCAGCTAATTAGCCAGGTTTGGTGCTCTGCGTTTCAGATCAGGTGTACAAATATAACCTTCTATAGTTTTTTTTTTATGGTTTTATCCAAAGTTCAATTTTTTTTTTCAAAAAGTAAGACACATGTATAAATGTACTTTATCAATTGGAATAGGAGATGTTATATACAAACATATATTTAAATAGAGAGAGAGGTGGGGGAGAGAGAGAGAGAGAGAGGAAAACATAAGCATTAAGTTAATATTTAAGGTTTTATTTCTTTTTCCTTTTCATTTATCCGGTTTTGAAAATGCTAAGAATTAGAAACATAAATGATTAGTCCAAAACTGAACACCAGGAAATGGTTATCGGATAGGGGTTTAACAAGAATTCTGAATACTGGACTCCATGACAACGAAATTCTGCCAGGATGTCCTCAGGATCAAGTATTTAAATAGGAGCAACACAGAAAATGAGAAGTCTTTTTCAGAAAAAAACAAAAACTAGTCTAATTTAAGTCAACTGCATAATATTATGGGCTAGTTTAAGAACCCAGGTTACACTAAGATATATCCCTTATTATGGAAAATGATATGCTGATTTTCTCAGAATATAATTTTTAAACAATAATTATATTATTCCCAAATAAACAGGATTTTCATTAGTAAATTTAACAGGAAATTTAAAAAACAAACAACAGATTTGATCGGGGTCAAGTGGGATTTTGGACGTTCACATTTTCAAATGTTGTAGAATCACAACTGATTTTCCTGTGATTTTAGCCAAAGATTTTGATCAGCATTTGGTTATTAATGAAAACCCTAATACAGCTGCAAAATCCTAAAATATGATGAATAACAAGAATGCTAAGTGTTGAAGAAGTCTTATCATTATGTAACAAAATGGTTGTATTATTGCAGTATTCTCACCCTCTCAGGCGTTGGAATGCTGATCTTGAAATAATAGATTTCTGACTCTTTCATCTGAATTGTTATTGTTTATCACTCTGATACAACTTCATTTTACATCATTTTATCATGTTGTGGTCTCCTTTCAATGTTGTAAGTCATAGTTTCCAATGAGTTAAACTGCTATGAACATAAGTTAGGAAGTCTTTATTTAAAGTGGATATCATATTTGGTAAAAAAACAATCTTCCATATTATGGTCCACATAAATGAAACATTATTTGGAACATGCACAATGAAACAACAACATATGAAGTAACTGACAGGAAGATGAAAAAAAAACCTGATCAGCCTGCAGTTTGACTAATGTCATGTCCTTTCTTCCTTCTTTATTAGGGGCCATTCATATAGGCATATTCTCTGCTTAGATTTTCTTTTTGTTCATGGAATTTTCCCAGTAACTTGCTCTTTACCCTAGGGCTTTTCTAAAGAAAATGACACTTTTCCTTCCCAAACTTTAGTTTTAAGGCTCCTTCCCCATCACAGAGAAAAAGGTCTGAATATGGTTTTGGACTTTCATTTCTTCATATATATAACTCTTGTACAATAACCATGAACAGACCCATTGGCCATCCGAGTGGTTGGAGCATCCGCCTCGAGAGTGGGAGGTTGTGGGTTTGTGTCAGGATAATGTGACGGGTAAGGTATCCTGCCACATGTCTACAGCGTGATACTGCAGTGTAGCAGCACTACATCTGTCTCAAGTAGACATAATATTATAGTCTCCAAATGAAAGAATTACTGTCGACAGGATGTTCAACCCAATAAACAGCAAACATACACAAACAATAAGTAATCATGATAAAACATTCAGTATGAAAAATAGGAGTTTCTCTTTCGTGCCGTTTCAAATACACGAGAAAAATGTCACATCAGGTATAACAGAAGATGCTCAGTTAAGATGCAGGTGGTGAAACTCAAAAACTATAAATCAGAAGACGGGCAAAATATTTGTCAATAACCAGAGTCGTGTGTATCATATAATACACTTAACTTACAAGCCTTCTGCATGTTAAATACTTGTTGTTTCATACCTTTGTATCTTCAGGCCTCAAACAAATTAACAGTAAAAGTCCAATTTGAAGTTGTAAAGGTGTATTTAATAGATGTTAATGGTTGAAGATGAATTAATTATATGATAATGGTGTTAAAATTGTTGAGAAACAACAGTAATGTCAAGAATTCTCATGGTGTTGATTTGCTTTATTTTTATTACTTACTTTTTCACGCGAGTCTAACACATTTATTACAAAGAGCTGTCAAAATGAAACATGATAAAAATACTTGCAAGGACATTATAATTATTTGTTCTTTTAATTTAACAATTGAATTCACAGTTTTTCAAAGGTTAAAACGAAGAGACGCCTGAGTCCTGATGGCCGAGTGGTTAGAGCGTCTATGCTTGAATTGGGAAGTGGGTTTAACCCTTTCCCTCATAGAGGATACCATGAAAAGACCTATGCGAACAGCATAAAACCAGATCAGCCTTCGAGTAACTCGCAGGCTGATCAGGTTTTATGCTGTTCGCTGCTCCTCAGTGGTCTGGAAATGAGGATTTTGTAATTAAATTTGGTAAGGTTTAACTGTGGTTTTCTGCAGATCAGGCTTTATGTGGTACCTATTGAGTGCGTCAAAATGAGTCTGTATGAGAGAAAGGGTTAACCCCCGACCATGACAAATCAAAGTCGTAAAAAATGGTACTTGTATGGTGTGCTCAGCTTATAAGGGTAGTCAAGTTCCACTTTAATACAGGATGGCCATATGTCAAGGTAATCTTGACTTAATGTGCTATAATGCCACATGTCTACAGCACGATACTTCAGTGTGGCAGCACTATATCTGTCTCAAGTAGATATTGTCTACAAAAGAAAGAAATATTGTTGGCAGGATACTAAACCCAACAAACAAACAATAAAAACAAGTGACTGTTGACATATTAAGACTGTTCCTTTTGACTCTCTTTAACCCTTTCCCTCATAGAGGAAACCATGAAAAGACCTATGCGAACAACATAAAACCAGATCAGCCTGCGAGTAACTCGCAGGCTGATCAGGTTTTATGCTGTTCGCTGCTCCTCAGTGGTCTGGAAATGAGGATTTTCTAATTAAATTTGGTAAGGTTTAACTGTGGTTTTCTGCAGATCAGGCTTTATGTGGTACCTATTGAGTGGGTCAAAATGAGTCTATATGAGGGAAAGGGTTAAAATTTCCAATGTGGCAAAATGTCAGGTCTCTCAACTTGCATAATATTAGTATACCTCTGCTTCAGATGTGGGGGGCTATATATACAGAAATCTTGTACAGTCCCATCCTGTTACACTCTTAGAACATAGGTCCACGAATAAAATGTACCTGCAAAATTCTCATAACATAATCAACGAAATTTAATGTCAACAAAAAATGATGATATAACAGTATGTGAAGACGAGGCTGGATGCAGAGGTATTGATCACTTTCAATGATAGTTCTTATTGGACTTTGGGTCTAGATATTGTGAGATTGAACTTAGCTTAGGACAATAAGACTTACATATGGCCTATTGTTGGAGAGTCCACTTTGAGAATGTGAAATAAATCTGTATCTCCTATTTCAGGCCATCTATGATACCTTACCCTACACTGATGTGGAAGCTGATTACCGGTCCAAATTGAGAGATGTGAGTACTGGTACTTTCGTTGAATTGTCAAACATTCAAAGAATTGTAAATATTTATTGCAATAAAGTTTTCATAGACGTTTCATTGGCACAACCGTCTGATAATTATTATTTTGTAAAAACAAGTTTTATCTAATTTCCACCGTCGTGTCTTTCATCTGAGATACGGCATTCGTGCAACTGCTCTTAGATACAAGATTATTATTTTCAGAAGTAATACACTGCATACAAACTGTTGCAGACTTCAAAGCATGTCTAATAAGAAAGATAAATTTTCAGCCTCCGTTGATGAAGCATGCTATGCTTTTGATTTATTTGAGCATCAACCATTGATCAATCTTGAAAGCCCTATCTGTAGGAGAGCTAGGCCTCTAAATGCTTCAAGAATCACAGTGCTTAGGGATTCTGTAATGTAATTGAATATAGTCCTTTCAAATCAAATGTACAGAATCTATAGAGCATTTTTGTTAAGCCACACAATTATTGATGTATGTATTGCTAATGCTCGTTTTCGTTTGTTCTTTACAGATAACGGACAGAATACAGCAGCGCTTTAAGACTTACTTACAGATTGTTAAAACCAACAAGATTATCGTGCAAAATCTATACAAGTTTCATGTGAAACAACCAATTACTAAAGAACTTGACTGCTGTACATTGAATTCATCAGACTTAAGGTGAGTTAATTAATTTAAACTAGGGTGAGTTAATTAGAGTAATTAATCAACCTGCAACAACGAAAAAGATTTAATTAAAGGAAAGCTTCAATAGTTAACTGAAAAATAAAAAGAGTCAATCCCTGGATTCTTGCGTTGATTCAGAAGCCTGTAGTTCTTTTTCAAGATTTCTCAAGAAGTTTGGATTTCCTTACCCTTAAAATATCTTCAACTCTTTACCTTGCATAAATGTGTTTTGATGCATTGGCAAACAGAGCAGACCCTGATCAGACAACCCCTCTCTTTGCTGAACAGTATTGTAGCTCAGATTCTACACAGTCTGCATGGCAAAGGAAAATTCATTTTAAGATTCGGTGATATTCATTAAGTCATAAATTTGTCCATGAAGGGTTAAACATGCTAAGGTCATAAGTAATTTGCTGGTAATTGATAACAGTAAGATGAGATGGAAACATGAAATTGACAGTTCTGATAGAGATATGCTTTCAGTTTGATCTAGGTATACAATGTCCTCTGAACAGTCTAACTAGTAGAGGTAGGAGGATTTTAGGAACAGTCTAACTAGTAGAGGTAGGAGGATTTTAGACAGAACCTGTTCAGATAAGGAAATGCTTGCAGTTTGATCTGGTTTTATGGTGGTTTTACAAGCCAACACTGAGCAGTCTATAATATTAAATTGCAATTAGGAATGGAGCATAGAAGAAGAAAAGTGACTGTGCTATATAAAGTGAAGAAGTTGGGAGAGAATTGTATGTGTGGGTAGGTTGCTTTAACCCTTTAATACAACGTTGTAGGCACCTAATGACTGCCTTTGCGACCAGTGCAGTCCCAGATCAGCCTGCACATTTCTGCAGTCTGATCATGGTCTGCACTGTTCACTTTTCAGTTGATAAATTATTGGCAAGCACCCCCATAAATGACTAATGGTACAGGCCAACATGAGGAAAGGATAAGTCCAATTAAGAAATTTAGCATGGTAAGGGTTATAATGAAGTGTTTGTGATTGTTTGTGTGGTGTGCATCAACCAACAGGAATGCAATTTTTGGGACAAATAAAACCAAGATTTACCGGGTACGAGCTATGCCTGTATGATGCACTAATGCCTCTTAATGATGACATTTTGGAGGTTATGTTGCTAACATTGCATTTAGATGAAGTCGTTCAGTCGGGAAATATAATTTACACATAACACACTCAAGTGGAAAATCGTAAACAATCCCTCGTAATTCACAAGATGTTTTTGAGAATTCATCCGTACATTTTTTATTTCGCTGATGAAATTGCAAGATAGTTTCTCCATTATAAAAAAACGATTTTATCAGATATATTTATTTCTCCGTTTATGAGGCTATAAATAGTGTAACGTCCAGGTTTAATTTACTGCTGTCCTGTATATATGAGCATTGTTACCAGCAGGATATCAAAGTTAAATTTCATTTATATGACATGGAATCTCATGTAAAGATGATGAAGAATTTAATGTTACGGATGAGAGAATAGTAAATATGAAAATTGCCAAACCTTAAGGTATCAATTTGTGCACCCAAATCTTTGAAATGGAATGAACCTTAAACTGCAACTTTGCCAATTTCACCAGTCTTGCTTTATACTTAGTATTACTTATTCATTTTTGGTTCCTCAAGTAATAGCAAAATAAAGTAAAATTGCAATAATTTATGTATTAATAGGAAATAATGAAATGCTGGGATATTCCTAAGATTTGAAAAGCAGAGAATGAAAAAAGTTTATCTATTTTACAATGATTATGAGATAAGCTATTACAACTTATATAAATCACTCTTGATGGCTGTGGTTGCAACATATGAGGTCAATATTGTGGGAAAAAACTGAAAAGTCTGGAAAAAAACTCATGTGTCTGGATGGGCGACTAGCGTACCCTCTCATGTATATGACCAGGAATCAAACTTTGGACCCATTGGCAAGAAGTGAAGTGCGTTACCTCTACGCTATCCATGCACCCCCACACCACCCCAACTGAGAATAAAGGAAGAATATCTTCCATCTTTGAACTAACCTCTAATTAAGCACAGTTCTCAGATAAATGCTCTCTGGAATGTGACTTTTTATTGTATTTTATTTCTGAACAAATATGATATTGTTAGTCAATAAGTTAAATGACAGCTTACAATTATTCATTTAATTATGCATATGGTTAAAAAAAAAGTATTTCTTAATTACCAGATTTAAGAATTAAGTATTTCACATAGCACTAAGTTTTGTTGGTGAAAATAGATCTCAAAAATGAATTTCGTAAAAGCAGTATTAAATCCTAAAAAGTTTTTATCAACTTTTCGTGAGGCTAATTCATCTTGAATTGCTTTTGAAACCCCATGCATGCTGACATATTAGTCAGTCCAGGGCATGTAGAGAGTGCAGTATGAGAAAAAAATAAAACCGGTATGCAAAAAAAAAGCAGGCAAGTCTTTTGAGGGAAAAGCTTGAACTGGTTTTGGGAAATAAAACATGATAATACCATTGAAACGCATGATGATAAGAAATGTTAAGGTGAAGAGATGTGATCATGAAACCTTAAGGTAATCCATCCATTATTAAATTGTAGCATGGTTCGTCAAATGATAGTGGGAATTTTATAGAAGATGCAAGCCTCTATAGGCTTTGAGTAAAAGAGCTTATAACTCCAAGTCAATGTATGCTTTCATCTGCACTGAAGTCTTTTTAAGCATTTTAAAGACCATGATTATAATTAAATGATGGAAAGATTACCTTAACACAAATAATTTAGCATAAACTCAGGCAGTTCTCTGTCGACTCGTGGCTACAGCAAAGTAGAAACAGCAGAAATCTGATCAACAGAAATCTGATCAACCTGACAGCTTTTTCCCTTTTTTTACCTTTCGTTTGATGTAAAAATAAAGAAAACAATATAATCCTGACCTACCGACCTTTTTTTTATTTGCTGGAGACCAGAAACGGAACTTTTTTTTTTGCCTGATATAAATATGCTGATTCTTGTATGTGCTATTCTGTATTTGGTATTGATGAGTAAAAGTTTTAAGCCATTATTATGAAAATTCATGTATAGGTTTATCATGAACTGAACATTTATTTACTAACTTTAAATGTTAATGACACAATGGATATTTATGGCTGCAGGTTGTAGAATCTGAGCTACAATTTTGTACATGTATGATTAAACCAAGGAGTCCCTGATTTGACAGCCCCAGGAAGGAGCTGTTGATCTGGGTTTGCTCTGATTTCCAACGTATCAGAACCCACCTATATGAAGTAAAGGGCTAAAGTACTTTAAAGTCTCATGTGATCAGTATAAAGTAAAATTTATTGTGTCTCAAAACCATGCAAATATAGATAAAGATTTGACTTGGCAAAATGCATTAACAAGTGTCATTCCTTCAAAAGGAGCATTCATTTTTACTGCCTGTAATTTATTAATGGAAGCATGCATCTCTCTGCATGAGAGCTCATAATTTCTGGGTAAAATGCAATTTTATGCAAACATGGTAAGAGCATGCTTTTAGAATGCTGACTTTTTGTCATCCATTTTCTTCAGAAAAGTCATGAAATGGATGCATTTCAATTTGAGCTATTGTACATGTTGAGTCTAGGATGTTATTTATGGTTTGGTAAAGCTTTCCCTTATTTTGGCTTTGCAGTATATTTTGAATGGTCTGTTAATTATAAGAGCCAGTTTGCCAGCCATGCAAGCCCTGTGTACCTTAAAAATGATTCAGAATATGAACATTTCTTTAGGGGTTGTTAATTTGGATGCTGGGATGATTTTAAATTTATGCTAAATATGAGCACAGCAATACTTTCAGCAAGTTTAGGTGTGGGGATTTAGGCTTCCCTTAAAGGCCCAGACAGATGAATTATACATATTTGGGGATGTTTATTTTTAAACTTTCGCGGAAGAATTGTTGGGTGTTCCGGGATAAGCGTCTGGATTGCATATTAAGATTTGTCATGCTTATAATGTATATATTTTGTTTATTTCAGACCTGACAATCAGTACAGATGTCCAGTTTCTCGTAAAACAAGCTGTGATCTGTTACCATACACACTAAAGCCAGGGGCCTTTAATCCTGGTCGAAATCTAACTGAAGGTAAGTCTTTTGTAATTATTTCATGGTTTCCTTTTTGTGCCACCTGTAAGCAGAGGTTACACATAGGGATCACTTTTCCTCGTTTTTCCCTCTGTCTTTTAATCTCACTTTTTCTGTCAAGCTTGTCTGTCACACTTTTTCCGTCACGTTTCAGCAGGTGACACATGTGTTCCAAAGAACACTCTTGCGCTGATATTCAAGCATTGGAAAACTAGACAGTAAAGTTGTACGTTTTTAGATCCAGTCATCTGTCTGGTACCAAAAGTAGAAACTATTAATATCCTTGGAATACACAGAGTGAAGTGTGGGCCATATAGAAATCCTGCTCATCATGTCATATCTTGTCCTATACACTCATATTACATGAAGATTGGAAACAGATAATGCCTTTACACTTGGAATAAAGATTTATCATGGAAGAGCCAATTAGTAGCCAAGTGCAGATAACTCTGTCAAGGATTTTGTAAGAATTATAGTCCTTTCTATGTGTAAAAGAGGTATGCGGGGTTATTTATTATCACATTGATTCTGATAGTTCTAGTTTATTTTCATAGCATTGCTACAATGAGAAATACAGGATCACCAAATGCATCGTTTTCCAGTCTATTAAACCCTTGAAACTTGAAAGGGAGACTTTGGTAGACAAAAAACTTTTGATGAATTTCATTAATTGGCTCTCTGCTTTTGAATGTTGAAGTGGAACAAATGCAGATTAGTTCCAACAACATTTCAAATTATTCCTTTCTATAAGTCTAATGACTCCATTAAAATTTTAATTAAAAATGGATATTAATGTTTCAAGTTAATTTGGTTAACATGGTATCTGCATTAACTAAGGCCTCAATTGTTGCTTTATTGATTTCAGTGTATTTCTGTCTAACATCTGATGCACACAAATGCCACTTTGTCAAGAATTTGCATAGTTTTGAGATGGGACTTTCCCTCGAGACCTTTTGTGTACATTTACATGATAATACGTGGAGGCTGCATTGCCATTAAATGCCTTATTATTCACAACAATAAAAGGAATTCCAATGAAAAGATGAATATATTATAGATTGTGTATTTTTTTATTTTATGGGAAGTCTAAAAATGTAGAGAAACTGTAATATCTACTATGTATGTTTGGATAGGATTGTATTTTTGCATGGTTGTATTAATATAGATGCAAAATGCAGTAAGTATTTTGTGTGAAACTTTTTCCATAGTAACGGTTTGAAGATATTAATTTGTTATTTAATTCATACCATGCAAAATTTCTTAATTGGACTTGTCCTTTCTTCATTTTGACTGTTACATTAGTTGTTTATAGGGGTGCTTGCTGAAAATTGATTGAGGCAATAGTGACCAGTGCAGACCATGATCAGACTGCATGGATGAGCAGGCTGATCTTGGTCTACACTGGTATCAATTGCAGTAACAATTGACCACAATATTGTAAGGGTTAACCCTTTCCCTCATAGAGGATACCATGAAAAGACCTATGCGAACAGCATAAAACCAGATCAGCCTGCGAGTAACTCGCAGGCTGATCAGGTTTTATGCTGTTCGCTGCTCCTCAGTGGTCTGGAAATGAGGATTTTACAATTAAATTTGGTAAGGTTTGAGTTTGGCTTTCTGCAGATCAGGCTATATGTGGTACCTATTGAGTGCGTCAAAATGAGTCTATATGAGGGAAAGGGTTAATGCACAAGGTTATTGTCTTAAATGGCTATGAAGACAGATCTAATTACTATTACTATAACAAGAAAAATATCACAAAAATAACAAAATCAATAATTTAACCCTTTCCCTCATAGAGGACACCATGAAAAGACCTATGCGAACAACATAAAACCAGATCAGCCTGCGAGTAACTCGCAGGCTGATCAGGTTTTATGCTGTTCGCTGCTCCTCAGTGGTCTGGAAATGCGGATTTTGTAATTAAATTTGGTAAGGTTTAACTGTGGTTTTCTGCAGATCAGGCTTTATGTGATACCTATTGAGTGCGTCAAAATGAGTCTATATGAGGGAAAGGGTTAAGAGGATGCAGGACTCACAGAGCATACTGATCAAGTAGAGGGCCGAACATTTGTTTGTGATCACACCCCGGAGTTTTCACCTGGCAATTTTTAGGGTGATCAAGTGCTGATCTGCCACAAATGTTTCATTGGAACATAAAAATTATCCATTCAGAAAATTACAGTTCAGTTTAAAAATACAGTATTATGAAAAATATATTTCGAGCCTAGCCATGGAAGACGGTAATTACAGAGTATAAGTGCAGACCTGCAAACTCTTTTCGTAGGAGATCTTTATTTTCAGGATATTACTCGGCAAACCTGTAATTTTGTTTCATATACCGGAGTCGTGATTTCGCTTATAAGCAGTTTCAAATATCAAAGGTAGTTATATAACCAATTACAGCATAGGTTTAAAGAAAGCCTCTGCAAGAGGTGTTGATTTCTTTGCTTTTATAAACAGCTGTCTTCCTATTTAGTGATATTAAGTATAGAGAGAGGTATCAAATATCTATTTGCGTCCGTATTCAGTCTTTGAAATAGGATCAGAAAATTAAAGGTGTGTCATTATATTTATAAAAAAAATATTTTTTTACGTCTCTAAGATATCGTGCAGTTTTTTTGAAGCTGTATTGACCAGAAATACCCAGTGAAGCAGTGGAAGTATTTTTTAAACTGAAAACAGACAATGGTGGTGTAGCATATCTTTCCTTTAAAGATGTTGTAGGTAATTTGATATGTTGATTTAGTCAAGTATTAGGTATTAATTATGGTATTATATTAAACATGTTTATTTACATGCACCTTTATTTGGATTTGACAAGAGTTTGTGTTCCCTCTCCCTTGGGTGGCTGTTAAGGGTGCCTCCATAATGTCAGAAGCTATACTGGTAATCACTGAATTATGAAGGTTTTAAACTTGATGTTGTGTTGATTGGGAAACAAATTCTTGTAACTTTTACCAATCCCACTGGACGGTTTCTGGGTTGGACTACAGGGGTTTTCTTGCCCATGCCAGGTTAAAATCACCGCAGGCAAGTGATTTTTCAAAGAAGATAGTCAGACGGGCAAGTTTATTTTAATTTTTTTTTTTTCAACATTATATCAGGGGTGAGTTGCTTGCTGACTTAAAGATCGGGCAACCTGTTTCACTGAGGACAAGTAGATGTTCAAAGTAACTTTCCCCCTGGGCAAGTGAAAGTCAAATCCTTAAATAAACCCTTTGACTAGTTCTTTGCATCCGGGAAGGCCATGAAAAATCCTTGCCCTCAATGGGGTTTGAACCCACAACTTTTGGATCTGCAAGCAGGTATGTTACCACTTGACCATGGGGTGTTTAGGATTTAGTCTCTCATTTATAGGTTTGTGTTTGAGTCAAGAGTTTGGCCACATAGGATTTTTCATGTGTGGAAGCATTCCTATTGGTGTTCGTTTTATTCAAAATGTCAACCCGGGGTTGCATCTTTCCCTCTATAGAGAAAGAGAGAAAAAATGTTTAAATTTTCTATAAAACACAGGTCTTAGGTAGTGCATATTAATTGCTTATATTTTATCATTGAAAATATGATGATAACATTGTAATAAAATGACGTCATACGCAATAAAGGGAAATGATCAAGATACCACTTGATGTTCAGTTTGAAAGTTATATGGGACAGTAATTATATTGATAAAAAAAAAGATATAAAGGGAAAGAAAGTTATGAGTATTTAAAAAAAATACGCAGAGTAAGAAATGAATGGTTTATACTCATATACATACGTCTTTTTGTATACCGATACTGCATGTAAAAAAAACTGAATATAGTTATTTGGCTACAGATGAAAAACAATAAATGCCAAGTAAGAATGAAAATGAGAATTTGTCAGTGGTTTGTTACAAATAATTTTATAATAATATGCATCTCAATGCCAAAATGTGGTTAAATACACAAAAAACACAGATTTCTTAAACAACAGCAGGTCTATGAAATGAATATATCTCATTTTGAACTCTTGATATCTGACTTTATTAAAAGTTCTGATACTGAGATTTTCAGAGGGAGAGTTGGTGGTTTGTCATAAAGTCAGGAGGAGTTTTGAATAGTAATTTGTGCATAGTTTTATGATAAGATAAACACCCTGTACATAGAAGTTTGGAGATTTTTTAACCCTTTCCGTCATAGAGGATACCATGAAAAGACCTATGCGAACAGCAAAAAACCAGATCAGCCTCGCAGGCTGATCAGGTTTTAAGCTGTTCGATGCTCCTCAGTGGTCTGGTCTATATGAGGGAAAGGGTTAACCTGATTGTATTTCCAGCCGCATGTATAGATAGCATCACAGAACATGTTTGCTTCACACAAAGAGCAGAGACCGTGAAGAGCTCTAAATGAAAGTAGATGATACCCTCTTGTCTTTTATGACGAGTACATGAGATTCTCCATACTCACAAAGTGTTCAGGTACAGGCGTACTTAACATCATACAGTTTTTCTTTGAGGTTACTTACATTTTATGGAATACAGTAGGTGACTGCCTGTGCAAATAAATTGGTTATAAAAACCAGCGTGTGTGTTGAACTCTCAGTACTTTGATTGGATTGTGTTTTACGTATCAAGTGGTTGTTGAAGGAAAAGTTCAGAGGGATTCTTAATCATTAGAATCTTCTGATGTGAAGAAGCATTTTCCGAAAGCTAATGAAAATAATGAGAAAGGATCATTATTCATTAGCTTAAGCGATATAAAAATAGATCAGGCTGCAAGCACCTTCCTAACTGTGACTGATTAGTCCTCACAGTTGACATTGGTGATGTTTATCATAGTATAACGGTCCTTAGTGTTATATATTATTACTTATAAGTTCAGTTTTACAAATATTCAATAGCTGATCTTGAGGTTTGTCTGATTAAATTGGCTACGTAGAAGTCATCTTTAATATACAGCGGATAAACTCCAGAAAATAGAATTTGAGAATTTGGGCTGATATTTAAGGAAAACTATGCTTTGAAAAACAAAACCATTAAAAATTTCGCAGGTTAGCATTCAGCATTGTTAATATATCCCCGATTCACAAAATGTCATGTTGCATTTATTCCTCACAGTCCCATCTCATTTTAGAAAAGATTCCAATATCTTAGTCATATCATGCAGGTTTATTTATTTCCTTTTCATATGTTATCAAACCTCATATGGCCATCAGCATTGTGTAACTCAGTAGTCATTATGTTACCAAACCTCATATGGCCATCAGCATTGTGTAACTCAGTAGTCATTATGTTATCAAACCTCATATGGCCATCAGCATTGTGTAACTCAGTAGTCATTATGTTACCAAACCTCATATGGCAGTCAGCATTGTGTAACTCAGTAGTCATTATGTTACCAAACCTCATATGGCCAGTCAGCATTGTGTAACTCAGTCATTATGTTACCAAACCTCATATGGCCATCAGCATTGTGTAACTCAGTAGTCATTATGCTACCAAACCTGATATGGCAGTAAGCATTGTGTAACTCAGTAGTCATTATGTTACCAAACCTCATTTGACCATCAGTATTGTGTAACTCAGTCAGTAATCATCCATTATCAGCACCTTCAAATGAACATATAAAAGCATCCTAGGAGTGAAAAAGTTCAGATGTAAATTGTGCCAGTGCATGTTGAGGGCTGACCACTTAATTCTTCCACTTCCTTCAATTTCTTTATGCACTTAATATAATTTCTTGATCAGCCCTCATTGTTGTTTATTTACACTCAGACATTTAAATTGGTCCATTACCCTTTTGCACCTGCATCTGTAAATAAGGTTCACCCATGGTTTATTGAAGTGACTCTCTCTTGTTGGATACTGCAGGAGTGCTGGTCACATTTGAAGCTTTGATCTACTGCCAGTTGTACAGTTTCCAGTGTAATTGTGCCTGGTATAAGTTATTTAGGCCTTAAAATAAATTCTGTGTTTCGGGCAACCAGACCTTACCTAGTGAAAACCTGCCTACCCTTAAATTTTTAGCAGCCATTTTGGGACCGCTGAATTGTCTGTTAAAAATTTGTGATTTGTTCACTGCTTTGACTTAACTTTAAAAAAAAAAAAGTAAAAAAAAATAAATAAAAAATCGATCCCTACCCTAATTGTTTTTGAGACCGTTGCCCTGAACACAGAATTTGTTTTTATTTGGCCTTAGAGAGAAGTTTCTCTGTAAGATTCAGAAGTTGGTGTCTCAGTATAACAAATAACGGTAGCAGTATTTTTGTAACGTTGATGTCATAATGATACTGTCATGTTCAGAGATTAACGTTGGATCTGAGGGGTTTAGTTCCAGACTTTTCGTGGGAGTTAAGAATATTCCAGACTTTAAGACCCATTATTTCTCAGAAACAGACTTATTGAATATATTAAGTGGATGTTCAGATATGTTTTTTTATTGCTTTTAGAAATCCTGTTCATTTGCAGAATGTCACATTCACCTGTTAACTCTCTAAAAATTGATCAGATTTCATACTGCTGTAGATAGTTTTTCATTATTTTTTGTATATTATTCCAAGAAATTTAATTGTTTCTGTGTTGGATGATAATTATGTACAAAAAAACTTGGATTTTTTTTTTTTTCTAATTTAGATTCCATTATGTATTGCTGGTATTCTGAAAGAATAAAAGTTAGTGATTTTAGGTATATGTTTTGGTAACTTTACAATTTTACAAAACATTGTGACATTTTGATTTTGAAAATATTATTTTTCTGTTAGACCTTGGTTATTTTTTACTTTCCATTTTATTAAAAAATATTTATTTTTTACAGAACCTCTAGTATTGAACTTCAAAATTCAATTTAATTTGTCAGGTTGGCCATAGCTACACTGGGATGTCATGTGACTTTTCCAATGTTTACATATATACACATATTCAAATTAATTGATCAGATTATCCAATAGCTACACTGGGATGTCATGTGACTTTTCCAATGTTTACATATATACACATATTCAAATTAATTGATCAGATTATCCAATAGCTACACTGGGATGTCATGTGACTTTTCCAATGTTTACATATATACACATATTCAAATTAATTGATCAGATTATACACATATTCAAATTAATTGTCAGATTATCCAATAGCTACACTGGGATGTCATGTGACTTTTCCAATGTTTACATATATACAATATTCAAATTAATTGTCAGATTATCCAATAGCTACACTGGGATGTCATGTGACTTTTCCAATGTTTACATATATACACATATTCAAATTAATTGGTCAGATTATCCAATAGCTACACTGGGATGTCATGTGATCAGTTGTTGACCCAGTTTACATAGAAGAAATTTAGAGTAGAAGAAACATAGAGTAATGAAAAGTCTGGCATATTCTCTCACAGATAATGCTGAAAAAGATGATAGCAATGATTAAAAAAAAGCTTTTAGACTGTTCAAAATTGTTAACTAATCAAGTTTTAATGTTATTGTAGGTAAGTCAAAAACTTGTTAAAGGAATCATTATGAATTCTGGTTGATTTGGCTTTATACTGACACAGCAGGGTTTTTAAATCATCTTTGGATGAAGAAATGAGTATTAATTTTAGACATATTTTGAATATGTCATTCCTGGTGAGTGTCATTATATTAGTGTGTGTGTTGTCGATTTGTCATGATTGAACGTCTTCACATCCCTGTCTGTAATAAACACATTTAGATCGTACATTCATTATCACATGGTATGAAATTTTATTCGCTGCAAACTGTATCATCAGCAAAAAACTTCCATCTTCAAAGGCTTGCTGTTATTACTTTGCAATATTAACAAGCAAGCAGTGTGTTGCATTTTGCGAGGCGAATGCTTTCATGTCATATACAGTGTTATAAAAAACGCACTGAAAAGTAATTAACTGTACAGATAGGTGGCTTTGAAGATAAACCAATGATGTTATTTTTTGTTTGTGTAAAACAAACTGCCGCAGGGAATATAAAAGGGAGGGTGTGGCCAAGAGGGGCGGAGCTGTGATTGATAGGTCCTGATGAATTGATGTGCCAGAAAACCGGTGAATCTTCGTAAACATTGAAGTATTAACTTTCTCTATCATATGCTGTCCAATAAGTGAATGAAGGAAAAAGTTAGAAAGCTACCACATCATTTATGTGGACTACATTTAGTTTACAAAATGTTTCATAGAAGTTGATTCATTCTTACCTATTCACAATAAAAGAAAATCATATTTCACATTTTTGATGGTAAAAGTCATGTTCTGTGTGTATCACAGTAAAATCTCAATAGTATGACCAGGCATCTGGCTGTAATTCATTTATTATTATTAAAATGTATTTGTTTTCTATCTGATGTGGCTTTTCCTTGGTTTTGGATGGGGAACATATGCGTACCTTGGAGCTTGAGCTGACGGCTATAAAATGACCTATTGCATACGAAACAGGTAGAACAAAAAACAACCTTTTTTTTTTCAAGTTTGCTACTTAATTATACATCTCAACAGAAAAAAACGGTTGGTTTGTACTTGGATAATAATGCAAGTCTGGCGTAGCGTTAAGTAAAAACACATGATGATGAGTTTTCACATACCATGACAAGCCCATGAATTTTACATGCTGTTAGGCGCTTCTTCATCAGCAATTGTTGATATCGCAAACATAAAAAAGCTATTAAATATGTTTGGTTAATAGAAAGGTGACATTTTCACCTGAACTTGCGTTCGCTCTAATGATGGTGTTTCTAGGGTGATCTGTATCTTGATATTATTTTTTGATGTTGTGAATTAAGTTGGCTGACATTCAACCAGCAGCTATTAAAGTAAGTTAGAGTGCCTTATATATGTCATTGCAATTAGATGAAGCTTATAACTGTGGGGTTGTATGACGATCATGTAGATAACAATGTTATTCATTAACTCTTTCCCTCATATAGACTCATTTTACACACTCAGTAGGTATCACATAAAGCCTGATGTGCAGAAAACCACAGTTAAACCTTACCAAATTTAATTTTAAAGTCCTCATTTCCAGACCACTGAGGAGCAGCGAACAACATAAAACCTGATCAGCCTGCGAGTTACTCGCAGGCTGATCTGGTTTTATTTTGTTCGCATAGGTCTTTTCATGGTTTCCTCTATGAGGGAAAGGGTTAACAGGGCTTTACCTCATATACAGATGTGGCAAAACCCAGCTGACCCAGATAACAGACAGCTCTTTCAGGCCCTGTGTCCTGGAAAATAAAAATGGCACTTAAGTATGATTTTCATACTTATACTCAAATTATGCCCATTAGTTTAAATAGGGATTTGAGTATGATACTCAAATTTGAGCCTTAGATCATGCTTAAGTATTTTTGAGAACATGCCAGCTGGGCTTAGTGGGTGAAAGGAGAGAAAATGACTGAAAATAATAATTATAAGGATAGACAGAAGGACAAGAATGAGAATGGAAGAGAGACTGGCAGACAAACAGAATTGAACATTTTTGAGACTTAGAATAACAGGGTCAGAAAATGGTTGACATTATAGACAGATGCAGAAAGAATATATAATAACAGATAATGAAATGTCTGAATTTGCCTTCTTAGACAAATATCGCCTCATTTTTCCCCTTATTGTGGGGAAGGCCATACCTTTTCACATCTGAATTTCTGTACTTGACGAATAAATGCCTCTGCTGTAATGCCTAGTGTATTGTCATGAACCAAATATCATATTTTGGCAATAAGAGAGAAGCTTAAGAAAACCAAATAAAAACTTCTCTCACCAGGCTGCTGTGAGAATGACAGAAATATGGACAATAATTTGACAAGGTTGAAAGAAACATGAAATGAGCATGTTTTTAAGTTCTGGAATTTCTTTCATGTTGAGGCTCCCTCTTATACCTTGCCAAACTTACATAAAAATGGGTCCCACTGAAAATGCATTTCATTATTAACAGATTTACAAGACAGAGTAATCTTGTACAGTCACTATTTAGGATAAACTATTCACAAGGGGTATATTTATTATCCATGTCTTTGAATCGTGTATATGCTAAATTGCTTTCACTCCTACCTGCCCATCGCCATGGTCTGTAGAGTGAGTCATACCCAGGGAGACCCCACAGTGACCACGGCAATCATCCCCATATGAATTACCTGGAGCCCGTCTGCCAGTCAGCCCTGGACTTAAAGGGAGAGAGATTTATTGTGAAGAAGTAAACACTGAATCCCTCCATACTTCAGTGTTTCATGAACCAGGCGAGCCATTCAGTCTTCACATGAAAGCCCACTTATCAGAGAGACAGAATTTATAGGCCTGCTTTATTAGAGGATGTTTTCATGCTTCACAAGTTTGGATACTCCATGGTGAGGGCATAAGACTGCCTGTATGGCCTGTATGGAAGGTTATTATTGTAAAATGATAATAATCTGAATACAAGGAGAAGGAAATTAGGTCAATATATCTCCTCCGATGAATTTTTATGTTCATTGTTTGCAAAGGTGGTACAGTTTACATATGCGCGATCTGTATAGTAGATTTCTACTAGGAGGGAATTGTAAAGCTGCTTGAGTAATAACATGTTTATGAAGAAAGTAATGTAATTTATGTCTTTAATTTCATCGTTCATTTTATCACTAATGCATCAGTTGGTGACGAAAGATATTGTGAAAGGAAAACCTGAATAGATTTTCAGTTTCATACGGGGGACTGAGGTGGGATTCATGAAGATTGATGCAAAATGTATAGTCATGCAATCTTTTAGTTAATGGAGTTCAAGTTAGCTGATGATACTGGCATTTAGTAAGTTTCAGGTGGTATCATCAAGAAAGCCTGAGGTCTCTCTTTCTCTCTATCTCTGAGGAGTAACCTTAAACTGAGCTGGCTCATCAATAATTCTAAGATGTGTTTAAATCCCCATGGATTTCTGTTGCTTGACCTTGAGATAGGACTACCTCACAATTAAAGCCACCCCACTGTAAAGGAATGCTAAAACCAACCCACAATTAAGAGCACCTCACTATTAAGATCACCTCACTTTTAAGGTCACCTCACTTTACCTCACTGTTAAGGTCACCTCAATATTAAGGCCACCTCACTATTTAGACACCTCACTCATAAGACCACCTTTCTGGTTGGACCACTTCACCATTAATTAAGGCCACCCAACACATTGAAAACCATGACATGGTCCTAGAATCAATGATAAAACAAACAGTCTGGAAAGTAACAAGGCATACCAAATGATTAAAGTATGGAACCCACACTAAAAAAAAGACAACCAAAGGAAGACAGAAAAGTATTTACAGATTGTGTGGGAAGTGGTTACAATATTGTACTGGTTAAAGTCCAGGCAAGCCTAAGATGTCAGATGTGACACAGTGCCTTAAGGCAGTCTGAGAGTTGTCAGCAATAAGTCTCCATACCCATGTTATGTAGTACCATAAGCTGTCTTTTTAAATTGCTTGCCCCTCTTTTGCCCACAAAGTTTATGTGAAAAGGGGATTTTCTTTGTCAGTTGTCATCTATCATTCTCTTTTATAACAGTTTGTCAATCCTTCTTTCTCTTTAATGTTGTGTATCCCACTCTGGTTCCTGTATAATTATATGGTAGATTTCTGTACATGTCAAGAGGGCTTTAGTTATACTGTGTTGATATTCTACTTCAAGGTCATTTGCAAAAGGTCAAGGTTGTAGAATTGGTTTGAAAATGATGGGTTGTTGAGCAGGTGTCTAATTTTCTCTAGCCAAGACAAATTGAATTTGTTAGCTGATCATACCAGCATGTTATTTTTTGGTAACAGGATGGAAAGGGTGAACATTGTCATAAATGGTGTTTTTTGGGAAAAATATATTTCACATGTCTGGCTTATTAAGTTAGCAGCAGCAGTTTGTATGAGACTAATATTTTCACATCTTACATAAATTCCCCTAGGCAAACTCTACATTCAGCAGTTTTGAAAAGGTGCATGTAGATGTGTCGTAGTGTTTATTACTCTGGGAAGTGAATTTTCGGTAGGAAAAATCTATACTGTGCCTTGAGATGAGGAAGAAAAGCCAAACTGCTGTTCCCAGACAGTTAAATGGCTGGGAAGAAATACTGATTTTTCTGGGTTTGTAATGTTCCAAAGCGTGTTACATCAGTATTTGAGACCAAGAAATGGTTTTGGAATAAATAGTGGCCTCTAATGTGAACATTAGTTTAAGCTAGTCAGTTGCAAGGACTCTTTAACAAGATATTAAAGAAAAAATATTAAAATGTACAGCAAGGACCTCATATGATGTATGTTTCGAGGGTTCAGATCCCCAAAACTATTCCTTTTCCTTTTATTTCTATACGTACTTAAAATAGTTTCATGGTCAGTCCTCGGTTTGTTAACAGAATCTGATTTGTGTTGAATATTGGTATTTATATCTCTTATTATTCTTCATGTCTTAATTAGACTTGTTTTTTCTTCATTTTTGACTACAGTTAATTGTATATTTGGGTACATGCTGAAAATTTATTGACTTAATAGTGAACAGTGCAGATCATGATTAGATTTGAACGGATGTGCAGGCTGATCATGGTCTGCACTGGTAGTAAAGGAATTCATAAGTGCCCCCCAAGCGCTGTAAGGGATAAATAAAAAAGTTGAATGAGTGGATCTAGAAGTCAAATTTGTGACCATATCAAACAACAACAAGAGTTCAGAAGTTATGATCAGAGGTGTTTCGTAAATATTTTCCCAACACTTATGGCTGTTTAGAGACCTACACACATGTTCCAACTTCAATCCCCTCTCCCAAACTACAGTAAGTGACTGTAGAAGAGTGCACTATAAAGAGGCTAGGTACCCAGTTTTCATACTTGACATCTTTGATGATGAAGGGTCATAAAAATGCTTGCCTCCCCTGTGATGTGTTTGACTGCATTCAAGTCTTTATTTTGCATATGTATCCTCAGCCTTGGTAATTACCATATTATTGTCTGCATACCCCATTTGGCAGTGCAAAAACCATTTGATAAAATTTCTTGATAATCATTACTGGTTGTAATTATATCAAACTAAGGGAAAAAATGAGACTCTTGATTGATACACAAGATCGGTTTGCCAGTGCATATTCATTTACAAACTCTTTGATGTGCTGGGATGAAAATGGTTTTTGTGTGGTTTTACCAGCGAGCCTAGTGTGGAATGGTGCCGGAGAAGAGAAGAAACTTGAGAATTATTTTCCATGTCCTAGTAGCTGGTTTTGTATTAGTATCAGATTGGCTGATTTTACTTTCAACTTTGGAAGCTTTGGCTGCAAATTGCAGATTTGGGTTCCAGATACGTAATGGGGAAATGGTATTTAGTTTAGGCGTAACAACACTTTTTCAGTCAAGTGCAGTATTATATCTATGACAATGTGATGTAAGGGAGAAAGGTCCAAAACTGTCCAGTATTTCTTAGAAAAGACACATTGAGGTCTGTAGGGCACATTTCTATGAAATATTGGATAGAGATTTGTCTTACACTTACAACATTTTCCTTTTTTATTAGGATATGTGACACCACAAAATGAAAGCATGCCCCCCCTCCCCCACAAAAAAAATACAATAAAAAATACAACATCCATAATATCATCAGGTCTTGTTTTTCCAGAGAGATAGATTATTTGTTCATTTGTCTTTGCAAATGCATGCTTCACATGATAAAGAATTGTACTTAGTATTGTGATAGTCTTGCCTAATTGTTCAGTTTATGATAGAAAAGACTTTGAGGCTCACGTTCATGATTCACTGTGGTTATCAAACGATTGTCTGGTATTTCTTTGGTGGGTTTTTTCGCAGCTGAGTCACGTCAATCAGGATAGAAATACCACTTGCACTTTGAATCAGACTAATTGACATTTTCGGGTCTGTTTTTGGACACTGTCTGATAAAGGTCAGACCTAAGAGGACACCGTGACATTGTATTGAAAATATTTGATCAGATTAACAACCAAAATGCAGTGGGCAATTATAACTACCTTTGGGACCAGTGCAATCTGCACTGTCCGCTATTCAGTCAATAAAATTTCAGAGGCACCCCCATAAACAACTAATGGTTGAAAAAATATGAAAAAAAGACAAGTCCAATTAAGAAATTTAGCAGGGTTAAGGTTGAAAAAGTGCAACATCTGTTGTGTTATTTCAAAATATTTGTGACTCTCTAAAAATACTTATGAAGTTAGAAATAAATGGGAATACTTATGAAGTTATGAAATAAATGGGAGTCAATTAAATCATTAAGAATGAATGTGTATAAATTTGATTAATTAAAATAACAAAATTAAAGATAATAAGACTTGATGCCAAATTAATTAGTAAGATTAAAATGACAGACCGTGACATAGGAAAAAATTCAAGTTGCTAAAAGTCTTGGAAATTTAATCTAAATTGTTCACAGTGGTGTTTTTCATGGAAATATTTCAGTGTTGGGTGACTTTAGGGGAGACAAGGTGCTTTTAATTGAGGACTCTTTGAATGTAGACATTATTTAGTTGAAAATAGTGCTAATATTAAATCCTATATAAATGCTACCAGTGGCGTTGCAATTTTCCTATAATAACCCTTTATACCTTGTTAAATGTCTTAATTGAACTTTTTATGCCCTCTCATCATCAATAGGTTTGGGGCGGGGGGAGGGGGGTTTTGTCTGTTTGTCTTTCTCTCTGTTTGTCACAAAACTGTAACCTTGACCATAACACAAAAATCTTTCCACCTACAGTCTCCAAACTTAATTCACAGGTACATGAACCTTCAGATGAGCTCTATATGCCAGGTGACCTTGACCCCAATGGTGTTCATTTGAACGTTGCTCTTGTCATTTCTTCATTTTGGACTGATCTTGGTCTGCACGGTTGTCACGAAGGCAGTCACTAGTGTGCACAGCATTGTAAGGGTTAAACTAAGGTTTCAAAACAAACCTGATGAAACCCCTCCACTATCCACGTGCTCCAATGCGTTAATTCTTTAAAAAAATATTAAGTAAATATTGTGTCTTATTTTCATGAAAGGATGAGTCATGTACAAGAATTTAATACATTTAATGTAAACATATTACTGGAACAGTTGCCTGATTTTTCTCCAAAAATGGATGGCAGTTATATGGTAATAAATTATTGAGGAAATAAGAAATTTGATAGAGTTATGTTTATACTTTCAGTATGGAAGGGCAATATGAACTTTGTCCCAAGCCTGAAGTGGCAGTACTTCATCTCAACGGAAGGGGTCCACAACGAGTACCCAGGCAGTTCCTTCCAGTGGTACAACTGTCCTGCCGCCCACGATATGCGTCATAGGTAATGGTTTCTCCTCCGAGGCCTTCTTTTTTTTGTTTCTTTATTATGGGCCGATCATTGGCATCCACCCTTCTTAAGATTTCTTCAAGTTCTTCTTTTTTTGTGTGTGTGTGCTTTTTCTCAAGATTTGGTATTTTACCCATAACTGTAAAGAAAATAATAAAATCCGCGCACCCCCCTCCCCTCTGAAAAAAAAATCGGAAGAAAAAAAAGATATTTAAAGGCCAGTTCCCTATCATTTGGAAAAAGGCCTATACTCTTTCCTTCTTCATAACATCTCAGAAGGTTTGAAGTTTGATCAGCAACATTATATTAATATACTCACTGTTATGCTTAATAGTGCAAAATAGTTCACCCTTGATTAGTCCAATTGTCAATATGTCATTTTTACTCAACTGGAATTGTTTTGTAATGTAGATACAGTTACTTCCTAACACATTACCCTGTTATTGCTTTTGTATGATGCTTTTATCATTTATGCATTCATCATTCATATTATGGGGGACTTCACCCACGAACAAGTTTAAAGATTTCTTGCAGTGCTTTGATCCTATGCTATCAAGGTCCACAATCAGATATTCCATTATTCATATCAGTGCATGTTTAGCAGTGTTTGTCTTTATTGAACTACAATCAATAACGGCCTTAATCAGGTCTAGGAATATTCTGTTTGAAGTAGGAAATGTAATTAATTTGATGCAGATTTCTTTATTTAAGACCATGTACAGTAAAACCTCAGCACCTCTGTGCAACAGTTACTTTTTAGCAGCAACAGTTTTATCCCCCCCACCCACCTCATTAGTTCACCTGAGCACCAGTGGATGGTACCTCTGTACAACAACATCTCTCAGAAGCAACACTTTCTGTCACTCTGACAGGTATTGCTGTTCAGAGGTCCCACTGTCCTTTGTTCTACATGGAAGTGATGCATACCAGGTCAAAATAAATTGCACAAAGCAGCTCATTTTGAGGTCAGCTAAAACTTTTGAAGGTCTCAAACTCTTATTTATTGATCCTGAGACAGAAATGTTGCAAACATGCTATTATTAGCATGGTTTTTCAGAAAATAGTTTTTATACGCCGCCGGAGGCAGTCGTATATTGGCGTCATCTTCTCCGTCCGTCCGTACATCCATATGTTGTGAAAGCAACTCCTCCTACATTTCTGAATGAATCTTTTCAAAACTTGGTCATTGTCATTACATAATGGGTAGATGTGCATGAAGTGGCGATTTTCCGGTCCATTGATTTTTACAAGATTTGTGTCCCTTGAAACTTAGTCTCTGTAGCTGATTGATATTGCAGCCTTGTGAACGCAACTCCTCCTACATTTCTGAATGAATCTTTTCAAAACTTGGTCAATGTCATTACTACAATGGGTAGATGTGCATGAAGTGGCCCTTGTGAATGCAACTCCTCCTACATTTCTGAATGAATCTTTTCAAAACTTGGTCAATGTCATTACTATAATGGGTAGATATGCATGAAGTGCAATTTTCCGGTTCATTAATTTTTGCAAGACTTTTGTCCCTTGAAACTTAGTCTTTTAGCTGATTGATATTTCAGCTTTGTGAATGCAATTTCTTGTATGTTTCTGACCTAATCTTTTCAAAACTTGGTCAATGTCATACTATACTGGGGGATTTTGATGTTTAAGGTCTCTTGAAAACACAACTCAAGTTTCTAAACAGGTAAAAGTGCATAAAGCAGGGATTTTCTGGTACAGTGATTTTTGCAAGAGTTATGCAGAGAAAGAAAAAAGGATTCATATTGATACTGCTATTTGACCTACTGTCATATTGGAAGCATTTTTAGGGTTCTATCTCTGTTCAGCTAAATTAATTGGTCTTACAGACTTCATTATGAGCTTATGCTTACAGAAATGTTAAAAGCAATAATTAAAAGACCCCTCTTGGTCTTTATATTTTGTGGCGGCGTATATTGTGGCATCACTGGCACTCTTGTTCATTTTTTTTATTCAGATTTTATGTTTGTGGTGATACAGAAAGAGAGATTTTTGAGTGTGCGGAAATTCTCATTTGATGAAAATTTGTGTCCACCAAAATTAATGATTTCATAGTATTTATTCTTCTAGATGCATGTCTCAGCAATTGTTGCATGGCAATAGACAGTCTTCTTCACCTGAATCATGTCTCTCAGAAAATATTGATCCTTAACGAGTGTACATGTCTGCATTGCATGTCTGTAATGAGGGTATTGTATTGTGAGAC
>CM037782.1:58881290-58931290 GCA_021229015.1 Solen grandis
ACATCAAATTTTAATGAAGCTGCGGCCTCTGCAAATGAGAAATTTGCATCTATTTACATAGTCCTCTGTTCCATTACCTTATTGCTGAAACTTTTTGTTTGAATTGTTAAAATGTTAATTAAGACATTTGTATTAATGTTTTTTTGAAATTGCTGATGCTATTTTTTTTATAATTTTGCATGTTTAAAATGGCTTCATCATTATCAGCATCTGTGTAACAGGATGAAAAAATTAATGTGCTTTAATTAGTGTCATGTAGAAGCTCAAAAGGGTTAAGCTATAAAAGATGATAGAGGTACAAATTTGTAGGACAGTAAAGCCTCTGTACAAAGGTCATTCAAGGGAACTTGAAAATTGACCTTTATCTGGAGGTTGCTGTACTAAGAGATTAAATCTTCTATAAATTAAGCACAAGTTTGTCTTTCCACATTAGTTTGAAAATCTCTGAATAACAGGCAACCTGTTAGCAAAGGTTGGCCATCATTCACAGGTACAATTCTAAATGAATTCAGAGCTGAAATTCTGTCACTGGCACCTGTGTTCACAGGTTGGCTGTTATTTATAGGTTTGACTATACATGTACTTAACATTCAAAATCAGATCAGCCTGCATGACCATAATAATTACTGAAAAATCATGAATTTTCACTGGCATTAAATTTCATGGAATCTGAAATAAGGTTAATTCTGTGGTACATATATTCTTAGATTCATGTTGTAGGACACCTTACGTCTATGAAATTGACAATTTACGAGGGGATTAATATTCATGGATAAAGTCATCCAGGAAATCTAGGAAAATTAGTCCCCCTCAAAAATAAATGATTCTCCAGTAACCAGTTATGGCTTAAAGTTGTTTTCAGTCTTAAGTCATTGATGATTGTCAAGTATAAAACCTGATTTGCCTGCAAGTTTCTCCCAAGCAGATCTTGCTTTATACTGATAACATTCTTGACAGTTTTATGGACCATCTTGGGCTGAGTAGTTAAGAGTGTCCACCTCAGAACAAGGTAGTCATGGGTTTGATTCCCTAAGCTTTATAAAATGGTACTTATATAACTCTCCGCTATTAAGGGCAGATCCAAGACTGCAGGTTGGCTCATTCAATGTAGACAGGATAATGTTACAGAGTGTGGTATCATACCGATTGTCTACAGTGTGATTAACCCTTTCCCTCATTGACGACACCATGAAAAGATCTATGCGAACAGCATAAAACCAGATCAGTCTGCGAGTTACTCACAGGCTGATCAGGTTTTATGCTGTTCGCTGCTCCTCAGTGATCTGGAAATGAGGATTTTGTAATTAAATTTGGTAAGGTTTAACTGTGGTTTTCTGCAGATCAGGCTTTATGTGATACCTATTGAGGGCGTCAAAATGAGTCTATATGAGGGAAAAGGGTTAAACAGTCAGAGGTAGCATACCATCATGACTATAATACTGTTGGTGCAACATTGAACCCCATCAAACTGGCAGACAAACAAAAAATTTTTTTCCTGGACAGCTTTCATGTTGCAAAATGATGGAACATAACTGGTTACATAGCAAGTGTTGTTCTGGGAAACACATTACTGAAAACACATGTGAGTCCATTGAGAGTAATGATAGATTTAGTATTATCTGTGTATACTCCCATTACTCTCGTACTGGTCTAAGTTGAAAGGAATGGCTGAAAAAATTGGATGAAAAGGAACATCATGTTCTAGGAAAGATAAGGGTGATAGGAGAAGATTTTAAAGATATATCTGATGAATATCCTATAAGTGCCACTGATGAGGCCAGTTATGTCTATATGGGCTGATATGATCAAATTGAAAACTTGATCATAACACAGACATTAGATGGCATGTTGTTTATTATTTGCCCTGAAATTGAACTGAGATAAAGCATTAGGACTGGTGGAAGATGTGGATGGGGGTTGGGGTGAAGAAGGGGGAATGTTAGGGGCTGTATGAATCGTTTATTGTTTCTATGTCTATTAGTTGGAATAAATACAGATTGCTAGGTAATAACATTGCTCTGATATGTATGCAGTGATGCAGTTAAGGTAATCCATCCATCATTACATTGTGATCATGGTCTATCAACTTATCATGGGTATTTTATAGTAAATGCAAGCCTTCATAGACTGTGAGCAAAAGAGCCTATAATCCTAATAGTCAATGGATGCTCGTATCTGCATGAAAGGCTTTTTTAGCATTTGAAGGACCATGATTATAATTTAATGATGGATGGATTACCTTAATAATAGCCACCTCTGGACCTGAGTAAAGGGTTAGGCTTTCAGTTTCCTGAGTGGCCTTTGTTCACAGTTTTTACTCTATAGAATACACCTAAAGGCCCATAAATGTGGTCAATAAGTAACCATGACAACTGCCCATGTACAGCAAACCATGCTCACCCTCACTGGCTACCCACTGACCAACTTGTTAATCATTTCTTTTAGTCAGCGATCTGTTACTGATCAGTTTAAAGGGTTTTTTTTGTATACAGGGGGAATAAAATTAATCCCTTAAGATTGTGATTCAGCATGTTATATTCAGATACTAACCTGTGAGAATTAACAAAGAAAAAGATTTATTCGCCATTTTTTAATGAATTCTCCACCCAGTGTTCAATCAAAGTTTTACCAGTTAAAAACTTTATCAGCTTGCAGTTTAAGTCCCTCAGAATAATGGATTTGAATTAATTAAGACAGAGTTTATCAGAATTTTAGCATTTGGTGGTTTGATTTGAGGTTTAAATGGGAAGAAAATGTGTATTAAATAGTTGTAACCCTATACACTTCATGATAATTATATAGGAGATTAGGAGCTGTCTGATCAGGGTCTCCTCTGTTTGCTCATATTATATTGGAACTCAACAGTCTGCACAGCAAAGAAAAATCCATTGTTTCACATACCATTTAAAATTCAGTCGGTTAATGTTAAGCTTCATAAATTTGTACATGAATATTCATAAATTGAAGGGTCAAATAAGGTTGAAATCTGATTGATCTAGGAGCCATTTTCAAATTGATTCAGGTTTAAACATGTTTGAAAATCATATAAGAGAAGGACCACAGCATTGAATCATCTAGTGAATGCATGCATCCCAGTATGGGACTAGCTAGCAGACTCTGCGGTCTCGCTGAGCGCGTTTGATGTGCCTTATCTTGAACATTTGACTGCCCTGCTGCATCAGTTACAAACTTCTAACATGCACCAGTGCATGGAAGTCTCCCATTTCTGCATTGCCAGCCAGGGAAAAACTGCTTCATACTGGGTTTCAAATTATCCTTTTTATTGCGCAAAAATTCCTTTGATGTGTAGTGATATTTTCTGTTATTTCAACTGTATTGGATCGCTCAAAGCAGAGTGGTGTTTTCAGTCAATATTTGTGTAGCCTTGCTCTTGTAAAAGGTGGCCACCAGTAATTCATTGCAGACTTAAGGAACCGTCACTCTTCCCTTTTATCAGGGCATATTTGAAACTAGAACAGACAGTTGCAATTTAATTTGGTAAACTTAGTCAATATTTGATCAAGGATAGTTGGGTTGGATTGCTTGATGGTTAAGTGTTCTATGTAGGGCTCGATGTGTTGGTTTGATAGGACCGTAGGGCAAATTTACTTGTACAGCCCTGGTAGATTTTAACTGAAATAGCTATATAGGTCTGACGTACACACTTTCAAACCTTATTATCCGATTTAATGCATGTTTGATTTGATGGTGCTTGCCATTCATTTGTTGGGTTTAAAAAGTAACACACTCTGAGGGTTAAAATTCATATGAATGATATTAGTTGTTTTATTCTTCCAGTATGTGTATATAGATTCAGATAGCCAAATGATTTTCTTTAATCTGTTGTAGTAAAAATATCAATATGGCGTTGTTAAGAGTATAATTTGATAAATAATGTCAAATTGGGTCAAAATGTTTAAAGTATGGAAGTTCTGCATTATCTTTTTAAAAACATCATCAAAAATGGTAAAACTACAGATTCTTTGTTTTAAGGCTGTTCACTGTATGGTTTTACACAACCATGCTTTATGATAGGGAAGATATTTCTCAGAAAATATTTAATACGTCTCTGTGACACAAGATGTGATTCACTGCTGCTCATATTTTGAAAATCTTCAGTGTTGAAAACATGAAAAGAGAAAGTCTGATTCCGGGATTTTGTTGATTGTAAATATATATAGATGTGGCTGATAAGCAGCGCTGTAGTTTCGCCAAATGATTTCTCAAGAGAAAACCGGAAAATTGTGTTTCTCCACTGAAATGAAAACACTTATTAATGTGATTGTTTGATGTTTGGGTTGTCGAAAAAGCCATCTTATCCGAGTGTAGGCTGTTAAAATTTAGTTGTAATTTATGATTAGAAAACCAGAGAGTTGTGCCAGAATAAATAAATTTTATTGCAAGAGACATCCTTTGTTCATTATTCCTAGGATAACTTCATCTAGCCAGAAAAGCTAGAACTATACATAGTCCTGTAATGATGCTATTCTATACTCATTTCTTCTGATTGAGGAAGGAGATAGCAAAGACTTATGGCTAATTGGTATATTTTGGTTACTTAGTTTATTTTGGTTAATTAGTGTAGATTTTGTTAATTAGTATAATTTGGTTAGTTAGTATTTATTCTGTACTTTTACCAAGCTAGAAAAGCTGGTTTATTTTTATGTGTACATTTTGATTATTTCTTATGTTTTATACACTTACGTACTGTTCTCTGATGTGGGGAATAATGTGTACTTTGTAAACAGTGCTGGTCTTAAAACAGCTAGTGTTGGAAGCATAATGTCTTACCAGTAGGTTATAGCCAGTTCAATTCTTAATGCATCATACAAATGAATGTGGTATCATGTCATTGTCTTGTCCATGTTAAAACTTTGTCTTTGGTTTCAGTGTTGTGACATATACTATAATTTTAACCCTTTCCCTCATAGAGGACACCATGAAAAGACCTATGCGAACAGCATAAAACCAGATCAGCCTGCGAGTAACTCGCAGGCTGATCAGGTTTTATGCTGTTCGCTGCTCCTCAGTGGTCTGGAAATGAGGATTTTGTAATTAAATTTGGTATGGTTTAACTGTGGTTTTCTGCAGATCTGGCCTTATGTGGTACCTATTGAGTGCGTCAAAATGAGTCTATATGAGGGAAAGGGTTAAACAACATCAGGGTGGTGTTCCTTTGCGTGCATCCATTGAATGCCAGAAGTTCTATTCAGAATATAGTTAAAGAAGGCTTATGAGCCCTTCTGTCTTTCAATCAGGGTTCCCACGCTACTGGAAAAACAGGAAAAGTCCGAGAATTTCATTATGTACGCTCCCGGTCGTGAAAAGACCGTGATTTTTACAAACTTAGGACAATTCCGGGAAAAGACCGGGAATCGGTACGAAACGGTTTGAGTACGAAACAGAGAACGAAATCGAGGCTTTTGTGTATTACGTCAACAAGTTTTGCGCTTAATAATTGACGGATATTTACGAGAGTTTGTCGTTGTTTTACGTCAAGTTTGTTGTCCAATCAACAGGTTAAATTTTGTTTCGGGTATTAGCGGAAGTATGTAAGCGTCTCACTGATGTAGCTTCGTCAATATGTCGGCAGCACCTTTTTTTAGTGAGCGGGAGCTGGGGATATCAACCATTCCCAAAAACTTTAGGACGTTTTCTGCAGAGTTGATGTCAAGTTCTGTCAACGATGTTATAGCGTTACGATCAGTTAAAGGGCTAAAGACATTAATTTACAGAAAGTGCAAGTTACATGTAACCGAGAGTCGGTGTAATACGGCATCGGATTCGGTGGAATCGGATGACGAAAATTTTTTTAAGAAAAGAACTGGTGACAACTTTAATAAACTTTAAATTCTGTTGGATCCTTATGCTCTTAACCATTTCTCATATATAATGTAGTACCAGTTCTAGACACAAAAGTTGAAAAAAACATTTTCTGGCATTGTCTTCAGTAAGACTATTCAAAGAATTAAGAAGGCAAGCAATTCTACATTTTGGAATTGGGTGAATTTCTGCCTCAAAGTTTTGGGTTATGTTTAATTGTCAGTTTAAAATATTCAACATATAATTTTTGTATCAAACAGTTAAATACTAGTCCATTGTTGAAATGCAGCATTGAAAGGGTTAAACTAAAGACCAGAAGCGAGGTCATTGACATAAGTCTGGAAAAAACCTGGAATTTTCAAATTAAAAACCTGGAATTTTTCAAAAAATCCTTGAAAAAACCTGGAAAAAGCCTGGCATTTCACTCCTTAAAAATAGTGGGAACCATGTTCAATGGATGTATGGTATCATGCCATTTGTGTGTAGTGGATATTCCAGGATCGCACAAGTAGTTGTGGTACCATACCTCTTGTCTGTGGCAAATATCAGTGTTGCATTTCAGTGTTGTGTGCGATATCATGTAATTTGTTAGAAGTCACAAAAACTGCAACAAATCAAGGGCTTGCTGCAAACTTATTGTAACTATAAATAAAGAAGGAGTTACAATAGTTTTGCTACAAGCCCTGGAAATGCTAATTATGTGTGTGGTATCATGCCATTAGTCTATAGCATGTAATCTACACTGCAGTCATGCTACATGAAGTATGGAAAGTGTTTTATCAGGGTCAGAATCAGTAAAAAAATCTTCATAAACTGAACAAGATTCAAGGCATGCAATCGTTTTGAAATGCTTTCATTATTAACATATTGCAGATCAAAATCATTGATTAAAATTGAATAAAATCTGTTGTTTTTGGAAACATTTTAAGTTTTGAATGTCCAAAATCCCCCCCCCCCCCCCAAAAAAAATCTGTTAAGTTTTACTCTCGAAAAACGAAAACCCTGTTTAATGTTTTAATATAAGTGTACAGAGATGCAGCTATTTGCCTTATTGATTTGGTAGATAAATTGATATTCTGCTGCAGATTCAATAACATTAAATATTTAAAGAGGCTATTTCGGAAATTTGAATGGTAAACGTGAAGGAAGAAGGGAAACAAGGTTCAATAAATTTTCTGTAACTTTACGAGCACAGGGAATATTACGGCATAGAAATCAGACAGAAAATTGTTTAACGGGATTTCATGATATTACTAACAGAAAATTGCTTAAATTAGAATCTAAATCTTTAATAATCATAAAGAAATTATTTGTTTTTTAATATCTAATTTTAAGGGAATAACTTGTATATAGTTTGGTTTTATTTCTTCTTCAGTTTTTAATTTATCAGGATAAAAAATAGAGTAGGATAGATTTAATGCAACATATATAAGCTAGTTCTGTGTGGGTGTTTATTAAGAAGATTTAAAAGTTGAGCAGGTCAAGAACAATAAAGAAGTCAGGATATTATAAGTGTGGTTATGATGTTAGGAATTTTAATACAGGGTTAATAGTTGTGTTCAGGTTAGATTTTATTCTTAATACAGAAATAATCTGGATTACAGATTAACCATTTTACTATGGACGTCTTAATAAATTAGTTTCTGACTGATTTTGTGTTTAATGGTTAGTGTTAAAGATGTAGTTTAGTTGTTAGTGTGGTAGTGGTCAGTTGTTAGTGTAGTGTTTCTAGTGTTCCATGCTGAGTGTAGTGTTTTAGAGTTTGTTTAGTTGTTAGTGTAGTGTTAGTGTAGTGGTCAGTGGTTAGTGTAGTGTTTCTAGTGGTTCGTGTAGTGTTGAAGCATTAGTGTAGTGGTTAGTGTAATGTGTCTAGTGGTCAGTGGTTAGTGTAGTGTTAGTGTAGTGGTCAGTAGTTAGTGTAGTGTTTCTAGTGGTTCGTGTAGTGTTGAAGCATTAGTGTAGTGGTCAGTGTAATGTGTCTAGTGGTCAGTGGTTAGTGTAGTGTTAGTGTAGTGGTCAGTAGTTAGTGTAGTGTTTCTAGTGGTCAGTGTAATGTGTCCAGTGCTCAATGTTAGTGGTATTGGTTTCTACTAGTGGAACCCTTGATAAATCCCAGGTGTTAGGGACCATGCACTGAATGTAAATGTGTTCTTGGTCACCTGTTCTGGAATTTTCTGGGTATAAATTTTACCCCACCCACCCCTGCGTAATGACCCTCACTAACTACATCTCAGGTGTGCCAGCCAAAAAATAATAATTAGGTTAATTGCTGTTAAATTGATTTATACAAAACATTTTTCTTGTAAGTCAGTTTCATGTTGCTTCAGATTCTGTTTTGGCTTAGAGAAAAGGTTAAAAATATCTCATCTATCATCATACTTCTTTATAATTGAATCTGTCACTGGGACCAGGAAAGTACAGTGGGTCTACAAAAGAGAGAACACACTTGAATTGTCAGGAGAATAAACATGGCCTCACTGCCTTTGAATAGCTTCAAATCAGGGCTGTAAAATTGTCTTGACAAATTACGATTCAAAAACATCAAACGCGCAGCAGAGGATATGGGATCTCAAATAGTAAAGCTAACATCTCCTTTGCTCATGAAATAACATGCAAAAAAAATGTAAAGGCCGGTTTATTGTGACTGTGGCATGAGGGAACACTGTGTATCATAGATAGCATGTTTATTTGCTTTGTGCAAGTTTACATTGACCCTGAGTAGTGAATTGACAAGTTTGCCTATTTAATCAGGTATTTCAGGCCTTTGATCTCTCTCTGATGTTTTTAACATAGCCGTGTTTACATATTACCAGGCGTGCGGAAAGGATTTGAATCTCCCATGGCAGGAACTTGGTTGTTTGCGCCCTATTTTCTACCTCCTCTTAGTTTGGTACCCTGTTTAATGCTGCCTATATGAAGGAGGAAAGAGGAAAAAAGTCACATATCAAATGAACTACTATTTTAATAATGGTTCACAAGAATTTTCAGTCATGAGACATAAAAAAGAAATGATCAGCATGAAAGATTCAGGTTTGATCATGAGCTTGAAGATGTTCTTAGTCTTTTGATTTATAAAGCCAGACGGGCTCATCAGCCTTCTTTTCATATATGCAGATGTAGCCCTTCTGGCTTTCAATGGACAATGTATTTGTTTAAGTGAGTTTGTAACCAAAGCAATTCTTTGTAAGAAAGACTAACAATTATTTACATGCAGGCTGAATATGGTTTTTATTCTGTTTTAATATTGAGGGCTGACACAAAATTCTTCATCTCCTTCTATTCCTATATGTATTTAGAAAAGTTTTTAGGTCATCCCTCACTATATTCATCATTGTTTGGAATTGATTCATTTGAAGTGTTCTAGGTTTCATGTTAAATTCTGTATAAATCATGTTCTATTTTAATCAGTTAAGGACATCCAGCTGAGATGAAATGATAAACAAGTGTTTGTTTCATGCAATAAGTTACGCAACTTAATCAGTTATTGAAATTGGAAACCAGCGTCTATTTAGAAAAATGATGCATCTGTTTAGAGTTACTCATGAAAGGATGTACAATCTTTCATGAAGATGATGAATATGAGGATCAAAAAAGATGAAGGAATCTTTATGTTCGCGCGAGACTTGGAGGGAGAAAGTATTTAAGCACCTTGCTGACTCTGATCAGCTCAGAAGAATCGGGACTACTTGTGTTAGGGGAATTCTGGGATATTTGGTGGATTTTTTCCACACGGTCTAATACCGCCCCCCTGCTGGCGGAAAAACTTCACTTCCAAGATGGGATACCATGATAGGTAGAAAGTACTTTGAACATACTGGTAGTAAAACCCCAAGGCAAATCACACAAGTAACTACACATTTGGTTTTTTGTGGGAGAAATGTTTGTAGATTGAATAAGGTTTTTTTGCTAACACTGATGCTTCAGAAAATGAGATTTTGCAGCCTTACATACTTCCTTTGAATTCTTGTTCTATATTTTCTTAAGAACATTTAAAGTTAGTTTAATATTTATAGAATAAGATAACTGTTTTCAGAAATTGTATAAGTCATTAAATGAAGGATTAATGTATAGACTGACCATGCAGAAAAAATGTCCTTAGGGTATCAACAATGTATATTTTTTACTCAGTCTAGTGGATGTACCTGTCAAAACTGACATATATCCTTATCTATACACATTTTTAACCTTTTACTTCATGAATATTCATGTACAAATTTATGACTTCATGAATATTAATTAACTTTAAATGGTATCGAAACAGTGGATTTTCCTTTGCTCTGCAAACTGTAGAATCTGAGCTACAATTAATTGTATAAGCAAACAGAGGAGAGCTCCTATTGGAGCTGTCTGATCTGGGTCTGCTCTGTTTGCCTAAACATCAAAATGAGTCTATATGAAATAAAGGGTTAATTAATTAAGCTGTCCATTCAAACATATTTCTTTAAAACTCAGTTTATGATTATAAAAATGTGTTCATAACATTAGGTTTATTGCTGTTGCCTGATAATTTGTTCATTATTAAATTTTCTACTATATACAAAATGGATGCAACATGATTGCATTAAAAACCTTGTTCTCTCAGCGCTATCGGGGCTTTGTTATTTTTTTTTTCCAAAGACATCAGAAGAAATTACGTCAGAAAATTTGTCAAAAGCATTGTGCAGGACAAATATTGAATTTAAACACAATATGTACAAATGATCTTTGTCAGAATTTGCATTCTCAAGTAGGTGTAACAAAGAAAACTGGCGGCCACAAAGACATACCTGAGGTGTAATGATACGGCTTCAAAGGAGAATGGATACAATTTTTTTATATGTGTTTCAATAGGCACATAGCCAGATAGTAAACACTATTGGCTATAGTCAAAACACTGAGTAGAAGACATTGCAACCACTTGCGTATAATAGAACCGGCTTTGATAAAAAAAAAGTGTATTCGCCCCTAAAACACGTAGGTATTCTGGATACTTATTCGTTTGGTATCTATAAATCTTAATAATCGTGATATTAAATTTATTTTTTTTTTTTTTTTTTTTTATTTTTTTTTTGGTGGAGGGGGTGTGGAGAGAAGGGTTACAGTTTGTTTTGATCCAAAGGAAGAAATTTCCATTGGTTTCTGTCAGTAGCATTCTGAATTAAAGATAATTGGAATCGTAGAATGAAACCCGATATGAAGACAGTCAACTAGGTTCAAACACATTATGTAATTGTCTGTTGTCTCATGTTTTATAATTTATCATAATTCATCATCTGTATTTTTCATTATTTTTATGTTGCACATTAGAGTTCAGTCAGTGTAAGTATCTATCAAGAGTTTGAGAATGAATGTCCAACTAGCATAATGGCCGTGATTTCCTTCACTAATTATATAATTTTAATCTCAAAATTAGGCCCTGTGCACATGGTATTTCTTTTCATATTTTTAACGTCTTTGAAATTACAGATGGCATTTTCCAGCGCTACTTAAATTTTATAGTCAATTGCTTTTGTGCCATGCATGAAAAAGTTATACAAAATAGCATAATGGGATTCAAATTGGAAGCGTGATTGTCCAAGTTTTTAACGTCCAGTGATAATAAATTTCAGGAAGGAACTCAGTAGAAACCAGGGTCCCATTCCACTAAATTTTTTAACTGGGGTGAATAGGTGTGTTCTTATTCTTAAGGTCTTAAAATGACGCATGTTTTATACTCTAAAATAATTGGGTTTTTTTTTAAGTTTTATACTTTTTGAGTAGAGGCTTATTCCAGTGTTGCTTCTTCTCTAATTTAAGAAACATTAGTGAGTGATGCCCCTTGCTTTCCATGTGTTTCTAGCATTTTTTAAGAAATGGAAAAAAAGATAAGATAAATTACAAAAAAAATATCAAGCCAACAATGAAAGACAAAAAAGATTTTTCAAAATTATCAGTACATTGCCAATGACAAAAATAATAAAAAAATGTTTGATTTTATCTAACTTAATATCGTATATTTTTTCTCATTTCAGGGATGTGTATGTGTCGACAATGCAGCGACAGTCCAAGCATGTTGTGATTATAATGGACCATGGGAACTCACTCAGCCCCACCCAGATTCGGATGGCCAAGAGTATTGCAAAGAACCTCATCGCGTCCTTTACAGAGGCAGATAGGGTATGCATTGCTTATAATCACAGGCTGGGTCTCAGGACATGTTGAAATTGACTCATGTTTGGTTGTGTTTTGAATAGAGAACAGATCCATAATAAAATCGTATTTAACGTCTAAATGTTGATACCATGTCAAATCAGAATTTATTATAATTATGGTAAAATTGAGATACTCAAGGAGTAAATTAGCGGAGGATCATGCATATATAAAGGTGAATTTCCACTCCCTCTTTGGAGAAATAAGCTGAGTATACGTAAAGAGGAAAATATTCACGTGATTCCAAGCCATATGATTTTTTTGCTCATTTTATTTCCTCCCATTAAGCCTTGGTTTACCGTGATTCACAATAGTTGGCAGATCTTATGATGGAATAAGTTAGATGATAGGTAATTACCCTGTGAGTCCTATATTTAGGTATTATACCATTGGGGTAGTGTTATATATGAATTCTAGGGAAAATTTGTTGAAGCTGTATCATCTTCAGTCTTGGAAAAGATGGGACAAAGGAATTACCGTAGGTTGACTGAAGAGGCTGAAACAGCATTAAATTAAAAGCCTTATCAGACTATTATACATTTTATGCAGGTGTGCAGAAGTAGTGAAATGTGTCTGCCTAAACTACATTATATAAATTCATCATTTTGTGTTTGTTTCCAGATTGCCGTTCTAGGTCTCACGTCAGAAGTGACGTATCCAAAGGACGTCTGTGTGAAGAACTACAGCCTTGTACCGATGACTTTTGAGTCCAAATTTTTCTTCAAAAGATTCATTGACAAATTGGAAAAGAAAGATAGTATGTATTGTAGAAACATAGATATATCAGGGTTTTTTCTCGGATTTTTTCAAATGGTGGTCAGGTGACCTGTATATATATTGTATAGATAAATAGACAAAATTCAAGATATTTTAGGGTAATATTGACAGATTGAGGGTCAAAATGGACACATTTTGCATCATGGAACACCCTGATGGACACTTGTCTATAGCGAGATACTACTCTGTGGCAGCACTATATCTGTCTCAAGTAGACATAGTCTCCAAATAACTGAAATACTGTCCGTGGGATGTTAAATCCAATAAACAAACAAACAAACAAACATCCTGACATTTTAGTATACTGAATTTTTAAGGGATTCCATGTGTTATCTCGTAATATCTCAGTGGGTCTCTGGGTGCATGCAACACCCTTGTATAATATTACCACATATTACCACATGAATGCTATCGGATAAATGAACGATGCAGTCGCCCTGAAACTGGATTATCCTGCCGGTTATTGTAACTCATAGACCCATTAGGCTTTGTACTGTTGGCCAATCATGGGTTCCTTTGATGTGAGACCATGCTGTAAACGTGACATTCTGCAGTTTTTTAACATTGTATAAAATGGCATGTGTGAGAAGGAAATGGAAATGTGGGAAGTAGTTATCCCTAATTTGAAATAGTCAGTATGCAGTCCTGTAAGAAAGTCAGGCATGATTAAGACTAAGGAAAATCAAAAAATATCAACAAAGATAAATGTCATTTGAGGAAACTCAGTCAAGATATCTTCAAAGTTGTGTGTATGAAGTCAAGATGTCAATAAATTATTTTGAAGAAACTCAGGAAAGTCTAAGGAAATTCAGTCAAATATCAACAAAGTTTGGTATCAATGAAGTCATTTGAATAATGTTGAGATATCAATAGATTTTTATAAAGTAATCATAATATGTATAACAGAAGATATCATTTAATTCATGTGAAGAAATTCAGCAGATATCAAAATAACCAAGATATCAATAAATTCATGTGAAGGAACTAGTTTTTACAATGAGTCAAATATACTTGAATAAGTTAAGGATCTTTAACTTAGTTGACAACAGTGTAGACTGCAGTACATAAGGTTGTCTTTCTAACTTTAATATATTTTTGTATCCACTTGCTGTCAACTGGCCGAGTCAGCAGATACACTGAACTGGAAAATATATGTGTGTCTTAAGGAACAATAGACAGGGAAAGTGTTGTTTTGCCTGGATAAAGATTACCCTGATGAGGATGTCTCTGTAAGCAACAGTTAGAATACTATATCTGACAAGAAACATTTATTGTCACTGCCAGACATTGGTTTTCTGGGGGAATAAATTGAATTTCTGGTCCTGCAGAAGTTTATAATGATAAAAACTGACTAACCTTGTGCATCGCAAGGACATTTTATGAGATAGGGAATGACCGGTATTGGACATTTCTGGCTCTTACGTGTGGTAATGACTGTTATTAGATTTATGGGTGAGGGTTTTAATGGCAGGGAGTTAGGGTAAATGTGGTCATTAGGATTTATAGGCTATAGATTGGGCTTTCTCTTGTCTCTAGTATGGACAGGGAGAAGTGTGTTCTGTCTGGTTAGAGGGACAGAGACAGACAGACAGATAAGATAGATGGTTAAAGTTGTTAAGGAGATGGAAAAAGTGGGGTTGGGGAAAAAAGAAAGATAAATAGTCTAGATGCTTAAATGAAAAAAGTAGGGGAAAATGTGTTGAAGAGATGGAAAGAAAAGAGGAGAGAAAAAGTAGGGGGAAAAAGAAATGAAGAGAAAGTCTGAATATTTCATGATATGGAAATAAGTTTTGTCAGTTATTATACCCTCTCCCCCATTTTGCAAAACTGGCTGATATTTAGGAAATGCAGTGATCTTGTCCCATCCTGTAAGAGGTAACATCATGTCACATCCCCTCATATCTTGTTACATCCATATCTACTCTCACATTACATGAAGACAAAAGCGTTATTAGTGATTATTAGTGATTATTAGTGATAGTTCCAGTCACTTATCTGTTATAGCTGTCTGTATGACTAACATTTCAAATTTTCTGGAGAAAAAAAAAAAAAAAAAAAAAATTTGCAGGCCACTAACTCATCCTAGAATATCTTTTTTCGTCGATCATTGTTCATTTGACCTCAGAGAAGACTCTTCAGATGTTTTATTGCCTTTTATAAATAACAAGTTGACATAAAACATGGAACTGCAAACCTTTTAAAATTTTATGCCAATTTAACATTATTTTCTTTCTCTGAAACTGTAAAAGTCTCTCGGAATTTATACGTCAGAAGCGCAGAATATTTGGGTTATGATCTACTTGATCAAGATTTTTCCTTCAATTTCAGCTTCGACAAACCATTCACTGGGATTCCAGCGAGCGTTCCAAATGATTGGGTCATCACTTCTCCAGTTCAACAAAGGTAACTCAGTCGTAATTCTTCCTTTGATGTGGAAAATTGGCCCTAATATGAAATAATGGAGGCAGTAGAGGGGAAGGAATTGACAGATAAATTGTCTGTATATTAGTTCTTTGGAGAGCTATAAGGTCGAAATTCTGTAGGAAAATTGTCTGCTTTGGTTATAATCTAACTGAGCAGCTGAAACATTTTATTGCCTAAATTGTCTCTTTTGCAGTAATTGAACAAAAGCGAAGCAGTAAAACACACAGTGAAATTTCTGAAGGAAAAAAAAAAGTAATACTATGTTTCAATGCTTGGCATTGTGTATTTGAGCATTGTTTTCAAATGTTTTTGATTAAGATTCAGTTAGACGTGAGAGACATAGATAATGAAAGTCACAAAACCGAATTAAGAAAGTCATAAATATTTGTGCAGTATATACTGTTAAATCATTATTTTTCACTGACATTTTATTTCGTTGATTATGCGCTGTAGGCAGTTTAGTGGATACCTTTATTTGTGGATTCATGCTTTTGAAATGCGTAGTCTTTTATTAAATAAACAATTTTCATTGGGGTCAATATTCGTGGATAAAACCCTCTATATCATAGCAAATAAGTACCCCATGAAAATAAATGTTTTTTAAGTATCTCAAATACATTTAGGTGGTAGAAAGCAATAGCATTCTTCTTGATCGTCCTTTTTTGTTGGTTGTTATTAAGATTTTTCTCTAAATATTTCTTCTCGATAAGTTGGTAGATTCTCTTTTCTTGCACAGAGATACACTTCTATACTTAGTGATTAGAGAACAACAATAATATTAGTTATGAAATTTGAAACTTCGTTACTGATGATGAAGTTATTGTGTCTATACCTCAACACAAGGAACTTAACTTTGCATGAGGCGGCGATATTATCTTTAAATATATGTTCTTGTAAAGTTACGTCAAAAAAAAAAGGGACAGGTATAATTCAGATACAATATTGTGTAGTACCTAATCATATGCTTCATAATACACATTATACCTATAAAACAGGGTCCATACTTTGGATCCCAAATCATTCTATTGTTACCTGTTTACCTCATAAATATCCATGTACAAATGTATGACTTTATGAATATTGATTGACTGAACTTTACGTGGTACATGTTTTGTCATGCAGGTTGTAAAATCTGTTGTATGAGCAAACAAAGGAGACCCTGATCAGACAGATCCTGGAAGTAATTGTCTGATCTCGGAATGTTCTGTTTGCAAATGCATCAGAATGAGTCTGTGAAGTAAAAGGTTTGTGTTGGCATATAAACTTAGTCCAGTAGAACGCAGTTAATGTTGTCATGTAAATGTAACTTAATCCACTACAATGCAGCAACTTCAGATGGGCTCCCAAAACACAAAGTAGAAATGTATCTGCAAGATGCATATCAAGGTAAATGCACATACACCATCGCATTTTTTTAAAAAAAGAGTGAAAAGTAGACATTTTTAATTATATATACAAAATGCCACAAATTTTGTACAATTCAAATGCCTCTGCATGCTCTGTACTTGTAACATTCTCATAAAACTTTCATCTTACACGAGTGAAGGCAGTAGAACTTAATTGCATCAAAGAGAATTTTCTCCTTTAATTATGTCTTCTTATTGCCTATGAAAATGAGAAAGAAAGATGATCTAATACAATTATTACTTTTTGCTGAGTAATCTCCTGTAATAGATGGGCTTTTGATGCAACAGCTTTTCTCAAGATGACAATCTTAAAAGCTTGAGCAGCAAAATATTTTCAACAGACTGAGAAATATTAAATATTGACTGTGATATCTCATAAAATATTCAAAGTTCTCTGCATTGTGAACAGAATGCAGATAGATCTACAGTACAATGAGCATTAGCTTCAACTCTTGTAGAAATGTAGTTCTTGGAACACGTTTTGAATATTGAAATTTGAATTGTTAAATCATATATCTCATGAATATTCATGTATATGTTTATGGTTTGATGAATGTTGATTTATTGGACTGAAAATGATATATGAAACAATATATTTTGAGCCATGCAGACTCCAGAATCTGAGCTACTGTATGTATAATGGGATGGGCACTAACACTTCAGTCAAATCTGTCTTAACCCTTTCCCTCATAGAGGAAACTATGAAAAGACCTATGCGAACGGCATAAAACCAGATCAGCCTGCGAGTAACTCGCAGGCTGATCAGGTTTTATGCTGCTCGCTGCTCCTCAGTGGTCTGGGAATGAGGAATTTATAATTAAATTTGGTAAGGTTTAACTGTGGTTTTCTGCAGATCAGGCTTTATGTGATACCTATTGAGTGCATCAAAATGAGTCTATATGAGGGAAAGGGTTAAGCAGTCGGTCAAGGGAACAAGAGAATCAGACTGAATAACAGAGGTGGGCGCTAAATGGAGGTTAAACATATAACAAAGCGCTAGTTTGGTAGTACTAAAAATTACCACTAAATTAATGCAGGTTGACTGCTTAATACAGGTGGCCGGTAATACAGGTTCTACTGTATATGTAAATATAAGGGGTCAGTAATGTTCATAAGGGGACAAGGCAATAGATGTTATCCGGAACTGGGCAAATGTGAGTTTTTCCCATCTAATCCGGGGTACAAAAAAACTTTTACTGTTATAGCTTCATGGTGTGCTACCTTTCACAATAGGATTGGTGCAATACCACCAAGTTGTAACTGTAAAAGTTTGTTTGTACCCCAGGATTAGCTGGGAAAGAAACTTGTGGGAGGTAAAACAATATTGTATGAGCAAACAGAGAGGACCCTGATCAGACAGGAATTAGATAGAAATATTCAGTCTGATCAGGTTTTATGCAGGTTTGTGCGGTAATAAATGATATTTGAAAAAAGCAACATACAATAAGACAGCTGGTTACTTGTTGATGGAAGAGGCCTAACGTTTCAAACTGCATCTGAAAATGAGGTTTTCCTCAACTCAGAAATCTCAGAATATATTTTATTCTAAATCACCACAATTTTCAAATTTTGAAGATTTTTAAAACCATTTGTTAAATAAATAATGGATTTTTGGACTGTCTGCATTATCTCAAGTTGAGAAATTTTGTTGTGAAATAACAGGCCAAATATTGATCTACTTTACTTGGTGATAAATTTCAAAATATTTCATTGAGTAATAGATGAAATTGTATTAATGGTAGCAATTTATATTTCTACATCACAGAGGAAGCCATGATCATCTACATCAGTAGAGGCTTGTTGTCATCTCTGACTGAAGCACGAGACGTAATGGAAACAATCTCGTACTACAACGGTAGAATGGATAACAGAATTATCATTAACACCTACGCTGTCATCGACAGTAAGTTACGCGCTTTTGTCTTCATCAGGAAATTCCAGTGTGTGGGCTGAACATAAAATAGTATTATTTTCTTGTTTTATTTTTATATGCACTTAGAGAGGTTATGCTGACACGGTCAGCCCTTGTGTGTGTCATTGTAGCTTATGGTTAATAGGGCAAGTTATTGTCATTTAAACATAGAATATTTCATGTTACGATTTTGCCATTTTATCTGGTGGTCATCTTTTATCAAAAGCATTAGAATAAATGAACATGTATACCCTTTATGCATGTGAGATTTTTGTTCATTTAAGAGCGAAGCAAAATTTTCATACAAATTTAACTCCTATACTTCATATTTTTAAGTATTTCATTTGAGATGCATTGTATATCTTTAGGTAATAAACCAATCATGTATGAGAAGAGCTTCCTACAAGATATTGCGGCACAGAATTACACAAAGTACAAAGTGAAACCCAGGAGCAAGTCAGAAATACGGGTAAGTGAAACCCTCGGTCTTGAGTATTTTCATCTTGGACAATTGTTTTTCCAACCAACAGAAATTCAGTAATTTTGACTTTTATGGAGGCATACATTGCTGGAACCCTCAGTACATGAATATACTGTCATCACAGCGGTATAAACCAGGAGATTTTCATCTTGGACAAATTTTTTTCAACCAACAGAAATTCAGTCATTTTGACTTTTCTTGAGACATACATTGCTGGAACACTCAGTACATACATATATTTTGTCATCACAGCGGTATAAACCAGGAGATTTTCTACTGGCAAAACTTCTTCTTCTTTTTTTTTTTTTTTTTATCCAAATAAATGCCTAATTGATAATTCATGAGTTTTGCTTATCAAATAATCCATGGTTGATTAATCAACAAAGCTTATTGAGGAAACATGGGCTCCAACGATGACATACACATGTAGCACTGATACATAGCTTATGACATACAACCAAGCACATAACGATTGCCTTGCAGGTCAGTACTGACTCAACTTTGACTCTTCTCATTATATGTAGATTGAACTAGAAAACCTTTGCTCCTAATGCAGGTAACCCTACCACACGACCACTCTAGGCCAGTCCCACTCACACAGTCTCCTTCATATCAGTCTTAAAATGAAATAAATTATACCCAACTGCAGATCAAAAGGTTAATTGTGTATTTGAACCCCATTGGGGACAAGGATTTTTCATGACTTTCCCAGGCACAAAGTACTGGTCCAATCCAGGAACTGTCGAGAGGGATGAGTATATGTTGTAAAAACTTGTTTCTAAATTGATGTAAAATAAATAAGTTAAAACTAAAACAACCAGGTCTGTCAGGAAGAATAATTTCAGCGGAAGTTCCAGACTGAAAACAGTTTGAAAAACTTTTGAGGCTGTGTTTCAAACCTCACATTATAGAAACAATTTGTTAATCTTGAAGTTGCAGCTTGGCAGCTGAATTAGGAGAAATGTTTTATCTTGTTTCATGTTTAAATCTTCAATTCCAGTTCATTTCCTCTGTTAAAACAGCAAACAAATGAAGAGTGCAAGTCTGTGATTTGGAGCAAGTGTTTAGCTGTCTGTTAGTTAATTTAGATTTACGTCTTTGATGTTGTTTAGGAAACAAATTCCTACAGAAATCCCCACTTTATTTGTTCCTGGGGTGTAGCAGTGCACTGTATCTGGAAAGTCATGATAAAATGAGAACCAGTCCCAATCTGGAAAGTCATGATAAAATGAGAACCAGTCCCAGTGGGTAAATGGTAAGAGTGTTCTCCCTTTACTTGGGAAGTCCTGGGTTTAATCACTGGCTCTGACAAACTAATCATTAACCCTTATTATACTAAAGTTCTTAATTGGACATGTCCTTTCTTCATTTTGGACTGAACCATTTGTCGTTTATAGGGGTGCTTGCTGAAAATTTATTGTCTGAGTAGTGAACAATGCAGACCATGAAAAGATGTGCAGGCTGAAGGGTAGAAGGGCAATCAAAAGTGCTCACAGCATTGTAAGGGTTAAAAATGGTACTGGCATTTATATATATATATATATATATATATATATAATATATATATATATATATATATATATATATATATATATATATATATATATATATATATATATATATATATATATATATATTGCATATATGGACATATCAAGGACTAGTTGTTCACATATCAGAATAATGTCGCTACTGAGTGTGGTATCATGCCACTGATCTTTGTGTGAGGTACATAGCTGTGAGGGAGGATGATATTGAAATGTTGTTGGTGGGATGTTAAACCCAGACAAACAAACAAACACAGGTTCGGCCCTTTGTTCTTGGATATAAGTAACATACTTAAATATGATTTTCATGCTCAAAAATATGCCTTATTTGAATACGGTATTTGATGTATACGCCCCATAACAGCCATCAATTCCATCAAAACAATGCATATAACTTCATAATATAAGCTTTTAAAATGACAAATAATGGAAAATTTAGGGACAAATTGACATGTTATGAGATGTGACAGAAGTTCTTTCGTTAACTCCCCTTGAGATTTTTTTTTTGTCATGAGTTATCTCCCATGAAAACTGAAAAAAAGTTACTTTCTTCATTTTCCTATGGTAAAGTTAAGATTTTTTTCATGAAATTTGAAACAGAATCATATAATGCATTTTGTCTCCAAAATCAAATTCAGTTTTCATATTACAGAAATTTTATATTTCCCATAGAATTTAATGTGAACTTAAATACAGATTATCTCCCCCACATGACTGTAATAAAACTTGGTAGCTCTGGGTGGAACATTTTTAGCTCGACTATTCGGAGAATATGAGAGCTATTCTACTCGCCCCGGCGTCGGCGTTGGCAGTCATATCTAAGAAACCAGTAGGTGTATTGCAATCAATCTTCACACAAGTCTTTCTAGGCACAAAACAAACCTAGAGAACCAAGAGGGACAACTCTTGATTGAATTTTATTCAAATTATGGGCCTTTTTCAACTTAGAAATTTGCGTTAGCATTTTTGGTTAAAGTTTTTCTGCAACTAGTTAAGTTAATATCATAACTCTGTAACCACTTGGTGTATTGGATTTAAATTTTACACAAGTCTTCCTAAGCATGAAACCAACCTGCAGAACCAAGATGGACAACTCTTGCTAGAATTTTACTTAAATTATGGGCCTTTTTCGACTTAGAAATTTGCGTTAACATTTTTGGTTAAAGTTTTTTGCAACTATTAATTATTACTCAGTAAGCACTTGGTGTATTGGATTTAAACTTCACACAAGTCTTCCTAGGCATGAAATGGACCTGCAGAACCAAGACGAACAACACTTGCTAGAATTTTACTCAAATTATGGACCTTTTTCGACTTAGAAATTTGCGTTAACATTTTTGGTTAAAGTTTTTCTGCAACTAAGTTAATATTATTACTCAGTAAGCACTTGGTGTATTAGATTTAAACTTCACACAAGTCTTCCTAAACATAAAATGGACCTGCAGAACCAAGATGAACAACTCTTGCTCTAATTTTACTTAAATTATGGGTCTTTTTCGACTTAGAAATTGACGTTAACATTTTTGGTTAAAGTTTTTTGCAACTAAATTAATGTCATTACTCAGTAACCCCTTGGTGTATTGGATTTAAACTTCACAAAAGTCATCCCAGACATGAACCAAACCTGCAGAACTAAAATTTTAATAAATTTAATTAATTAAATTTAATAAATTAAGTTAATAATAATTATTAAATACTTATAGAAAATTAAAAAATTGCATTAACTTTTTTTATTTAATACAATAACTATTATATATTAATTTAAATAATATTTAATTTAACAAGACAACCAACATATCAAAGATGAACTTTTCCTTGAATTTGTTTTTTGAATTATGACCTGAGTTTCACTGAGAATTAAAGAGAACATGCTGCTAAATTGAGTCACATAAATTATTTTAATACGGCTTTAATACAATGGTATTGCGTCACTCTCAAATACGAATAGTCGAGCATGCTGTCTTTCGGACAGCTCTTGTTATTTTTGGATGTCTTCAAAGTGACAAAGTTTCAAAGAAATATTACCATCCAGTGACAAGATATGGAATATGGCTATTAAGGGGTGTATACCTTTAGCTTAAGCCAGATATTGTATATTGCACTTAAGTATTTTTCTTGAACTTTGGGTCAGATCCAGCAGGGATCTGAAAAAAAAAAATTCATCCCAGATTCTTGATTTACTTTCTGACTCTGGTTGACAAAAGTGAAAAATATTTAACAGTTGCGAATGAGTTACAAACATTTTCATCATCTAAGGTCCAATAAATGAGCAATATTGTGAATAAGATGAAAATTTTGCTGAAGCTACATGTAGTCCTATCATAATTCTTATTACTTCCTGTTTCTGGTTCCAGCCCGGGATGATGGTACCAGTCAACACCACCGAGGATCTGAGTCTCACTGTGGGTAACTTTTTCCTGCCCTTCAACAAGTCTGTGGTGGATGATGCCGTGTTTTCCCTCCCCTACATAGACAGTGCAGACGGAGGTAGGGATGACTTGTTAAATAGAAATGGGGGCTATAATGGAACCACAGTTGCATCAAGGCAGTGTAGTTGTGTTGCATCAAGGCAGTGTAGTTGTCTTTCATCAAGGCAGTGTAGTTGTGTTTCATCAAGGCAGTGTAGTTGTCTTTCATCAAGGCAGTGTAGTTGTGTTTCATCAAGGCAGTGTAGCTGTGTTTCATCAAGGCAGTGTAGTTGTGTTGCATCAAGGCAGTGTAGCTGTGTTTCATCAAGGCAGTGTGGTTGTGTTGCATCAAGGCAGTGTAGTTGTGTTTCATCAAGGCAGTATAGCTGTTTCATCAAGGCAGTGTAGTTGTGTTTCATCAAGGCAGTGCAGTTGGTGTTGCATCAAGGCAGTGTAGCTGTGTTTCATCAAGGCAGTGCAGTTGTGTTACATCAAGGCAGTGTAGTTGTCTTTCATCAAGGCAGTGCAGTTGTGTTACATCAAGGCAGTGTAGTTGTCTTTCATCAAGGCAGTGCAGTTGTGTTACATCAAGGCAGTGTAGTTGTTTCATCAAGGCAGTGTAGTTGTGTTTCATCAAGGCAGTGTAGTTGTGTTCATCAAGGCAGTGTAGTTGTGTTTCATCAAGGCAGTGCAGTTGTGTTACATCAAGGCAGTGTAGTTGCAGTGCAGTTGGTGTTTTCATCAAGGCAGTGTAGTTGTGTTTCATCAAGGCAGTGTAGCTGTGTTGCATCAAGGCACACTAGTGTAGCTGTGTTTCATCAAGGCAGTGTAGCTGTGTTGCATCAAGGCAGTGTAGTTGTGTTGCATCAAGGCAGTGTAGTTGTGTTGCATCAAGGCAGTGTAGTTGTGTTGCATCAAGGCAGTGTAGTTGTGTTGCATCAAGGCAGTGCAGTTGGTGTTGCATCAAGGCAGTGTAGCTGTGTTTCATCAAGGCAGTGTAGCTGTGTTTCATCAAGGCAGTGCAGTTGGTGTTTCATCAAGGCAGTGTGGTTGTGTTGCATCAAGGCAGTGCAGTTGGTGTTGCATCAAGGCAGTGTAGTTGTGTTTCATCAAGGCAGTGTAGCTGTGTTTCATCAAGGCAGTGTAGTTGGTGTTGCATCAAGGCAGTGTAGTTGTGTTGCATCAAGGCAGTGTAGTTGTGTTGCATCAAGGCAGTGTAGTTGGTGTTTTCATCACCTTCAGTGATAGCTCCAGTTTAAATAGTTTATAATGAGATGAAATCATACATAGTATAAGTACCGTAATGAAATAATGTGATTTGAGATTTGTTACAAAAAAAAAGTGTCAGAAAATGAAAAAGTTTTTTTTCTCATATAAGTATAAGAATTTTGAAAAATAAAATTGGGGTATACTTGTGACTTTTTAGTGATATGAAAATCCAAGAAACCTGGATACGAGTTCTCCCTCTAGCTGTTATTATACAATGTTTTGATTTTGATACTTCTTTATGATTCAGTGAAAATATTATACTATTGAACAAAAAAATACTGTAATGTTGTTTTGGTGAGTGCAAAACAAGTATATGTGTACAGTATTTAATTGTTCATGTTTACACAGCTTTAAATTACAAACCTTAACCAGACTGCAAATTCTTCTTTCAGCACTGACGATGAGTATCAGTCAGCCATGTCTGCATGAGAAGGAGCCCATCGGAATGTCCGGTGTTGACTTACATATGGAGGATCTCGCCCAGGACATTACATACTACAACCGGGCTGATGGTTCTTACGCTTTCCTGATCAACGCCAACGGTAAGCCTGATATGCAGCTTGTCGTGTTTAAATTAAACACCTTTATCGTCAAATTATTCACAAGAATTGTATTGAAAACATTATCGTTTATGAAAGTCTTCTTCGTATTTGGTCCTTGATGAGGGAGGAATCTTGAGTCCAAACAGGCAATTAAATATATTTTTCATAGAACGTTGGACTAACCTTGTATTGAAGCCAGTACATTAATCTCTACATTATGTGAAGACCCACCGTGGTTCTGGGATAATTCCCAGGCTGGAGTATTAACCCAAAAATTTGTCTTCAGTTTTCTCAGTTTTTAAGACTGTTGTTGCAAATCTCTTACAGAGAGGGTGCAAAAAACGGTTTAAGAAAAGCACAGATTTTACACTCATACTTACAGTTTGTGATATTAAATTTCTGGTTACAGTTAAACTTTCATAATCATACAGGCAGCTTCATAATCAGATGCAAATTTTGAACATCTGTAAGCAGGCTACTTCAAACAGATTGGCTGCTTTGTACATATGACTTTTATTGCAGGTTTGACTGTCATTTAAAGAAATGATCATTTCTATGCTTGATCTTTATTTGACAAACTGATATCAAATATTCAAATAGGGCTTTGTTTTAATTCATTTTGCCTTCATATTGTTGAATCTTTCTCTGACTGATGCTTTTTCTTATTGGGCGTATTTGATGCACAAACACACAAAGCTATAAATCTTTAAACATCACATTATTTATTCATATATTTGTTACCTTCAGTGGGAAAAAAAAAATTGCATCTTCATTTCTTATATTGCTCATTTCCATTTTGTTGTTATAAATTATCAGTTATTTTCCATCAGGAATGTTCTGCGTCTTCGACAGCTTTGTCCGAATGGCTTGAGTTTCCGCCATATTTCATCATGCCAGAAAACCATTCCTGGGTTCGCCAGCAAACTTGCATGCAATAGAACCATTGGAAAACCACTTGATCAAGAAATACAGTGACAAGATACCGTTACAGTCATTATTTGCTCGCTGCCGTATCTTTGGAAAAGATATCGGGGTGGAAATGATAGATTTACGTTTGATAGTCCCTTGACTTACCCTTGCCCAGCTGTCTGATGCAGTCTCAAGACAAACATTTCTATAATTGGTAGACAGTATTGTATATTCATCCATTGATTATATGTCACTTGTAGGCAAACTACCATTTAACAAGTTTTCTTTTTTCCAATATTTGCACATAAGTATTGGGTAGAAGTAAAAGTACCGATTTCCTGGCTCTTGCGTTGTTGATTTATATCAGTAGCTGAACATTTCTGGAAATATCATATAGTTCTGGATATTTGAAGAAAATAAAAGTTATTAAAAGTGAATGATATTCAAGTGGGTTGTTCACTATATAATGTAATGTGAATATTGCTTGGCAACTGTTCAGAAATGTTTCTTTGATGTATATTGAAACCTATTCCAGGAAATCTTATTTTGTAATGTCTTGGATTTGATAAAATAAAAAGGATATAAAAAGGTTTCTGATGATGAGTATGATGATGATGATGGCAGGAAAGTCCTTTCTTCATTAATTTTTGATGATGGTGTGATGATGATGATGATGATGGTGGTAACAGGAAAGTTCATATTTCATGAATAACTAATGATAATTTTCCATGCCCATGTATCATCATCATCATCATCATCATCATCAATCATCATCATCATCATCATTACCATGCCTATGTTTAATATTCATTCATGGGTTTTGGGCTAGGTTTATTTTAATTAACCGCTATAAAAGGGGATATCCTCTCTATTGCAGGCTACACTATCATGCATCCAACCTTCACCCGGCCTATCAAGACAACCCTGCAGCCCATGCACACGGACATCTGGCACTACGAGAATGTGGAGGGCTTCGAAAGTGTCCGCATAAACATCCTCAGGTAAGATGTTGTTCAGAAAATTTTGCGTCTGCTTTGATTCATCAGACGTGACCTTACAGTAATGAGCTCAAAATAATAGTCTTAAGATAATGAGCTTAATGATTGAAAATGACTTTAATTCTCCCAAACATTGCTGGATTTTAAGCATAAAGTCTTAATGTGTTATTGTCACAGAATGTAATGAAAAATATTGCTATATCCATTTTTCCGCAGGTTTTGATCAATATATTATTATTTGAAATTTGTTATAAGTTTTATTGAAGATTAAGATATTGATAGTTTCATCTAAGTACTGAAGTTACCTTGTAAATGTTCTGTGTACTGTTACAGGAGACACTCAGGAGAACAGACAATGAATATCACGGAAACAAAGAACATATCGGGGGTGGTGACACAGCACGAGGTTTTCTACGCCAAGTACTTCTGGCAGAGGGTAAGTACATTTTCCGATAGTCAATCTGAATTTATACTAATCATTACTATTTCCTGTAAATAAACAACCCAGGGTTAAAGGTCATGTCAGTGGGGTTTTTTTTTTCTGAATGTATGAAAATCATTGGCCAAGATAGAGGTCACCCATCCAGACACGTGGGTTTTCTCTGGGCTCTCCTGTTTCCCTGCACCAGAGCCATCGAGAGTGATTAAACTTGTTTCGTAATTGATGTAAAATAAATAAATAGAATTTAAATTTTGGCCAAGTTGATAAAGGTGACTTTTCATTAATCAGCTTCTTACAGTTGCAGGTTCAAGCCCCAACAGGGTCACTTAAAGTTTTCTTGTGAAACAGCCATCCAGCTTGCTTGGGGCACAATAATTTGATTTCATTAATGCTGTGATGATTGCAAGCAAACAAAATACATATTACATATTTTTTTCATATTTTGTCTTAGTTATTTATGGGTGTGTTCTTTACTGATACAGGTGGACAACACGCCTTTCATCGTGGTGATCAAAGTCATGCAGCAGGAAGATAAAATCAAGAACCTGAACAATCATGGTGAGTGTTTCTAAATATATCAATGTTTCCTAACATAATTATGTTACTTGTGAAAATATTCGGAAATCTTTAATATATGATGTTTAGATGAAATCTTAAAACATTTACTTATTGTGAAATGATTTCCCTTTTCATCTAACATTTCAAAATAAAGAATTCCACCGTCATGCATATTTCCTAAACTTCAAAATCCTGTGCCAGTTTCACTTAATTATGTTTGGAAAATAAAATTCAAAATACATTCACAGAAACTTTTAGACAAAGTGCAGGACAGGATTCTAACCACTTAGATCAAATTTATTCATACAAAGTTTATTGAAACAGTCCATAGGGCCTCGTGTTCCTGAAAATCCTTGAGTACAATCTCAGGCTCAAATTTGAATATCATGCTCAAATCCCTATTGAAACTATTGGACATAGGTTTAGTCTGAGTAGGAAAATCATACTTATGAACCATTTTCTCTATTTTTGAGAACACTGGTCCAGGCCCCGAGATGTAACTAATTAGACCAGTGTGACAGTTCATATATGAATATGTATTCCAGTGAGTTTACCGGACCTGGTGTATCACCGGATAGACATCCTGCCCACCAACCAGATGTGTATGCATCTCAAACAGTTGGCCACCACTGGTAAGTACATCCTTAAATATCTACAAACGCGACGAAAGACTGAAATAATATCAGTTGCAAAACTACAGAAATAAATACATATTGATTCATAAATAATAGGCAACACATCAAGGGCTGACAGTGAAATAAGTTTCATTTCTCCTTATTTCTATCTGAACTTGAAATGATTTTGTGGTCAGCCCTCATTATGTCTTATAAACTGCATGTCTGAAACCTTCAGGTGTATTTTCTTCATCAAGTTTGTGTCCAAACATTGCTTTTTCTCAGGTGTCAGTATACCTCAAGAAGTTTTTAAGCCTCATATATTTGTCTTCCATAGAAATCTTTATGACTACAAGGTACCTGAGCCCATTGTATGAAGTTTGTGCATTTTGTACTAATAATGGCAGGTTTTCAAAATAATAACACTATAAATGAAGATGTATGTGTTTATACAAAACTCAGTAGGGCTGTATAGTGATTAATAAGTTGATGTTATTAATGTTATCTTGCAGAGTCCAGCACGGTGTTTCTTTCGGCCAACAGTTTTCTGAATCCGTTTGAACACCTGAGTCAGGACATGAACAAGCGGATGTTACAGAGCTACGTGGCCTACCTGAAGGATGACACAAGGCTCATCAGTAACCCTGGGCTCAAGGTGAGTCAACACAGGCACAACATAGGGTTTAACCCTGTACCTCTTACTTGCAATATTTTACACCGGGTTTCCAATGTAGAGAAAAGCAGGGTCAAACTTACTGCAGATTTTACTCTGAACAGTTTTAAGAGTGTTCCCTCCTCATCTTAGAGGTACTTAAGAGTTGCAAGCCGTATGAAAGCTGATCAGCCTGAGATTTAAGTGAAGGTTGGTCTGGTTTTATACTGGTTGCAAAGGTAATGTCCATGACAGCTTTTGAAGTGTAACAAGATCTTATTACCGGTATTTGTTGAAGCATTAAAGATATGCTCTCACTGATTCACATCTATTTAAAAACAGATAAGCAAAGGTGAAACTCTTGAGTAGTATTCAGGTAACTTGTAGCTATCAAAACAACAATAACAAAACAAACATCATTTTTATTGAAATTAAATATTGTCTAATGATAAACATTAATAGTCATAAAGAAATTTGAATATTTGTTTAAATATATTATAAGATAGAAGAGAAATACTGAGGTGCCAGGTATTGATGTTGTAATCCATTACAGGAGACGGTAAGGAACGATGTGGCGGCCACAGCTGGTATCGATAAGGTCTGGCTGCGCAGGTTTGCGGTCAGCGACCTGAAAGACTACATCGTCCGGCGATACGTTTCTACCCCCAGCGGTGTGTTCCGGTCCTTTCCTGGTACCTTATTTGATGAGACATATGATCCGACAAAACAGCCATGGTAAGTTGCTAGTAACACTATGATAGTGTTTTCTAACAGTTATAAGAAAGTTTGTTTTGTTTCTGCAATTGTCAACTAGAGGTGAATTTAAGTATGTTTTATGCCCCAGGATCGATAGATTGTGGCATATTGTTTTTGGTCTGCCTGTTCCTTTATCTGTCAATATAATTGTTTGTCACAAAACTTTAACCTTGACCATAACACGGATGACCTTAATTGCATATAGAAAACATAATTGTTGGGAGACAATATGGTGCTGATGACATTTTTTATTAAAATAAATCTAAGCTAGGGATTGGGTTAGAACAATTATCTGTTTTTCTTTATCTTACATAAGACCTCGGTTATCAGTCATGCCTTATCTTTTTGGATTCAAGCTGTATACTCTTGTGAAAACAAAATGACCGCTGGTTTACAGGTATGAGAGAGCAATGTTGTACCCAGGCCAGGTGACCTTAACCGCCCCTTACCTGGACGTGGGTGGGGCAGGATACATTGTGACCATCAGTCACACCATATTTGAAGGCCAGTAAGTAATCTTAATATTTTCATTTAGATATTTATTACATTCAAGGTTTATTGTGTTTGTTGTATACATAACCCTTTCCCTCATAGAGGACACCATGAAAAGACCTATGCGAACAGCATAAAACCAGATCAGCCTGCGAGTAACTCGCAGGCTGATCAGGTTTTATGCTGTTCGCTGCTCCTCAGTGGTCTGGAAATGAGGATTTTGTAATTAAATTTGGTAAGGTTTAACTGTGGTTTTCTGCAGATCAGGCTTTATGTGATACCTATTGAGTGCGTCAAAATGCGTCTATATGAGGGAAAGGGTTAATACATGTTACCCAGTCAAGGAGTAAGTAAATGTCTTGAATTAAAGTGTAAAACATACATGGCATAAACCAATCCTTTTTATGGTTCATTGTAATAGTGACTGTATCTAGTTTTAAAAACTGGGCAGCATTTAGTGAAATGAAAACAAAAAAAACAAGAAACATATAATGATAAAAAATTTGATATTATACACAGAATGAAAATATTTGATTTCAATTAACTTAAAATTGCCAAATTTAGTGTTGGTATTGTTTGAAAAGTTATTAATTTTTTAAAGGTACAGGGGAGGTAAACTTTGATAGGAGAGTGTGATTTATTCTCTCCCTGTTTCTCACTTTTATATACTTCACCTGGTTCAAGTACTGAGCTCATTATGACTGTGTGTCTTTACAGAGCCCAGTCTCTACACAGCGCCAATGACAAGATAATCGCAGTGATGGGGATCGACGTGTCGCTGGGCTACTTCTACAAGATGTTACTGGAGGAAATCTCTGTCTGTAAACATAATACTGTCAGGTACACATGGCTTCCCATTACACTTTCCTGCAACCTGAAAACTCTTTAAGTCTTAAGGAAAATAAACTCTCTGAGTGCATGTTTTATGCTGGGCATAACTGTAGCTACCTGCTTTCTAAAGGCCATTTGGTAAGGTCGTTTGGAAAGCCTGTGGTATCATGCCACTAGGTGTTAAGCTAATGTGATGGTTTGGTTTTATAGTGCCATTTGTAATAAGTGAGATTTTACAGTGTGGGAGCTATATTTCAGACATGAGTAAATTAATGGAAGGCCAGTAGGATATGAAATCGATATACAATACAGAACAATTATAACCTAGATTCTGATCATTATATTGGATGTCAAGGTAATCATATATCAGTAACCATACATTACAGATCTGAGGTTCATTGATTGATATGTGATATGCTTGCTTTAATGTTAAAATGAAGCATGTTGTCGAAGATTTGCACTGTCCTAATAACTCTCACAATTATTCTAATATTCTATTAACCTACAAATGATATATAATAGTGCAAAAATCTTACCCACAATTCATGTACATGGCAGATGCTTCCTGCTGAATGATGATGGATACATGATAGCTCACCCTTCCTTGGTGGAGCCAGATGGACGCGGCCCGGTCGAGGAACAACACATCACACACAAGGTGGGTGGTCCTTGTCAACACATAAATGAAAAATTTAGGGGTGTTTGGAATTGAACAGCATTGTATTTCCACCAATCATTTTATCATTGTGCAAATAATCATATCTGCCAGCCTCACAAAATGAAATGGGGGACTTTGTAAGAATCACACTTATTTTCCTGTTTTGTTTCGTCTGAGTTTTGAAGAAAGGTCCAAGACACTTTTGTTTCACCTGCTGGAAGCAGAGGTGAAATTAAGGGATCTGTTTTATTGTTTAAAATGGTTGTATTCAAATAATATATTTCCCATTTCAGACAAATCTCACAAAAAATATTATTATGTTAATTTATGAAGTCTAATCTGTAATATGTTCATATCTCACAAAGAATTTGTTTTACTATCTTTTCTATCATTACTTTCCTGTCATCAATTTCAGGAGCCGCTGGTTGCCAATGATATTTTGAATCACCGCCATTTTGTTCACAAGAAACTGTGTAACAGATACAATGATAGAACTGTACAGAGGTTCTACACTGTAAGTTTGCCATTTACTTACAGCAGTGTCATTCCTTGTCTCACCTAATATTTCATCTTTTCTTTATCACAATTGTTCTCCATTCCTTCATCATTTTTCTTATTTTATCTTTCCAGCCATCTCTTCGCTTTTAATTTTTAGCTCACATGAGCACAACGTGCTCAAGGTGAGCTTTTCTGATCGCCTTTTGTCCGGCGTCCGTCGTCCGTCGTCCGTGCGTGCGTGCGTCCGTGCGTCCGTGCGTCCGGCGTCAACAATTGCTTCAAACAACATCTCCTCCTAAACGGCTTGGCCAATTTGAAAAATATTTTGCAGGAATGTTCCTTGGATGAAGCTCTACTAAAGTTGTATAAATGGTTCTGGTCCATTGCATAATTAGGTCACAGGAGCTAAAAATAGATTTTAAAAATGCAAACTTTGAAAATCTTCTTCTGCAAAACTGCAAGGCCTAGAGCTTAGATATTTGGTATGTAGCATCATCTTATGGGCCACTACCAAGATTGTATAAATCATTGCCCTATGGTGATAAATGACCCCGCACCAGGGGTCACTTGTTTTACATAGAGTTATATAGAAAAATCTTAAAAATCTTCTTCTATTAATCCATAAGGCCTAGAGCTTAGATATTTGGTATGTAGCATCATCTTATGGGCCACTACCAAGATTGTACAAATCATAGCCCTATGGTGATAAATGACCCCGCACCAGGGGTCACTTGTTTTACATAGAGTTATATAGGAAAATCTTAAAAATTCTTCTTCCATTAATGCATAAGGCCTAGAGCTTAGATATTTGGTATGAAGCATCATCTTATGGGCCACTACCAAGATTGTACAAATCATAGCCCTATGGTGATAAATGACCCCACCAGGGGTCACTTGTTTTACATAGAGTTAAATAGGAAAATCTTAAAAAATCTTCTTCTATGAATCAATAAGGCCTAGAGCTAAGATATTTGGTATGTAGCATCATCCTATAGGCCACTACCAAGATTGTACAAATTATAGCCCTATGGTGATAAATGACCCCACACCAGGGGTCACTTGTTTTACATAGAGTTAAATAGGAAAATCTTAAAAAATCTTCTTCTATGAATCAATAAGGCCTAGAGCTAAGATTTTTGGTATGTAGTAGCATCTAATGGTTCATTACAAAGATTTTCAAAGTCTTGGCCCTACGGTGATAAATGACCCTGCGCCCAAGTCTTCTCTGAAACCATATGGCCCATTGCTTAGATATTTGGTGTGTAGTATTGTCAGGGGTAAAATGTTTTAGATTAAGTTATATCAGAATCCTTGTCTGTTTAAAAACCTTGACATCAGTTGAAGCAATGGTACTCAGGTGAGCGATTCAGGGCCATCATGGCCCTCTTGTTTTGTTAACCATTCATTGCATACATTTTAATTCCTTACTTTACCATATGGATTCTATCTGAAATGTATTTAAGAATTTTGTATGTAAACAACACAAGGGCTTTTGGTTTTTTACTGAAGCATATTTAGTATTTTAGTTTTATCATAGACAGTCAGCTGATAAGATCATATGAGTAAAATAGGTCACATATTCATGAATGGGCCTTTTCAATGTTAACATATTTATTCAAATTAGATGATCAGATTATCCAATAATGTGACAAGGGTATCATGTGATCATCAGTGGTTGACCTAGTTATGGTAAATGAGCACATGGCTGTGTTTGTGATACCAGCATTTGGCCTAGTTATGACTGAAATATAATCCATTAAGCCTTTATTGGTGACAAAAAGAGCAGACCCAGATCAGACAGCTCCTTGAAGGAATTGTCTCATCTGAGTGTCCTCCATTTGTTTATTCATTATTGTAGCTCAGACTCTACATAGTGTGCACAACAAAGAAAAATCTTTTTTATATACTTTTTAAGATTAGATATTCATTAACCCTTTCCCTCATACAGACTCATTTTGACACACTCAATAGGTACCACATAAAGCCTGATCTACAGAAAACCACAATTAAACCTTACCAAAATCCTCATTTCCAGACCACTGAGGAGCAGCGAACAGCATAAAACCTGATCAGTCTGCGAGTTACTCGCAGGCTGATCTGGTTTTATGCTGTTCGCATAGGTCTTTTCATGGTTTCCTCTATGAGAGAAAGGGTTAAGTGATAAATGTGTATATGAATTTTCATGAGGTCAAGTGTTAGAAACAGGTCAAGGTGGGTCTTCTATTTTCATTGAAACAACAAAAAACAAAAACAGATGGTCTGTTTGATGCTATGATACTTAGAACATGTTTTGAAAAGCAAATCATGCAAAGAAAATTTAACTTCAGCTGTGATGTCAGAACAACAAAGCCATAAAAGTCATGAAAACATAGAACCATACTGGCACTGTCTTTAGAAACCCTTCACAATGCTTTCATGTCACAGGGCAGTTAGAGATAGCAGTTGAGCGAACACTCAGAAAAATTTTATACCAAGTAATGGTCTTGCAGACATTTTGCCTGGCGATATTAGCCACTCCTTTCTTTGATTCTGTCTCACATCAAAGGCATATACGGATGTTCAAAAGCATTTCTATTGCTTTTATCGAGATTTATGGTAAATCACATTTTTAAATTGTTCTGCTTTATCTTTCTGTGAATGCTTTTTATGGGTTAAACATCAAACATCTCAAGATATGTCATTAGGGCGTTGAGTTTGAAATGGAAAGTTTTGAGTTTCCCAGTAATTTTCTGATAGAATGGTTTTAGGAAGAGTACTTGATCAACTATATATAATCAGGGTTCTAATATTAGATCTTTCTCTTTCAGTCATGCTATTTTCACCATTTTTTATATAACATGATAAAACCAGACACACTACTAAATATGAGCCTGAGAGCCTACTTAAGTATTTTCGAGAACATGTGGCTTGGTGTCTTCATACTGTTAGCTTATATCATGTTTAACCCTTTCCCTCATAGAGGACGCCATGAAAAGACCTATGCGAACAACATAAAACCAGACCAGCCTGCGAGTAACTCGCAGGCTGATCAGGTTTTATGCTTTTCGCTGCTCCTCAGTGGTCTGGAAATGAGGATTATGTAAATAAATTTGGTAAGGTTTAACTGTGGTTTTCTGCAGATCAGGCTTTATGTGATACCTCAAAATGAATCTATATGACGGAAAGGGTTAATAATTACTATTACTACTAAATTATTGGTAGGTTGATCTTATGTCATTTTATATTTCAAATTTGTCATTCCTGTATAGAATGATTGGTTAACCCTTTCCCTCATATATACTCATTTTGACGCCATATTACTAAATCTCCAAGAACCGGAGATCTGTAGGAAAATCTTCAACAGCAGCTGCTTGTAAACAATTTCATTTTCAGTTCTCTGTGTTTTTGTCTTTGATCTACTGTGAAGTCATTATATTTAATTTCATTGATTATATACTAATGGGAATTTCATGGGCACATTTATTAATGAATTCTTGTTCTTTATCTGTTAAATGAATGATTTTTGTTAGTGTTAATCTTCTTTAATAAAACCCTCCATGAAGTCAACGAAAATTAGTGCCCAACAAAACTTTTTAGTGGATTTTATAATTTTTATAATGCTTTCTTCCCAAAACATGATGAACAAAAAGGATTCTTTCTACCCATATCGCCTTCAATAAGTGAATTATACTGGAACATAGATTCTACAAGAGAGATAGAGTGAAAGATAAAAAATCAGTCCTATATCTCTACATGTTTGCCGGTCATGTGTTTCAGTTCAACACCAGCCTTGAGGGGGTGCTGACTAACCTGGTACATGGGGAACACTGTGCCAAGTACCAGATTGTGGCTGTGCCGGGTACCAACATCTTCCTGGGCATGATCAACCACACGTGTGACCTTGCCACCGCCTTCTGTCCTTGTAGCATGGTGAGTTATAGATCCAGATATCCAGATAACATGATGGTTAACTCACTGGCTTTGCTACCACTACAACCAAGATTTGATCCTGGGTTGGTCTGGTGTTGGATATGAAGGGGTATTTTGTCACCTGCTTGGTTTCCGCAAGGGACATCAAGGAACCACATAAACATCACCTACACTGGTGCAAATTATTGTAAAATAAAAAAAAATTAACCTTAGAGACAAACTACATGTACTTTCATGAAGATTGAATTTTGAGCTTTGCCATTTGTAATTCTATTTATGCCTCTTTTTTGTGTCACTTGCTGTAAGCAGAGGTGACAGATAGGATCATTTTTCTGTCGTCCGTCTGTCCATCACACTTTTTCTGTCATGCATCGGCAGGTGACAAGTGTTCCAGAGAACACTCTTGTTCACAGAAAAAGTGGCTATATAGGAATCCCACTTGTCACATCACATTATGTCACTTTCCTATCCTACACTCACATTACAGGAAGACAAGATGGGGGAATTAAACACCTTTGGTGACAGTTTTAGTTGTTCTGTTTCTGTATAGTTCAGTTTTACTGTAACACATTTAGAATGATTTTATCAGACAATAGAATATTGAAATATCAAAATCAATAGTCAAGAGTTTCTCATATGAATTGTTGACCTATTGTGTCCACAGCTTGACCGCCTGTGTCTCAACTGTAACCGCATGGGCCAGACGGAGTGTGAGTGTCCGTGTGAGTGTCCGCTGGCCATGGACTTCTGTACCGGAGACCTCCTGCACTCAGAGGACTCGTGAGTATTGCTCCCATGTCTCAGTCCACACCAACATATGTAAAAACCCTGCTTCACAGAAGTGTGGGCTACATTTGAGTCTCCCTCGTTATGTCCCATTATGTCACATAATGTCCTGTTTTACACTCATATTACATGAAGACAAGGTGGATGTTGGGGTATAAATCACCTCTAGGGTTAGGTTTTAAGTTTAGTTTATTACTACATTTAAGTCCTCTGCAGAACTAATATGAAAAAAAAGAAAAATTAAATGTGAGATTTGATATTTGACATAGGATAACATGATTTTAGAGCATTGAAAGGGAAATGCTGTATATTTCATTTGCTCATCTATTTATAAGAAAAAATATTAGCAAATAAATGCAATTTATGAAACATTTTACTTGATCTAGTTTTTTGGGAAATAAGAGCAGTAATATTTTGATTTACAGGAACCCCAGTTGTCGGCGGTTCCCAGAGAAGGAGAGGATCGCGCGAGTGGATCCAGGATTGACCGGCAACCTACCACAGTGTAATCCTATTAGTTGTGAGAGCAAGAAAACACAAATGTACGTTGTCATTTAGCTTCAGTGACTTATACTAGGAAAACAGTAAGAAAGATATGATATACAAAGTAAACTCCCATGAGAACACTCTTTCCTTGTTAACAAGGCATATATTGAGGGTTGATAGTGAAATTATTTTAAGTGCATTTAAAAATAGAAGGAGATGGTGGTCAGTCGTCAATAGTTTTATGCAGTTAAGAGTTTTTTTTTCTTGATTCCTGTGCATAATGTATATACATCAATAAGTAATTGGTACTTTAAGTTGATACATACATATTACTAGATGATTTGATGGAAATCCTTAGTCCAGAAATAAAGCATCAGACTGTGAAGGTTTTATACAATTATTTACTCATCAGTATCATTGAGACAGGGAGGTAACTCTGTAAATCCTGTTCAAACTGAGAATAGTTCTCATTTAAACCCTGTACCTCATGAATATTCATGTACAAATTTACTTGATGAATATTAAACTTTGAACTTTAAATAGTATATAAAATAATGGATTTTTCTTCATAGAATATGATCTACAATATTGCATTGCTTGCCAAGATGTCAAAGTGTGTCTATATTAGATAAAAGGTTAATTACGGCTTTCCGCAAACTTGCGGAAAACGTATAGGGTTTGTTATGTTTATTTTTCTTATTATTATTATTATTATTCTTCTTCTTCCAACCTAATTCAAGAGTTAATTTATATATGTTGCCAATGGTCAAGCAACATGAAAATTAAAATGCTTCGACAAAAAAGTATAAATTTTTAAATTCAATAATTTTTAATTTTCAATGACGTCAATTGACGTCAGATTTGACGTCAGCTTCAAAAGTTTGTTCGCGCTCTAATTCAATTCTGGTCTGATTTTCTTGATATTTTCACAGTAGATGTATTTTGGAAGGTAGATGTGCACCCTGGCATTCAAATTTCAAAATTTGAAAAAAATTGAGATTTTATGGCAAAACCAAGATTCGAACTTAGGTCCTAAATTTATATTTTAATGTTACAAGGGAACCTAATGCGTTAGAAGAATGAAAATTGGACAGCATATCGGCATAGAGGTCTTCTTTCTATTTCTTAAAGGATTTTTTCTTAAGTCACGTGATTATGACGTCATAAAAACGACAAATAGCAACTTTTTTAAAAATTTATTTCGCTCTTATATCATGTTTTAAAATTCATTCTTTTTAAAAATTGTATTTTAAAAAACGTCAAATGACGTCAGATTTGACGTCAGCTTTAAAAGTTTGTTCGCGCTCTAAAGGCTTCAATTCTGGTCCGATTTTTATGATATTTTCACAGATGATGTATTTTATGATGTAGATTTGCACCGTAGCATTCAAATTTCCAAATTCGAAAATATAAAGATACCATGGCAAAACCAAAATTCGAACTTAGGTCCTAAAATTACATTTTAATGTTACAAAGCCCCCTGATGCGTTAGAAGCATGAAAATTGGACAGCATATCGGCCTAGAGGTCTTCTTTCTATTTCTTAAAGGATTTTTTTCTTAAGTCACGTGATTATGACGTCATAAAAACGACAAAAAGCAACTTTTTAAAAAATTTATTTCCCTCTGGTATCAAGACTTTTGACTCAATCTTTTTGAAAATTGTATTGCAGCGATTAAAATCTTTAAATTTATAAATTCATTTATTTTTAATTTTCAATGACGTCAAATGACGTCAGATTTGACGTCACCTTCAAAATTTTGTTCGCGCTCTAGAGCCTTCAATTTTGGTCCGATTATATTGATATTTTCACAGAAGATGTATTTTAGGATGTAGATTTGCGCCGTGGCATTCAAATTTCCAAATTTGAAAATATAAAATTTCATGGCAAAACTGAGATTCGAACTTTGGTCCTTAAATTACATTTTAATGTTACAAAGCCCCCTGATGCATTAGAAGCATGAAAATTGGATAGCATATCGGCATAGAGGTTTACATTCGTTTTTCTGAATGATTTTCTTTTACGTCACGTGGTTATGACGTCATTAAAAAGACAAAAAGGCATTTTTTAACATTTCTCTTGCTCTGGTATCATGAATTTTGAATCAGTCTTAATTGAAATTTTGAGAATTGATAGAGTTAAAATTGAAGTGATGCATACTGCAAGAAATGTTTGATTTGTCACGTGGTTATGACGTCATGAATACTAAAGCAAGAATTATTTTAAAAATTCATATAAAATCGCCAATTAGATCAATGAACTTAAACTTTTCAAAAATGTCGAAAATTAGTACGTTCATAAGGGTTTGAAAATTTAAAGTTATTACGTCATCAAACATGGCAGATATTCATGTTTGATGGAATGCTTACTTGAAAATGTGAAAACAAACCTGTTCACATTCTCGAATATATTTTTTTCTGGATTAATAGAATGTTAGCTAATCATGTCCTTCCAAAACATACTTTTCTTTAGTCACTTGATTTTGCCAGTAATATTGCCGTGCCTTGACATGCGCAGAAAATTTCAAGTGAGTACGTTATCAAACATGACCTATTCATGTTTTTCTTTATAGGGCTAATTCATGAAAATATATTAATTTGAAGAAAGAAATGAAAGCGGTCATTGGGTTGGTTGAGCAAGATCCGATTGTTCTTTTGCAGGAAAGAATGCATTCGTTGAATAGTGAATTGTGGTACATTTTTTTCTAAAAGAGTCGCATTTACGATGAATTAGTAAAATTATACTAGAGCCAGAAAACCTATATGGATAACTTATTGCATTTGCTTTGACGGCTTTCTGCAAACCTTAAGAAAATGACAAATACATGTAGATCTACCTATTGATTTTTTATGTTTTCTAAATGTTTAACGGTTTCTTTTTCTAAATCTGTAAAAATAAGCAGATATATAAAGCAAATGAATAGTTGAAGGTTTCAAGACGTTTATAACGTTAATTACATAGAAATAAGAAAGTATTTTCATAATTTTGCTAACACCTCTGCCTTTGTTTCTATCTAATTTTGCAAATGTAAAACTCAATCAATTTAAAGGTTGAAAGTCATGGATTTCAAAGTATTTTTTTTTCCTTTTTTAAAATTTCAATTGTGGGTCAAATTGCAATGAATATTTGTTAAGTAATATGCTTACGAAGAAAAAGATATTAAATAAAGAATAAAAAAACTTTTAAAATTGATTGACTAACGTAAGAAAAAAAAACTTGAGGATTGTATTAGTATTTTTTTCTGCATGATAGTAAACTGTTGCGTAATCAAATAAGGTCCATATATATGCTTTCTCAATATCTTCCTAAGAAGACGAAAATGAAAAAAATAATAAAAAATAAAGCTTAATTTTGAACATAAGTATATATTTATGATAATGATGATTTACGTATTAAATTAAACATTATTAGCCAACATTATTCCATTTCTTTGTATTAACTTATATATTCAATACCTTTGAAATAAGCAAACGGAAAGCCGCTTCGTTTGTATCTTAAACAAACGACTTCTAGTTAATTTAGCTTTCCTGTGCTCTTATATAGTATATAAAGTATTATGTACATGTATAAGGGTAAAATGAATTGTAATCTATATAATGAATGTTCTATCCCTTCCCCAGGGATTGTCTGGGTGTGGTGGGCTGTGAATGGTGCCAGGCCAAGAGTGTGGACGCTTACGATAACGACGGAATGGAGATCCACAAGGCCCTGTCACACCCATTCTGTTCCAGTCAGATCACATGCTTTGGGGGTGTGGTCGGGGCACCTACACCCTATGGGGACAGGCCACTAGGTGAGTGTCTCGTATTTCATAAAGTTGATAAAGGATTGTTGCTGAGCTACTCTGATGGAAGTTTATACAATATACACTTATGTCTGTCGATGTTACATGCCTTTGATATGAAATATTTACCGGTAGAAATGAACTGCACAGTTGATATTTAAAAAAAAAATGTTCTCAACTATTTCAGATATTTCCTTGTCAGTCAAAATTCCAAAAATGATGTTTTAGAGTGCCTAGTGTTGCAATAAAAAAAAAAGGATCAATCAAGAGAAATTATAAGTTTGACTCAGCCAAAAAAGTAAGGGAAACGTTTCCTCTTTTACTTCCCATTTGAAGCATAATGAAACTTGTCCATGGAAGGCAAGTGAATCTTGTTTAGAGGACATATACATGTTTGCTAATGCAAATCTCTGACACATAAAACTCATGGATGTTGCAGTTCAAGCTGAGGCAGCAGAAGAGACGCTAACCAAGAGTGCCCCGGTTGGGCCGGTTGCCGGGGGGATCATGGGATGCGTGCTAGTTCTGGCACTTGGGGTGTACTGCTATAAACACCGTATCCATAGAAACTCACTTCAGTACATCAGCACATTGCCAGACAACCAGAACAGACATTCTCAGTTTTACGAAGCAGACGACATTGACCCAGTGGAAGATAATGTTAATGGTAAGATATTGTTTGATGTCAAGCGGTCTATAATGTAGCGGATGTATTGTAATATTCTATTTACATAGTGAGAAGTTGTAATAATTTTATAATTTTTTCCTGTGCAGTGTTACTAGTTTCTTATTTGCTCATTAACACAAAGAAATTGATTTATTTCATTGCATTATTCAAACTCATACATTTTTGTGCATTAAAAATCACCAAGTACAGAAGTTCCATATACAAAGTTTTTTGTTTTTTTTCGTACGGTGTTTAGCAAACCAAACCAGTCCCTGGTAGTCTTTGCAATTTCTTTTACTTACAACTTTTTCTTACATCCAGGTCACACTAACTTTGTTCTGGCAACATTTGAAAATCCTGCCAGTATTTCTCCATACCGAGTGAACACGTCATACCGCCGACCAGCAGGGGGCGACAGTGACCATGGTTACAGCACCATGACCCCCCATGATGATAGCGAACATGCCAGTCTACCGTGCCTAGAACCATTACTAGTTGGAAAAGACAGATACAAACCCGCATCTTATACAACAACAAAAACGCCAGTGCTACCTCCTCCTCCTAGTGTTGTAAGTAGGCGGAGTCGAAGTCCGACTCCGCCTAAAACGAGACTGTCAAGTTATCTGCCCATACCGGAGCAGACGGACCCATCAGTGACTGTTATAGACAAGCCGATTAACGAGCACCCACACAGTATAGTAGCAAACGTACAAGTACATATGGTGGATACACACTAGTATACATGCTGTGTACAGATGTTGGTTACACACTACACAGCTGAGCGTGTTAAGTGCCAACCTGTGGGGTAGCATAATACACAAAGCTAAATGATTGGATACAGATGACAGCATATACACAGTGGAATAGGCATAATGTGTAAACCAGTCTCCTCATTACACACAGGACTAAAATAGCCGTGTGTAATTCAGGCAGGTTTTTGTTTAATGAAGTAGTTTCCTCTGTTATTTATGCGCTTGATGGAAATGGGATCATGTAATTCAGGGAATTACTTTGTGCATGTGGTTTTCTTTATGGCATTGCATTTTAATATTTAACACATTATGGTTTTGTCTGTTTAAAGTGCATATGTGGAACTAAGTACTACACATACACTTTTAGCAGTAATGTGTAAAGAACATACTAAAATGACATATAACAGGGTCATGAAAGACTATCAACATTTGCAATGACAGATTTAGAACCTATTGTGTATTGTGTTGAATTAAAAGTGCTATGCCTGTGTAAAGAAACAGGCTGTGTAGTATGGTGTGTAAAGTCCATGTGAACTTAAGCTGTGTTATAATATACTTGTGTGCACTGTGTAGTTGATTACACATTGAATTACACACACATAATTCAAATTGCCTCACCTGTGTCTGACTTCAGCAGGTAAAAATAATGCAATCTTCCTTTGAACAATTTTTCAAAATTCAAAAATTTTGAAATTCAAATATTTTGCAAATGTGACAGCAGCTGAATGGAGAGAAGGTGTTGTGCTTACAGAACCTATTCAGTTACTGTTTTAAGATTTTGTTTTAAATGTGATTCAAATTCAGAGAAAAGTGCTATGCAGGGAAATATTTGAAAGTTAATCAAGTAGTGAGAGTTTTCCAGTGAGGTCTGCAGGGATTATATTGTGGAGGAAGCCTTGGAGCCACTGCCACATATTCAGTAGGACGGTGAAACCATGTCGGAAATCGAGAAATTGTCCTCATCACCCATCAAGGTTTCTGTGCTCAGGAATTGGAAGCTGTAAATGTTTTGGAATGGTCTAATTAAGAAAAATAAAATAAACTTGATTGTAAGACATTTTTTTTTTTTAATGTTTACATATATAATTATGCCGCTACGGGCTATATATAGGAATCACGCTTGTCAAGTCAGGTAATATCCAATTGTGTAACGTTCTATCCTAGACTTACAATACATGAAAACAAGGTCGGATGTGGGGGTATATATCTCTTTTAGTGATAGTTTTAGTTTTTTAAGGTTTCTTATACAAAAGATGAGATTTTTATTTAATTAATTTTTTTAAAAGACTTAAAATTGCATCATTTACTCTAATTGGCTGTAAAGTGTTTTCAAAGGATGTGCTTGGATGATAATATATGCCAGACTCAAAATGTACATACAAGTTCAGACTCATTTCGGAATATGTTAATAGATTCTGAACATTGAATAACTGTTTTGACTAATTTAAAATATAAAAACGTAAAGTAAGAGGAATTATTATGGCTTACATTGCTTGGTAAACATAGGGCAATTTCTCAAACTGCAGGGATTCTTTTTCCTTTTAATTTTGCTCAACTGAGCCAAAAATAAGAAACACAGTCCTATAAAACCCAGTCTACAAAGTTGGACATAGATAACTTACATAATCAAAATGTTTCATATAAAATACAGTTTAAGACATAAAGACGACATGTAATATTAATGTACCATCCTATCACCATTATCATTTGCATGCCACAGATATTTGAACACTTTTCTGTTGGAATCTTTTTGTGTATGCAACAATCTTTAAATGTTTTTTTTTTCCACATTTGTTTCAACTAGCAAGACTGTTATAAAACCAACAGCTAAAGTCCTTGTAATGGTTCCACTCATTTCGGACCTCATGGCCTTTCATGGAGATAACCAAGGTTTCCTAATGTTTCATTAGGGTACCTTGGTTATCTTGGTAGAGGTTAAGTGGTCCAAGATGTAGCGGAACCATTACAGGGACTTTACCTTAAATGTTGGCTTTTATTATGTGAAAGGTTTTATTATGAAATTTAAGTTTTGGAAACATTTTATATTCATGGTATTTTTGAAAACCTGTTTTTCCTCATCTTCAGTACTTAATACAGTCATTGTTGCTAGTGCGGGGATGAGAGATAAAAATGTATGTGTTGCCAAGTGAATTGTAAAAATTGTGGGACATCTGTTGAAAGATGTTCCCTCATTATATTAAACCATGTTACATATGCACATTGTTGAACATCTCTGTATATAGTGCTACATCATTGGTGATTTCAAGTAAATTAAAAAATAAAATGTTTTTCTCACTATGAGGAATTTATGTGTCAAAGTTTAAGTATATTTTAGATTTTTTAAATTTTTTATTCTATTTTAACCTGTTTCAAGGTTGATAAAAATTTTAACTTGATATTAGTTGAAGGAAATATTCACAACAAAATGCACACATCTATGACACGATGAATACTGAATACTAATTTATTGATCTTTGTGGTTTTTCATTTGCCTTGTAGACTGTGTAGAATCAGAGTTACAATATTGTATAAGCAAAAAAATCTGATCTACAATATTGTATGAGCAAACACAGGAGACCCAGATCAGACAGCTCCTGGAAGAAGTTGTCAGATCTGGGATGCTTGTGTTTGCCACAAAGTGTCAAAATACATCTGTATGAGGTATAAGTTTAAAACCAGATTCACTTATGGAACACTGGTTGGCTAATCTAACCATACTAAGCGCTAATCAATACTTAATAGACACATTTCTCCATTAGGGCATTTTTTTCTTTCTTTATCAGGGGCTGTTCATAGGTGCCTTCCCCTCTGAAAAAAAATCATTAAATTCTGCAGTTTTCCCCAAATTTGCATCTTACTGCAGGATTTTTCTTTCCCCAGTGAAAGAAAAATGGTCATATTTCCCTAAAATATATTAAGGCCCCTTTCCCAACATCTGAAAAAAAAGTCCTGCCATTCTTTTATAAATTAAACCAAACTTATCATAACTTAACAAATTTGGCTACTTATTTGTTAATGATTATATATTACTTGAATATTACATAAAACAGGTATGGTGGCAGGCGTTTCTACTTCATTGAAGTGTTCCTTAGCGCTAAGTATTGTTGGTGGAATTTGAACCAGATTCATAGTGGTATTAAAAAGTGACATGTGTATGAAATGGAATTTTCTTGAATACTAAAGGACAGTTAATTGCCCACGTTTCACTTTGTCAAACAAGATTCACTGTGCAGTGTGGTATTGCAGGAAACACATATTATCATATTTACTGGATATATCAGGGTCAAGTCATTTTCATTATGTATTTTGTTAAATTATTTTTTATGAAAGTGTATTACGTTTAAGTAATGTAACAAAGAGAAAAAACATTTTCACAATGCGTTGCCATGGAAATTTCATTTATACATCTGGTTGTCATTGAAATTGCATAGGGCATTATCTCACAATCAGGCATTATTTCCCAGTATGTTTTGGAATAAGGTACATCTTTTTGAATTTAAAAAAAGGGAAGAAAACAGGTTATAAAATTTAAAAGCAGTTTTCAGATATTAATTTTAAGCATTTTTTCTGTTTTTTATCTATTTGGAAACAAGTTTTTACATCTGTTATAAAAGTAATCTCCCCTGCAGGTAGCTGGATGTTGCTTTAAGAAATACAGTTTATAGGTTTTTTGTTTACAGGTTCTTCAGTACTTAGCACCTTGGAAGGAAATTATAGATCTATATTCTGACCTTAAAATGTATCAATATTGAACTCTTCTTTATAAAACAAACATAAAATAGTATGGTTTTTCTTTATCGCTGAAACAAAACTTGTGATCCTAGAAACATTATTTTTGTTTAACCCTTAACTTCATATAGACTCATTTTGACTTACAGGCAAACAGAGCAGACCCAGATCAGACAGCAGTTTGATCAGGGTCAGATCTGTTTGCCAAGATGTCAGGACACATCTGTATAGGAGATAATGGGTAAAGTACAGTATTGATGTAGGTAGGACTGTCACAAGATGGTGACATTAACTTTGACCTGTTATAATACACAGCAGGGAATCATCACGTGACTATTGTAATAACTTGTTAGGTTTCATATGTAAGTATGAATGATATAATATAGAATTACCTGGAAATTGAGTCGCAATCAATGGTTTCAGTCTGCCATACTGTTTGTATGCATTACCAGAAAGTCACATGATTCCCTGCTGTGTAATAGGGTTAATGAAATCTTGAGTGGGGAATGAAAAATATTAAAGGGGGGAAAATGCTAGTTTTGCATCCTCAGTATGAATACAGGTATCATTCTGGAGCTAGTATGCTAAATTTCTTAATTAAACTTGCCATCTCTTCATTTTGGACTGTACCATTAGTTGTTTATGGGGATGCTTGCTAAAATCTTATTGACAGAAGAGCGGACAGTGCAGTCCATTATTAGACTGCACAGATGCACTGGTCACAAAGGCAGTCACAAGTATCCATTAATGATAATAAAACTGATATTCAGAGTTGACATTTTGTTGTAAATAAGGAAGTTTTTATCATCTCTCATAAGTTCATCTACCTCTGTTTTGCTATATGAATTGTGTTGAATATCATTAGTGTAAAATTCATCAATATCTTTCACAGGCAGGATTCTTAATGCTTTTCTGGCACCAGTAACAACTTCTAATGCATGTATTATTTTTTTTATTTGCATCTGTGGTATTTTCAGGAAATATCAAAATTGAGTTTCAGTAAGTATTGAAAGTTTACTGGAACTCTTGCTTTGGGCTATGAAAAAATGAGGGGAGAGAGAGACATTGAGAGAGAGACAGAATTAAGATGAATTAAGAAGTAAAACGGTATGGGAGCTTTGGGAAAGGGAACAGACATAATATTGTATCAATCTGTCACATTTATAGACAAAATAATAGCCTGGGCCTACTGTACAGCAATTGTTAATTTAAGTAATTGTGGCAAATTAATCCAAAATCTATGTTTAATTTACCCTTTGCCTCATAAATATTATCTTCTTTATAAATTTGAAGAGTATTTGTGTACTCAACTTGGAATGAAATAATGAAACATTTTTCTTTGCTGTGAAAACTGTGTCAAATCTGAACCAGAAAAGACCCTGATCAGACGGCTGCCAAAGGGTCTGTCTAGTCTTTGTCTGCTCTGTTTGCCATGGCAACCACCCCTGTCGATTTGAGGCAAAGTGTTAATATGTCACAAACATACTGTACTTCTTTGAAGTGCTAATGCTTCACAAATGAAACTTACTGTCCCGGCATAATGGCTTAGTAGTCAGATTTTATGATTAGTGGTATTTTTGAATACAGCTTAATATTTGCCCTGCCTTAGTTTAAGTGACCTTTACTGCTGTGTAGAAATAATATGATTAGGAAACCTGGAGTTATAGTTTATGGAAGTTATTGTATCATATTTAAGTGAGAGTGAGGATTATAAAATATTTGAGAGCGAGGTATGTTTAATAGTTGCCCTAGCTGGAACAGTTGGTCTTAAATTAAGTTGTCCTAGCTGGAACAGTTGGTCTTAAATCAAGTTGTCCTAGCTGGAACAGTTGGTCTGAAATCAATAGATGTCCTAGCTAAAACAGTTGGTCTTAGCTGGAACAGTTGGTCTTAAATCAATAGATGTCCTAGCTAAAACAGTTGGTCTTAGCTGGAACAGTTGGTCTTAAATTAAGTTGTCCTAGCTGGAACAGTTGGTCTTAAATCAACTGCATGTATTGTAGGCACTGTGCAATTGCTTTTATGTAATTTCTGTTTTAAACTTGAAATATATACAGATTTATGACCAAAAAAAATGTTTACTTTTTAAATCATTTTTAATGTTTTTAACATTTCATAAGAGATGAAGATCCAAGAAGTTTTCTTTTTTATTTTTATATTGATTTTTTTGTGTCTTGATTCTGAAGAAAGAAATAATTTTTCAAAAGAAATGATTGTTTTATAATTCAGAAGTATTTTTAAAATAAATGTTGAACTATATCTGTTACTGATATTAACTGTTTCATGTTAAAAAAGCATATGTTAGATTGATATTGAATTTTAGACTTGTATAGATCTGTTCTATTATTAAGACAGGTGCATGATTTAGCAAGAGAAATTAACATTATTCTGTCCTTTGAGTTTCCCAGCCTGTAGTCTGTTTTTATATTCAGGGGAAGGAAAGGGGGTTCTACAGGGATCTCTTGGCATCATTTATATATGTACATATTATCACAACTTGTAAAATTTTGTGAGTGGAAGATTTTAACATTTATTTCGTATTTGAAAGTCTCCTTTATATCAGCTTTCTGTTGAATTTATAGTTCCTTTGTTACTTTGATTTTTAGTGAAATCATTTTACTGTTTTCATTGTCCTTCATTTAAAACCTATTTATTTTTACCCCTTTTTTTCCCTCCTTATGTTTTGAGAAAAAAAAATCAGTTCATATTTATTTATTTACCAAAGAATTTGAAAAAAAAGAGATACAAAAAGTGCCAGTAAAACATTTTTAACAAAATCTTTTATTCATATACTTTTTTAATTTGAGGTGCAGATGCCTCAAGATGTCATAGTAAAGATGTGTTATTTACTTTTACCGATATAATTTACTCAAAATTATATTAAATGTGTATGAATATATGAAACAAATTTTTCTTGTTTCATTTATTCACCCCATTTTAATAAAAAATAACATTGATTAACAGAAAGTTGATGTAAAGGTTTTCTTCAATCTAAGACAGATTTATTTTGATTGTATAATTTCATATTTTCTTCATTTTTTTTTTAGCAGATTTTTACATTATTATTTATATTATGAAGAACAAATGTTTGTTGATGAACTATATTATTAATTATTGGTACTGATTCATCCATCAGTATATTTGTAATAAAATACCAAAAATACATAATTTAAACACAGTTTTGTTGTTTTTTCTTTCCGTTATAGAGATGACCGAGTCTTTGTTTACTGAAAAATAAACTCGTGAAGTGCAGGTCACATTGCACGGGAAAAAGTTATATAATTGCATCCACAATTCCGGATCTGATCCGGTATCCCCGACGCAGATTCCGCATGTTGTACTGCAACTGTGACGTAATGGAAATCTTTGTCCGTTTTACGTTCTATTTGCTATATGTTTCAATGTATATACAGATCGGGAACCAAATTTCTATATCAGACTCTTTTTCAACAGTTAGATTTGAATTATACCTCACTGATATACTTCAGTATCTCATCAAAAATCAAAAGATAAATACCATTAAAATTGATAAGAAATAAATACTTAAGCGTTTTCCCCTCGGGGCTTAAAATGACGTCATGTACCAAATGGTATGACCACCAAGGAAGTAAATGTAAGAAACGGGTGATACAAGAAAATAAAACACTTCCACTGCTGTAAATCGACGTTTATTTTTTTTCCATACGTCATTATACGAGTATTGACATAATTTAAGTTACAAT
>CM037782.1:58931390-58981390 GCA_021229015.1 Solen grandis
TTAAAAGGGGCATAACTCCTGACCTCATTGACGGATCTCAGCCATAATCGAACTCAATCGAGACATTATGGTCATAAACACTGTCTTAAAGTTTGAAGATGATTGCTTAAGAAGAGTGTTAACACTAAAAAATGTTGACGCCGCACGACGCACGATGGACGACGGACGCTCACGGGATCACAATAGCTCACCCTAAAAAACCTGTCTTTTATTTGCAAATGCATTTATAAATACCTGTCTTTCATATTAGACGTGGTATCATTCCACTTGTCCGCCATAATTAAATGCCACATGTTCCAATAGCGTGCGCACGCTCTATCTCTCTCTCCCACCCTCTCTCTCTCTCTCTCTCTCTCACACACACACACACGCACATATTTATACCAGCTTTCCGAGGACCTTACTAAAGAAACCCGAACGAGGACTAGTCTTCTTTATACATACTTCTAAGAACTCGCAAACCAAGGACCTTTATTTGCATATTTTTTACACGAATTTACACCGCACGTTCTTCATGAGGATTACATCAAGTTACCAGTTTAAGGACTTACACATCAATTTTAAACACTTTCATATCAATCGTTCGCCACAAGAACTGAATAGAGTTGCCAATTAGATGATATACATTTCCCTATATATACACGTGTTAAACTGTAAAATTTGGTTTGGATCATAAGCTTCACAAATTTCGTTTATAACTCATAAGCTATTTATTGCAGGCCATATAATATGTTTTGATGTAAATCCCTTTTCTAAGTATCTATATCTAGATATTTGTAACTTTTGTAACTCCCTACACATGACAGGTATCATACCATTATACAACCAGCTATCTTATCATTGATAAGAATTTCCACCACATCCGCGATCATCTCTACGATAAACGCATGTATGTCACAGGAATTAAAATTTTGTGATTTGAGAGTGGACTTACTTGGATAATTGTACTATTGTTATTAAACATAATATTTTGAAACATTTGTTTCTTTACGGATTAACATCATGCGATTATTTTGAAGTTGCACCTTCACAGTAAAAGTAACTGATATCTTTACTAATGGAAAATGTTAATCACTGAACTAGCAAAATGCTATAAAATTGGCTATGTGTCACAGAATTAAAAAAAAACAAAAACAATAAAAACACCAAAACAAACATGGCTTCAGAATAGGTAATTAGTAAGCAATCTCATGCAGAGCGAGAAATTCCAGCAAACTCTTGTAAGCAATCTCATGCAGAACGAGAAATTCCAGCAAACTCTTGTAAGAAATCTCATGCAGAACGAGAAATTCCGACAAACTCTTGTAAGCAATCTCATGCAGAGCGAGAAATTCCAGCAAACTCTTGTAAGCAATCTCATGCAGAGCGAGAAATTCCAGCAAACTCTTGTAAGCAATCTCATGCAGAACGAGAAATTCCAGCAAACTCTTGTAAGAAATCTCATGCAGAACGAGAAATTCCGACAAACTCTTTAAATACATGCATTATCACCAAGCCAAGTCAAGTCAGAATCGCTTCATTCACTCATTATATATATCATGTGAAAGAGAGGAAATATAGATGTTAACATGTACTGACGAACGAGAGAACGAGGTTTGAACAGAATTACAAAATCATGTGAAAGAGAGGAAATATAGATGTTAGCATGTACTGACGAACGAGAGAACGAGGTTTGAACAGAATTACAAAATCAACAAGACTGAAATGCAGAAAATTTTGTGCTTACTCTTGCGCAAATATTCAATGACAGAGTACGTGCTAAAACACGTATTAACAAAAAGTTACCAAAACACAAAAAAAACGATTCTTTAATGTTTTGTTCTGAGTAGTTCATACAAAAGACCTCTTTGTGCTACAAAGGAAAAAATATTGAAAAAAAGTAGTCTTATTGTTTATTGACCAGATGTATATATTAAATATTTAAGTTAACAAAATAACTGTTTTGTAATATAAGTTTACGCTAAATAATTATATTGATTTATTTTATTTCCGTTTCTAATTTTTATTCACCAGGATTCGAACCCATGCGGTTATACACGGTGAAGACGAAATCGCTACCACAGTGCCAACTTGGGGCCTTATTGTAAGGCGATCTACAACAATTATAACATTATCCTTGGGCTTTTTTATAAACGTTCACCTTTCGTTGAAAAACATAACATCAAAATAAGCTCTGTTTTAAAAACACTGGTTTAATTATCTATCTTTATTTAGTTTTTATGAGGAAGGCATACTCTGTATGTATTAAAAAATCAACGAAATAATACATGTTGAATGAAATAAAATTATTATTATAGATGCACATTTATACCCGTTCTAAAGATATAACACGAACGACATATAAGGTGTGAACTGAAGAGGGAAGGTATGATGCACAAATACACGTCACTCTCTAACAAATAAAGTCCAGGAAACCTAAACAAGGTGACCAAAGGTTACGTTGGGGATCTTAAATCCCTCTGGGTGTATCAGGCCCGACCTTTTGGTCACCTTGAAAAATCACATACACAATAGGGTCTTCCATGCAAACAAAAAAGGGACCAGTGGTTACGCTTGGGATCTTAAATCCCTCTGGGCGTATCAGACCCGACCATATGGTCACTTTGTAAAATCACAGACACGGCATGGTGGTCGGACACACCCGTCTGGTCACCATAAGTAAAAATAAGAGATATGTTAAAAGGGCACATCTTGTCCTTGGTGCCCGATCCTTAGCATGAGGGTTCCCCGCCAACATTTCTATCTCGGGCACCAGCATTTCACTCAAACAGAATCTGGGATAGCCAGACACCCTTTGAGTGAACTTACATACTTAGAAAGAGTGAAGAAATATAACTGACTGTTTAAATGAGACGAATGGATGGACGTTTGAATCAGCTACTCTAACCATAAAATGCCCACTAACAACTACTGTATCTAAATTACCCAATAATTATATCACCAAAGTATACATCCTAGAATGTCAATACATTTAATTATGAAACAAAAGCTGATCTAAAAGACAAAGGACTAGACTCTTTCGTTTCGACTAGACTACAGTTTTTTAAATAAATATAAATTAAATGACAATAAAAGCCTTCCCAGAGCATAATTTAGGATCCCTCCGGGAGGGTTAAATACAACATATGACATTCTAGGATTACATGTACTACCCTATCATATGTAAATATTAATAATAAAAAAAATCTTATTACTGCATATTTGTATGTTTCCCTATTTCCACTCCCTATATTCCACATGGTTAGATGTTTAGACCTGTAGAAATAGAGCGTGTAGGACTCCCATAGAAGGTCAGGGGCGGGTGCTTGTCTAAACCACAAATTATACAAAATTCCACTAAATACCGACATGATAATATTTCAAAATTGCAAATTTTACTTTTAGGTCAAACAAGAGCACATCTTGTCAAAATTCCGGTTTAGACAAGTTTCCTCCTATGTCTCTCTCCTTGTTTGTGGAGGGGGCTGCCAATGTCGGGGTGTGCGGTCTTCGGCGAACATCTGCTTGCATATCCTAGACGCTGACAACATTCTCCATAAACATAAAGTAGGCATAAATCTATGAGCTGATAGGGTAGGTGGTCCAAATTGACCTTTCAAAGAGCTCATAGACAAAAAAAAAACACAAAAAAACTTAGAACATAGAATCTATCCTTTCATTAATATACTTCAGTTATCTTAAATTCAGAAAACTTTGGCAAAATTTGACCCTTTGGCACAAGAAAAACAACAACTTTCTTTTCAGGGTTGAGGGTCACACCCCGGGGTCTGCGCATGGTGTGGATTATTCTGCAGTCTGACCCTCATTAAACTTCAATACATACATAGGGAAGGTATGATTGTCTGCACAATGTGGACTAAGCATATCTCTGAAGTTCCTTTCTGGTCGAACTTAATCTACCTTAACTGCTGGTAATTGCTGGGCAGTTAGGGTCTCAATCAAAGCATGATCCTGGTCGTGGGCTCTCATGCACAGTCTTCTTAATAATTACTTATTGAATTAGGTGAACAGTGTTCACTATATTTATTGGGTTATTTTCAACTAGTAAATATTTTTCAACTAATTAGATTATGGCGAAAAGCTTTCACTTATTTATAAAGTTTAACTAAATACATGAATATTTGTAAACTATTCCTGTAAGTAACACTTACCGAATCGGGTAAGTACTGTTCACCAATATACTCACTGAATTGAACAGTGCACAGGTAATTCAGTGAGTATTGTTTAACAGATTTGGCAAGTTTTATTCACTCGAGTGAACAGTGCTCACTTAATTTCAGTCAGTAATGTTCACATATTTGCTCCTAAATCAGTGAGTAATGCTCTCCTACTTGAATGAGTAGTACTCACTGAATTAAGAATTACTAATTTAGTGAGTACTGCCAATCTGTTTTTACTGTTATCAAATTAGGCGATTATTATTCACTCATTTAGGTGAACAGTGCTCACTTTATTTATCTCCCTTATATGGTAATGTTCACATATTTGAGCCTTTAATTTTTCCTTAATTAGATGATCATTACTCACCTAAATTAGTGAGTAATTTAGTGAGCACTGCTCACTATACCTGGTGAACAGTACTCACTGATAAAGGTGAGTAATGTTCATTCTGTTCACCTAAATGAGTAATATTTCTTACATAACTCAGAATATAGGCTAATATTGCTTACTTATAATTCAGAGAGTACTGTTCATCAAATATGAAGATCATTACTTACTTAATGAGATGAACAGTACTCACTTAACTTTTCTAAATAAATCAGGTGAGTAATGCTAACCTCTTTAAGTGATTACTGTTCACTTATTTAAATGAGCATTACTCACTAAAGAAGGCAAGTAATACTCGTCAAATTCAGGTAGTAATAATCACGTGTAATAATCACGTGCTCGAGTGATTAATATTCTCCTTATTCAGAGAAAATGCTCACTTATTTGTTTGTGTTATTTTTCACCTTTTATAGTTATTACTTCTCAATCATTTGATTGTATAATTTTCACCTTTTTCTGTCATTTGTCGGTCCCTTCCTTAAGCCAACCTGTCACTGTGCGACTTTTTGCGCTTTCCGCAATTAAAAAAAAATCTGGAACATGTAGTAGTCATCAAAGGTAGTTGATTTTTTTTAAATGCGGTCATACAACTTTCATGGTCACTGTGCAGTTAACGTGGTATCTAAATTTACTCAGCCGCCCCACTGAGAAAATGATAAAAAAAATCACGTGCAGTTTAATGATAAAATAGTGCTCAACATATTTTGTATTATCAATCAATATTTTTGAGAAATATACATCTTTTTCCGCTATTTAATGGTAAATCTAATCATTAGCTGTCATGGTACATCTGCCGTATTTTGTGGCAAAAATAAATCATTACAGGATACAAAAAATGTCTCCACATGAAAACACTACAGAACTATATTCTGGTGCTTATCTATATGTCTCCCCAAATTCCACACAGTGATCTCCCTTGCAACTATAAGGGGAGGTAACTACTGCGTGGAGTTTGATATCTCCCATGCAGACGAATAGTTTGTTTTGATAAAAATTGTGTAAATAGGTTCGTAACACTTTTTGGACAGTAGATATACAGATTTTAGTCATGTTATTATGTTACAATAATCAACATAAGTATATGTAGAAGTTTGAAGTCCGATATAAATGCGCTTAATATACTAGTACTAATAATCATATCATGTTTTCGACCTCATATACCTCTATGGATTATTGCAACATCATAAAATTATTTACGAGCCCCTGTGGCTATATAACAGGATAAAACAGACATTTTATTAAGATTTTATACAGAGTATTCGTCTACAATAACAATTCCAGTCAAAACAGTTTTTTTTACTTGCATCATTACCGCAGCAGTACACGGTCAAGCAGTTGATATTTCATACAAACATACATAAGTTAAAGTGGTAAAGTCTCGAAGTTTTTTAGCTGCAGCCTTCCAAAACATCTTTAAATTGAGACACATACAACTCAACGCGCCTACTGGTGCAAGCTAGTTACGTCACTGTTTCTTTTGATAGATTCCTAGGTCCATGGTGTCGCGATGCATGACGGATCACATTACGTTCAACTTCCGGTCTGCAGAAACCAATACAATACAATATAATACAATACAATACAATACGATACACATTGTCGGATGACATCAATCATTGCAGTGTAGGTATGGTATATATAGAGATTTACACCAGTTGATAATGGTTATACCACTTAGGTCATTGTAAACCCAAGATAAGATCAGACTATACGTGTACAATCTGACATCTAATCGCACAACAGATAAGATGTAAAACATATATTCAAGTTCTCTGTGTCTGGAATGAATATAGAGTTCACGGTAAGTTAGATAAAATATATGAATGACACTTTACAAGATTAACGTTTGGCAGTTTTATGGCGGTTTATGTAGTAAAGTGTTGTAGTTGTTTTTGATGTCAGTTACAATCAATCAATTAGCTATAAATGACTCTCTCTCTTTCTCTCTGTGTGCATTCCCTAACTTATTCATTTTTTTATTTTTACGCCGATGAATAAACAAGTTCTTACAGCCAAAAAATTTTATAGTTTATTCCATTCGACGGTTCCTGTGTTGGACCAGTACTGTGCGCCTGGGAATACCATGAAAAACCCTAGCCCAAAACCAGGTTCGAACCCATAACCTTCGACTCCATAGTCCTGTACATCACTGGACCACGACGCCCTTGCCTGCCCGTCTGCGTTCAGTTCTCCGTCTCGCTATATTTCAATTGTCTTAAGCTTAAGATGATACTCTGAAAGTCATCGTTACGGCATACACTCGGCTTTCACTCCAACTGTTCAAGATACAAGAGGCTGTGAGCATTATTTACCGATATATTCGTAATGTCAACAGTAAAACATGTAGATGTTAAATAACGATAAGATAAAGCAACTACAGTGTGATAAGGAAACGCGTAATATACAACTGTGCAAAGAGTTTTAATATTGATAAACGTTGGTGAAAAGGTTTCCTTACAAAAGATATTTTATAAACTGTCGTTTTTCGTAGACTATAAGTGATAAAGCAAAGTTTATATATGCATACAATTATAGTTAAATGTTATAGAAACCATGAAATTGATACTAATTTGGGGAAATCGTAGATAAATCAATATAAAATCCCCGAAAATTGGTCCCCTCGCGAAAAATGCGTTTCATTTAAATTGTCTTATTTTTCTACGACTGCATATTTGACTTTTCAAATCTACGATGTTCCTAGAAAATTGAATACTTGCGCATGCGGTTTGGGGTAAATTATCAAGTTGCCCTGGCTTTGAACTTCCGACCTTCCCATAATCCGGTGTCTTTAATATCAATGAACTAATTTTTCTAAATTACCCCTAATAATGCGTTGCAGATGGTCATCTTTCACGGTCAATGAAATCTGTTTATTCGGCATTTCCATCTGCAAACCCCCAAACAGCCTTGTTTTATGACGCTGGATTTTGTTACTATAAATCTCTATGTTAATCTTTTTGGTTATATTCAATTATTGTTCCTTTATTTGAATACAATTTAAAACAAAAGAAAAAAAAGAAAACAACAACAACAACAACAACAACAACAAAATACGTCATAACTACTACTACTCCTGAATAGATTTCGTTTTCTCTTTCTTTCTTTATCGCTCAGCCCCTCACCACGTGGGTTCGAATCCCGGCAGGTTCATTCGGATTTTCATGTGAGGAAGCCTTCCATCTAGCTTGCGGTAGGTCGGTGGTTCTACCCGGATACCTCTGTGTACTCGGGGTCTTCCTCCACCTGTAATTAGCTGGACGTCGCTATATGACTGAAATACTGTCGAGGAGATAGTAAACTCAAGTCAAGACAAGCCACATCTTCCATTTCCAGTTATCGTTTTGTTTGGTATTATACTTATCTTTCATTCACCCTTACACTGAATAATGAGTATCATGGGTTCGGCATATTACAACATTGTATTGAACAAAAAAGTATGTGATAGGTGAGAAAGTTGGAGGCACGTTCCTTGGGACTGTAGATCTCTGTCTTTTTTTTCCTTTATTTGAATTTACGTCCTCAAAGCACGATATATTTAATAGGTTTCGAAATTGAAAGATTAATGATTTGTACTGTATTTTTTTCAAAATCGAATACCCGCTACGTACGCTACACTTTAGTTATTCAAAGACTGTTCAAATATCATATCTTAAAATATTTATTCTAAACATAAAGCAAAGTTGTACTATAACGACGCATTTAAAAGAGCGAAAACCAATTAAACTGTGTCAACCGACACCGTGGATTGACGCCCAGTCCGTAACTTATTGTAACCTGAAGGTCGCATTGTACCGCGATATTACAACTCCTGACAGTTGGCGCGAGATCTGTAAATGGATATCTGCTTTATTTGGGCTCGACTTGTTCAGTTAATCACTGTAATCTACAACTGATCATTAATGGTAATCGGACTGGGATGAAGCATTTTCTTGTTGTCCATGTGCCAGAATATTTTAAAAGAATGTAAGCTTTCCTTTAGCATAATGTGTACGCATTATTTGTATATAGATAAACCTCCATCATATTTGGCTCTACACGAAAATTCCTAAATATATTGTCCCGGTGGCAGAATGAAAAGAGCTTTTGCCTCGGAAGCAGTGAGTCGTGGTTTCGATCACCAACGTCATTAAAGTGATTAGAGTGTCCGCCTCAGGAGCGGTAGATTGTGGGTTTGATCCCCGGCAGCGACATACCATAGACGTAAAATGGTACCGGTATAGCTCTCTCTTGCTTGGCGCACACATTTAATAATAATTCAAGAATTGGTTGCTAAAGTGTCTGCTATATAGAGGTCAAATGAAAGTGTAAAGACTGACTTTTCCGTCAGTTGCTAAGCAAATGTCTAAAGAAGGGTTAACAAGGCTGGCTGCTTAACAGAGGTGGCCACTAACACAGTCACAACTATGGTTACAACTATGGTCGTGTCATCTATAAACATACGCGCAGACCCTCACTTTAGTGCATGCTCGAAGATATGCTTCACGATAAAATGTACTGACGAAACGTCCTTGGTTGATAATTATAAGATATAGTTACATGTATGTCAAAAATAGCAAGTTGACGGTCGCTTAAAAATTCAGTTGTAACCTATAGTACTTCAGTATAATTACTTTATGCAAATGCGGTAATCTACAACGAGGCTGGATTTGTTAAAAGCCTGACTTAGGTGAAAGTTATTGCACAAACCTCAGAACGATTTAGATAAAACGAAGTAGTTGTGGTAACTGGTCCGAATCGCCTTAACTTTTAGAGTGAATTGGGGGAGTTTTGATTGAATTTCACTGTGTTGTATAGTGTCAGGGTGAAGGATGATGGATAACTCTACATTCCTGGGTGTGAACTGAAAGTTGAACACTTTACTTGCAGACATTGTTGTTTACGTCGAAGGTAAGCACTTTTGATTCTTCATCTTGTCTAGACTATGTATCATATTCACATATTTTTCAGATATTTTTTATATTAAATATTTTGTTATTGATTATAAATGATGATGATGATGATGATGATGATGATGATGATGATGATGATAAAAGCGACAACGAAAGAACAAATATCTTAAAATGAGTGATTTTGGTTACATATAACCCTATATTAGCATTTTATATAAAATTTCTTTCTACATTTGCGCTGCTATCTTCATATGTTGCTACAAGTGTATATACGTCATTTGTTACGTCTTCTGAAGAAAAACGAAAAGAAGAAGAGAAAGAAGAAAGGCACGTTGGTACAATGATAACGAACATGACAGTCATGACTGCAGATCCAACGGTTGTGTGTTCGAACTCCTTTCGGGGCAAAGATTTTAACATGGACTTTCAAAGCTCAAAGTACTTGTCCAATACAGGAACCGTCGAAATGATAGTATAACTTAGAAGAACGTGTTTTCTAATTGTTTCAAAGGAATTAAGTTTTAAAAAAAGAGGAAGGAAGAAAGCAACTAAGAAAAAATTAAAGAAAGAAAAAATAATAGAGTGCGGTTGAACGTCTATGATCATTTAAGTTTAAGTTTATATAACCACGTGTTTTTGTGCCATATTTATGAATTAAGCTCTTCATTTCATAAAAAGCAAGACGCGGATGTCTCTTCAAGTCTTAAGCCTACTTCAACATTTCTACGTACATAAATATTTTCGAACCTAGTCTAGTGAATAGTCGCATATTTGGAATACTTATAACATGTTTGTGAAGTGTGTATATTTTGTATACCTACGCTGAGATTTACTTTGATCCTAATGGACCTTGTTTTTATTACAGACAGTATATAGATAGATTTTAATTGCTTATAATTTATCTGGATTATTTTTTTTTGGCATGCGTTTAAGGTAGTGTATATTTCACTTGACATCAAAGCGATTTTTATTATATATTAAAATATAGTTGATATATTTGATGTAAGTAGTCGCATTAATTACTTCACTTCCTCTCAAAGGCATTTCTGTCTACGCCGGTAGGAATTTCATACTAATCCCTCTCTTTGCGTCATGTATTGGACCAGTACTTTGCGGCCAGTTAGATCATGGTGGACTTTTGCTCTTAATGGGGTTCAAACCCACAACTTTCGGATCAGCATTTTTTCGCAGCCACTCTTCTATATTTTAAAGTGTACAGATTTAAAAAAGTGGTAGCTTTACTCCATTCTTACCAGTGCCTCTATATAAGGAAAACAATAATTAGAATACAAGTGTCTATATTCTGTGTTACAAACAGGTGACCCTCGGGGGACTGTTTTTACATATATTGCTGTCTACAACTCTGCACAACAGCGAACGTTTTAAGTAATTCTACAAGCTAACTGTTGAACAAAAATTAGCAGGTTATACTTACCGCTAACGGCAGCTGTCACTTAGTGCTATAAACTGTGAACACACACGAAGATCTTAACTAAGGGACCAGTAAATAATATTCCTCTCCACTCTTAACTTTTCTTCGTTCTTTCACGTATTTCTAGAGAAAGCATGGGTATCAACGATTTTTAGGTCATAAAAGCGCATCATCATTGTAGGCCTGCACTATTTGTGGAGAAGGCCCGTTTATTAGCTTTGGGGTTAGATGGATATAACATATTAGGTAGGCAATACATCAATTTCAGGGTTATCCATTCGATATTGGCTGGCTGTGTTGCTAAGTATGGACCAGTTAAACTACTATCGTATCTCGGCAAAATGTGAGGGTAAGTCCGTTTTAAATAAGATCTATCTATCTATCTATCTATCTATCTATCTGTCTGTCTATCTGTCTGTCTGTCTGTCTGCCTGTCTGTCTGTCTGTCTGTCTGTCTGTCTGTCTGTCTGTCTGTCTGTCTGTCTGTCTGTCTGTCTGTCTGTCTGTCTGTCTGTCCGCCCTCCCTCAAGTGACGCTCCGGGTTAAGGAAATTGGGTTAGGGTTAGTTTTATGGGGTTTCGGGAGTACAATTGGCACTTGTGGGCTAATTTGTTGCTTGTGGGGTGCAAATTACGGGGTGCAAAAGGGGCCAAAGATCAAAGGAAAAATCCCACAACGTCACTTCAGTGAGAACGTCCGTCCGTCCGTCCGTCTCTCTCTCTCCCCCCTTTCTCTCTCTAATCTATCTATCTAATCTGTCTGTCTTCCGTCTTCCCGTCTGTTCGTCAGTCTGTAAATATATTGACGATAATGTGTACATGTTGTATATCTGTATGTATTCATGTCTGTCCGTCTTTTGCGGTCAGTACGATCCTGTATACAAACACACACTGCTTTAATAATGTGTGGGCATGCAGCAAACACACGTGTAGGTGAATTTCTTAATATGAATTCTTGTTTGTAGAATCTATTCGTTTCAAAAAAACGTAATTGTTTGATGAGGTAACTTACTGATATGATATTTTTCGTGGTCACTTTTCAGTGTTATTATTTTCATTATTATTCCATATTTGTATTCTTGAGCAAATGGTGAAAATATTTGTAAAAAAAAAAAGGGGAAAAAAACTGACCATATACAAGAACCCGTCTAAGTAACACTGCCCTTCTTCCTCCTTAAACCAGTCTGTCATACTGTGACATATTACAAGACACATACAAGACATGTGGCCGCTGTATGCAAGATTTCCGTTTTTGGGTGGCTGTCCGAAACCTTATACTGGGAACCATGTCGTCTCGTGCGCATCAACTTGACAGTTCCCGGATGTAAGCTGTCGTCTGCTCCCATAATTACACTAATTCATTGGATCCATTAGACAAATATTTACTTTTTTTGTAACCCCTCATTTGTCGATTTCTTTTTTACGTCAGATATTGTTTACAATTTATAGTATACGTTGTAATTAGGGATTAGGTTTATGTTTGTTTGTTTGATTATTTATATTTTTACACGAAATGTAATCTTTTACCTGTATCATATTATGCAAAATAAGGACACATACATTGCGTTAAAAACATCTTACGTTATATGTTCAGCATCACCTAAAGATGTTAACTAGATTCAAGTAAAAATATCAGCTCCCAATGTTTATAATTTTAGTAAGTTTGAATATTTAGCTATCCCATGTTAATTATGAACAGAACAGAACAGAACAGAACATATTTTATTCATGATTTGTACATAGTACATCATCATTACATCTTAAATACAAATACAAATATAGTATCACGTGACATGTAACTTTTACTCATATAAGTATATAGGAAAAATATTTAATTTCTGGTAATGAATCGTAGACTGAACCATGGATCGTAGATTGAACAAGTAATTCAGTCATTATGAATATATAAATAATACCTTACAAATATTGTTTTAGATAACATCGAGAACGAACTAATAATTTGGAGAAAATAGATAAAACAAATAATTAATTATGTATAAATACTGACTAAATAACACATAGAATGAATTTATCATTGTTTACTCAATTTAGTTTTCCTTAGTTTTAAAGCAGAAGAAATGTATCTAGCAAGGCCAAACAAAACATCTTTATCATTAGATTGTAACAAAGCTATTAACTTGAACATAGATGGTCTAGTATATAAATCAAAACTTAGAAATTTTGTACGCAATGACTTATACATTGGACATATAACAATGAAATGATAAATATCTTCAATATCACTGATGCTGTTACAGATAAGACACACTCTCTCTTCCCTAGTTATACGATTTCTTGAGAATCTTTCAGTTTGTATTCTTAACTCATGAGCTGATAACCTAATTTTAGTAACAAAATGTCTGAGGTTAGCAGGTAATATATCTAAATAAAATTCGTAATCAATTGTTTTCTTAAAATACTTATACTCCTCTAAAACACTACTGTTTTGAATCAAACTATTCCATTCCTGTAAGTAACAATCTAAAACACGTTGCTTAAAAAATATGGGAAACTGCTTTACATCTATATCACTCACAAAAGCATATGAACAACCGTACGTATCTAGCAGTTTCTTAACACAGAAAACCCAATTCTTATGACCCAATAAGAAATCGTTAAGACCCGCCCTGTACATGCATGAAACAAGTTTATTTTTTGAGTGCATAACCTTACACCAATATTTAATTATTTTGTAATAACGATGAATATAAAGGGGATATCTGCCTAATTCTCCGTATACACCAGCTGTTGAAGTACTAGCTCTAACCTTTAATATCCTTTTACAAAATCTAAGATGTATCCTTTCTAATTCTTTAGATTTAGAAAAACCTGTCAATTCACAAGAGTAATTTAGAATAGATCCAACAAAAGCATCAAATAACTGACATAAGTATTTTGGACTCAGTGGAAGTTTAACACAATTATATAACAACAAATTCATTGCTTTAAGAGCTTTACCAACCAGGTGTTCCGTGTTACAAAGGAATGAACCCGTATAGTAAAACACAGTTCCTAAATAGTTGAATGCATCAACTACTTCTAGATCAATACCCTTGTAAGTAAATTTTTCATGCGCTAACAGACGACCTTTCTTCCTGAAAACCATAACTTTTGTTTTCGAAATATTTACATCTAGACTCCATTTTTTACAATACTGAAATACAAGATCTAAACGTTTTTGAAGATCATATGGTGAGTCACCGAACAAGGCCATGTCATCTGCAAATAATAAGATAATTATTGCGAGTTCATCAATCGTAATATTAGACTCGGCACCATTTTGTATAAAAGATTCAATATCATTTAAAAACAGAGATACTAAGATTGGGGATATTACCTCCCTTGCCTCAAGCCAATTGAACAAGAGAAAAAATCAGAAAATATATTACAATGCTTTACACATGACTTGACATCCTTATACATATGCTTAACTATTCTTAACATTTTCCCTTTAATACCTGCATTAAATAACTTAAGCCAGAGGCCATTTCTATAGATACCGTCGAAACATTTTTTCATATCAATGAATGCAACATACAAACGTTTATTATTGTTTATATAGCGTTGAACAATAGAATATAAAACAAACATAGCATCCACCGTCGAATGTCCTTTTTTAAAACCAAACTGAGAATCAGATATGCGTGAATTTTTTTCACAAAACTTTTCAATTCGTGTATTTAATATAGTGGTGAATAATTTAGACAAAACACTCAATAACGTAATACCTCGATAATTATTAACATCGTTTTTATCTCCTTTCTTATGTAGAGGAATAATTACACCCTTAGTCCATGACTCTGGAAATACCCCCGAGTCAAAAATAGCATTAAAAACATCACATAAATGCAGTGCGATAATATCGACACTTTCAATAAAATACTCATTTAATAAACAATCATTACCATGTGATTTCCCAGCTTTTAGCTTTTTAACAGCTTTCTGAATTTCACACAAAGTTATCTTAGAATTTAAAATGACATCATCATCATTACTTTCATCGCCACAGTAAACATCGTTAAAATCATATGTATTACAAAATATCTCAGCCTCCACGTTTTCATTTCTATAAATATCATTTTCTAAATTAGAAAAATAACCATAAAAATCGGACACATGTATATTGACAGAAGTTTTATTCTTATTCTTCTTATTGAAAAAGGCCCAGAACTGTTTGGGATTACTGTTCTTTAACTTTTCAATTTCCCTCAACTTTTTATCTCGACAGGCCCTTTTTTTCTTACAAATAATACTTTTATAATCTTGCTTGCAAGTACAAAAATAACTTCTATTACGCTCTGTTTTGTTTGTATAAAACAGTTTCAAAGCTTTCTTATAACGACTATGGTAATAATGACATTCGCTATCAAACCAATCAGCGTGTTTAACGTAAGGTGTATCCTCAAATGAAGCATGATGCGTAGTGACAGAACGTTTAAAAAACAATGGATCCGCCGTATCTCTTATAATTGTTGTAAAATCAGTAACTAACTTATTTATTGAGTCTTTGCTACTTATATCAATATTTTCTGTTACGTTATTAAACAAAGGCAATTTAGAAATAAGTGATAAACGAAAATCATCCCGATGATGGGGATTCCATTTAAACCCTTCGCTTTCATTAACGATGTTATCATAAAGGGGCGCCGGGCATCGCAATGAAAACATGAGTGGACAATGGTCACTATATTCATTCATCTGGCCATCTGCAAAGCGTGAAATATATGAAAAAGTACTGGTACCCGTCAAAACATAATCAATGACAGACGCACCTTGTTTAGAAATAAACGTATAATTTCCCACGGCATGGTCCTCCCCCAATCTCCCATTCACTATTTTAAGGCCTGAGGCTTTACACAAATCTAGTAGACGGACACCGTAATTATTACATGTAGTATCAAGTGAGGCCCTCGACAGGTTCAAATCTGGAGTATAATCATCATCATCAAGGTTTATGTTAATAGAATCATAAACAATAAAATCTCGTCTTATCCCAACCCTACTATTAAAATCGCCACACATAAATACAGAACCCAAGTTACTATAATGCACCACATCTGATTCGATTTCATCAAAAAGATCTACGTTGATATAATTATACGCTGGCGAGTTCTCTCCCCATAAATACAAACCACAAACATATATATCTTCTTCCAAATTGAAAAATGTATGATCTAACCTTAACCATATAACAGTATCGTAAGAGTTCTTAACCACTTCTATACCATCTTTGATACACTCCCTGTAATAAAGAGCTACACCACCACTATTACACTATTATGTTGTGTCTAATAAGTATGAATATGAGACACGCAACAACAATAAAAACAACAACAACATGAGGCTCCAATGAGCTTCTGCTTCATGGTTGACTCCCTCAAGTTAAATACTCGTATAAACATAATTTTATTTTATTACTTGACTGCATGTCAGTTGTAATTAATTCACGAAAATCATTTTCAGTGTAATTTTCTGTTTTTATGTCATACTGAGTGACAATGAAGAGACATGACCACGTGGCTCAATATTGTCAGTTTCACATAAATATCGAAAATATCATTTAGTCAGAAGACATATGCGTAGATGGATAAAAGTGTTAGTATTTGATTTGTTTATTTATTTTAGTTATCAAAACAAAAATGGACATCGCCACGGGGGTATTATTATAAGTCGCTGGGATTAAACAAACAGAAAAATGAAGTCAAGCAGCAAGTGTGAAGTGGAGATCAGTATTACAATGGACGGAGAGGAAATGACGGAACCTATCCCGTCATGCCTTCAGGGGGCTTTTGTTTGCACTTCCGGTGAGCCGCCTTGCGGTGTGGTAAATGACATTATCCTGCCCGCAAGGTTTACGCAGTGGTTGAATAATCATACGGACACGGAGAAACAGAAACTTGGAGCTACACTAGCCGGTGAGACAATGTTAGACCGGGAGAGGGATCTGGGGACAGCTTTAAGGTGGATCAAGCAAGAAATGGTAAATATTGACATGGTGTATTGTTAAATTTGTGGACCAATCGCGTTACTCCGCTTATCTACGGAATCCTCCGTATTCATGACCAAACTCCTCGCAGTAGTTACCACCCCTTACAGTTCTTCTTTTGCTAAGTAAGCGTGCAAGGGGGATCACTGCGTGGAGTTGCAGAACGCTGATGACGTCATTTTTCAGGAGATTGCAGATATGTAGTGAACATTTCATCCGTAAAACATATGTCAAAGATTCGAATCCTGCATTGGGTAGAGTATTATAGGATATCACCTTTACTTAGGTGCCGATCTTTTTCATAATCCATCAAGGAGAATATGCAGTAGGGTGATCAAATGTTTTTCCAGAAGATGAAATGCAACCCTCTCAGTAGTTTCTGGATACAGCGCACTTTTATTTATTTTATTTTTTTTGCCTTCGGTGAATATAGATAGATCCCAGACTGCATTACTGACTGATAAAAATGTAAATGAGAAAAAGGGGAAATGAATTCTATGTTTTTAAGAAAATCAAATAAAAAATATCATTAATAAGACTGATTCGCTATTATGGCAAGTCAGTGTCTGAAAGGTTGTCTTAATAGCTTTACTTTACTGTATTATCCTCCTGTATTGTAGTTAGGTAAAATATAGTAGTTCAATGAAAAATCATTGCCTGTAACATGCGATATGGTTCCGTGCTATTGATCACTCACCCCTATCCATAGATAAAGAGTTAGAATCGACCAGGTGAGACGCTTCAATTAGCCATCATAAAAACTATAGAAATTGACACTCATTGACGGAATACCTCGTGAACTGTCAGCGAAAAGTCGAGCAATGTCATGTGAACCTACAGACTTGATTCAAATGACTGACATGCCTCATTTATGTATGTGACAGACTCGATTGTGTGATAAATGAACAGCAGTCAAACGAATAAAGTTTTTTATAGTATTATTTTTAAGGCAAAGCGTTAAAAAACGCATGTATGCATTCGCAACTAGGAATTAAACTGATTAACCTGTGAGTAAATTCAAGTGGTAAAACCATAGCTACGAGTACGGAAGACTTGTGTGCGAGCCTAACACCGTGAAGTCTTAGTTTCCATCGTTTACCGATGTGGTCCATGGATGAGTCTTCAGCTATTTCAAATGCAGGCCCTCGTATTAATTCCATAATCAAACTCAAAATGTGGCCGTTATTTTTATAAGAGATTCTAATGTGATTTTTGGGGTTGAGTCTGGGATCAAATGTAACCCTTTACTTTACAGAAACTGGAAAACACAGCAGACAAACAATTTATTTCTCTGTTTGCTCAAACAATTTTGTAGCTCGGAGTTTAAACGGTCTGCACAACAAAGAAAATTTAATTGTTTCATGTACATTTAAAACATATAAAGTTCCAGCCAGTAAATTAATATTCATCAAGTCATAAATTTGTACATGAATATTCACGAGGCTAAGTGTTTTGCCTAGCATTTATAACAAAAAAATGTTACTCTTAACGTGAGAGATTTGTCTTCATTTTTTTTTCTAAATGTGTTGTAACGTGTGCATATTATCAACTAAGACAGTAATTTAAATATTCATTAGTTGCTACAATGCTTTCTTTGACTTAAAGAATTTGTCGTTGCCATCGTAAACACACTACATTTATTTCATTTTAAACTTCAATATTTGTGTCTTGGTTAATTACTTATTTTTGTCAACGCAAAGGTTCGTCACTTTCGCTGATTTGTTTTAATTTGCTTTGGCGTGATGTTTGTTTCTAAAGCAGCTCGTTCAAAGATGATCGGTAGAAATTAAAAAAAGTAATTTTCAAGTCAACATTTCTAATGTTGGTAAAGTCTTAGTTTCCTAAAAAATAAACTTGGAAAGAGTAGGTTACATTGCACAGGAAAACGCTATTTTCGTTACGTAACTTTCAGTTAAATATAAAATACGGTATCACCGAAGCAGGTGCTTGCGTATCACGTGACACGTTCCGCAACAATGCGTCTTCACCAGTGCAGGGTAGCGAGCTATCGGAAATTAGCGCATGCGCGAAAAGTGAAAATGATCAGCCCAGTGGCGGAAAATGAAAAGAGAAAATCCAAATGTAGGTTTTATAATTCTAAATATAAATTCAATACCGTATGTGACGGTATTGCATGTGATGGGGAAACCACCCATTTTTACGAACACGGATGGTTGCATTGTGTGACCATGCGTTTGCAGATCTATGGGTATTGAAAGACTTTATACATACATAGTTAAAATCATGTTCACAGGGACCGATAGGCAGTCATTTCTTTGATTACAAGGCAAAACTGGGGGGGGGGGGGGGGGGGGGGGGGGGGGGGGGGGGGACTGGTAACAGGAACATTTAGGCTTCGAAGCTGCGTAGCTATACTAACTATACTAAAAGAGATAAAAAAGCGGGTAACAAAGCTCAATTAAAAAACTTTGAGCCTGAACTGATTCTGTAATTTCGCGTAACATTACTTACGTCTTTGCGGATACTCAGTCAATAATTAAGTACGGTAGTTGGACAATAGGGCTGATCTGTATATCTGATTGACATCTTGAAAAGCTTCGGAATTTTACCCTTAAATAAGTCATTCAAATTCAACAATGACATCGTTAGGGACGATCGGAAGATACCACCTGCTCATCTCGTATAACAATTCTTTTACCCCCGGGCCCCTAAAAGGCCGGGGCGAACAAACAAGTGAATCGTACAATATACTGTCTTGTATGTCACGTGGTGTCATTTAAATGTGTATTTTTCATTATCGCTAGAAATTAGATAACGTGAAAAGAAAGGTGGAAAAACTTCACCATTATGTGGGTTTACTATTTTCTTTGTGAGGATGTTGGCAAGATGCATTTAGGTCAAAAGATATGTAAATTTGATCACGTGCTATGGTTTGTTGCATTTGTATATCGTGGATGTCCACATTGTCATAATGGCAGTAATATACAATGCATTACGATACGATGCAATAAAATACAGTACAGTGTTATTATTTGAATCACCTTATATATGCTACTAAGTTTGGAACGGCCTCGTTAAGAGGGGTGGTGTTTTAACTGATATATTCATAGCAAATGTCACTGCTAAATCAAATAATTTTTTTAAAAACTTGATCCCTTTTGACCTAACGTCTAATGAAACTGATTTATGACCGTTCTGAATCCTCACGATTGAGAAACTGTTTGTATAGGTTTTATAACAATAAATTATAAATGATATTCAATTAGTTAAAACATATTTATTAATCGAATACAATAGCAGAACAATTCATGTAAAACAAAATAGGATTACATCGAACGCTAAAATCTTATTGAGATTTCCTCTCAGTATAATAATCATTATCATAGACAGACAGACAGACAGACAGACAGAATATCCGGTCCATAACTTCACACTTTTTCTTATATATTTTCAAGTTGATCTCTACTTGAACAAGTTTAACTTGCCTTGTAGCAATTTTATTTCACATTATCTCGTTTCTTCGTGTGTTTATGAGAAGATACGAATCATTTGGAATGGCAAAGAATAGGTAATAAATATCCAGGGACGTATTTGAAGTAGCAATAAAATGTAAACATTGTCAATATATTTAGAATATTTGACGAGTCACAACCCACCACCCTTGTGACAAAGCGTGCTCGTAAAACAGTACTGATAGCTCAATCGAATCGGTAAGAAAAATACGAATACAAAGTCAGCATTTATTCAAATTTAATCACTGTTTTATAGCCCTGTTTTCGAATTGAATTTTCATATTATGTCATTTTATTATGTTTTATTATTATCATTTTTATACTGTTAAGGGATGTTTGGAGAAAAAGCCGATTGGTGGGATTGGTAAACGAACTGTTTTATGTAACTGATTACTTTTTATATTTCGGGAGGTCGTGGGTTCGATCCGCGGCTGCGGCATACCAAAGTCTTTAAAAAGGTACTGGTATAGCCCCTTGCTTGGCGCTCAGCATGTAAGGGTAGTTTCAGGACTGGTTGGCCCGGTGTCAGGATAATGTGAATGAGTATGGTATCATGCCACATGTCTTCGGCAGTCTGCACTATATCTGTCTGAAGTAGACATCGTCTCCAAATGATTGAAATATTGTTAGTGGGACGTTAAATCCAATAAACAAATAACTTTTTATACTTGTTATTTTGGAATAGTCGCATGTTCCAAATGAATGAATTCAAAATTAAATATGAAAGTTTATGCTAATAAAACAGGTTTTCTATGTTCAGTACTAAATCATTTATACATTTACGAGTTTCAAAAATCTGTGAAGTTCGTTTTAATTTGAATTTGTCGTTTTAATATTTTCGAAAATAGTCGAATTAGTTAACTACTAAGGAATGACGTAAAATCAGATGGTTTCTTATTATAGATCATCCTAATTGACCCCTCACTGCTTCGTAGTGGTCAAAGCTCAGGGGTGACTTTTAAGACAGGTTCGATATTGAAAACACTGTCTGAAATCGAATTGAAATTAAATCAAGATCTAATAACCATTGAAAGCCATTTGATTATTTTCTATTCCCTTGTTTTCAAGGTTATTATGAAAGAACAAGACAAGGCCCTTATGAAGCAGTTTATAAACCTGCGCTCAAAGATCCTTCAATTGAGAGGACGTCTGGAGACTAACACCTCGACCTCTGACCTCAGTTTTGATGGCAGTACCATGTCGCTGGACGATCGCCCCGGAAGTCCTTCGCTGACGCCAAATGGCTACCTCGTGGATTCGGACTTGCACCAGCCCGAATTCAGGGCACGGACTACCTCACTTTTATCCCCTCGGGAACAAAGACCAGTGCCTGTAACTCGGATTCGGTGGAAGAGTAACGAATATATATGATAGTGAATAAGTGCTTTATTGAATTATTAATAATGTGAAAAGTGGCCAGTAAAGTGAACTTGACATAATGAGATGAAACAGAGTGCAAAATACAGAAATCTTCAAGACAGTACCTTGGCGGTTGGGTGATTTATCCGATGTTTGACGAAGATAACCGATATGTTACGTCGAGGAGAGAATGAAATCTGTCAGCCTCCCGACCTCGAAAAGGGGCGGTGTAATTGCATATCCCCTTTATCGATTTTGTTGAACTCGCTTTTATTTGATTCACCGTGCATGGAAATTAATGTCGATTTTTTTTTTATAACTTTTGATGAATTATTTTCCACTGGGAGTTGTGATGAAAATAAGGTTTATTTTTTACATTAAGTTTATTAATTATGTAACAAGAGTCGACATGATCGCATGTTGAGAATTCAAAATAAGTCACAGAAGGAAACGTGGGTGAACCTACGTGTGTTTTCTGGGACACGTATTACCGTGTAAAGAATGTGATTGGGGTTAGAGTTAAGGAAACGTGATCTTGGGACGACATATCGACAGATGGAGAGGCAGGAACTTGTTGATGTTGTTGTTGTTAATGTAATTGATCTGATGAATTCATTCTATGAACAAACGAAAGGCTACGTATGAGAACTGGGATAGAGGTCGAATATTGAGGATAAAAAAAATGAAGAAAAAGAACAACAACAACAACAAAACAAAAATAGAAAAAACGCAGTCTAGTCAAAATTAAAGCCTTGGGTTTGTTTATACAGGCCTATCTCTTAATGAAGTGAAAAATGTCGGATTATTCGCTTCAGAACTACTTTGCCGTAACAAATACGGATATGGCTGACCGCTGTTAGAATAAAAGAAAAGCTTAAAAAGCGATAACCTCCAAAATTGCACAAAACTTTTGGGAAAAAAACCCAAATTATTGGGAAAAAACATTTACCTTCAATATAAAAGTGTCCAAATCTGTTTTTGGAACAAACCATTTACCTCCAATATAAATGTGCGCAAAACTGTCAGGTAAAACAGATTTAATTTTTAATACAAAATTTGCCAAAAATGTGTGTGGGTGGGTGGGGGGGGTTGAGGTGGGCGTTAACAACATTTCAAGAGCTCGCCCCGGACTATAACAAAGATATATTTGTATATATGCATATTGTACTTATTACATATATAGTGTCCTGGATTAATTAAACTTGCTTGGCAGGATATTTTGTTTTGTGTTCCCTTTTACGAGCGATTGAAGCACTTGAAATCCAATTTACTGCCGCTGCATTAACATCAATTGTCAATTAAATGATTAATAATGTATTTTATAGTAAGCGATTCTGTTTGAAGATAATTTGTTATGCTATATAAACATATTGAAAAGGAAATCGACTTTATTATTATTGATTTTTGTCATGTCCATTTCATTTTAAAGGGACTATCCTTGTTTCAGCAAATCTCTATTACATAATTCAGATATCATTTAATGCATAACAGACTGACGAACTAGCGACTGGCGACATAGCATAGCATAGCATAGCATTCTGACGACTAGACGCAAGGAAGGCCTTAAGGCCAAGGTTCCCCTTGCCTAGCCTAAGAAACTTAGCGACCTGACGAACTAGCAGCGTATACTTAGCGACCTGACGACCTAGCAGCGTATACTTAGCGACCTGACGAACTAGCAGCGTATACTTAGCGACCTGACGACCTAGCAGCGTATACTTAGCGACCTGACGAACTAGCAGCGTAGACGTAGCAGTCTAGTGACCTAACGGCATAAACTTGACGACCTTGTGGCCTAAACGTAGCGGCCTGACGACATAGCGGCGTAAATATATGGTTGATGTCGTAAGGCCCTTAGGCCGCCATGTCGCCTCTTTTCATTTGTCCTCTTTCTTCTAAAAGAGTTACTTGTTTATATAATGTTCTTTTATTTTTTTCTAAGACAACGTATAAGTATCGACGCTATTGAGTTCATGGGCATAACGGTGAAATGTTCACAACGCCTGACCACTATGTTCACAACGCCTGGCCACTATGTTCACAACGCCTGACCACTATGTTCACGTCGTAATGCTTGGGCGACATGTTGCTAATTAAAGTCAATATGCTGTCAAGCTGCTGAGTACGCAACGCCAGTCATAGAAACAAGGAAGATAATTAGAATGGAATCTATACGGTCAGTTAAGATGGGTTATCGTTCATGAATTTACCTAAGGAAGACAATTATGCAGTGTGCAGATTTGAAAGAGGGGCAAGCGTTTTGTATTTATCTATGGTGGCATATTTCTGCCAGCCACTTATCCACTTAGTTATGTCGAAACTTTTCTGAAAATTTGTCACATACGCAGTTATTATCTGGCAAGCAGAACATTTTTATTTATCAAAAAAATAATAACACTTTATTTCCTTCACTAACACAAATTTAGTGTTCCCTCAAAATTGCCCCAACCACTATAATTAAAAAAAAAATGTCTTAATTAACTCAGTATCACTCGAATTGCTTTAATTATGTCACTGATCAAGTCATAATGTTCAATGCATCTTACCAACGCGCCATGGGTTCGATCCTCGGCCATGCTTGTTACAGCGCATTGCAGTGCATTGTAACTATTGGTCTCGAGGTTATAAAACTTTTTCCAGCTCAACTCAGTTTGAGACTGAAACTTGTTTTACTTATTTTATGAATATCAAAACAAATTGAGTAACTTTGATAGTGAATTTATGTTGATTGTAATAGGGGCTAACTGTGGAACAGAGAAAGTATAGCAAAATTTGAAAAAAAAACTTAACTGACTAGTACAATTTAACTTTGAGCGCAAACCCGAGTTGAGCACGAAAAATGTTTATAACCTCGCGGCCTGGACTTACTCTAGCACAAACAACAACAACAACAACATTTCTCGGATACAGTTGTCATAGCCACACTTTTCCCGAAAGTTACTAGTATAAAAGTTGCAAAATCATTGCACTTAACCATTCTCATTGATGGCTATAGGTGATGGTAATCCAGCCATCATTGAATTTTGATCGTGGCTCATCAAGTGATCATGGCTCATCAAGTGATCGTGCGAATTTTATAGTAAATGCAATCCTTTATCGAGTTTGAACAAGTAAATGAATGCTTGCATCTGTACTGAAGTCTTCTAAGCATTTGAAGGAAATGATTATAAATTAATGATGGATGGATACCTTAACAGCATACAAACAGCATCAGAAATTAAATCATGTGCTATTTTGTGTGAACTAGGTCAACCCAAAGACTACCTATTATCCATATATTAGCCATATTGGACAGCCTGTAAACAGTGGAAAGGTGGAAAAGTTTATATAAGTGGTATCTCATCAAGTAATTTAGAAATACCGTGTACAGTAAAATAAATTATTTCCCTGGGGGCTACTTTTGTGGATTTCGTAGGTGGCTGTATCAATTAATATGTATACCTTATCCCCGAATACACGTGTATAATGTATGTACCCATCAAAGTTACTTTTATCACAATTTCCATTAAATCCAATGCCAACGAAATACAATGATTCTACAATACACTGCTATTGGTCATTGATATTACAATGTAACTACTTTAATAAATATGTTTATGTCAAATGCTATGAGTATAATCTATATGTCTTTAGTAAGAAAAATAAGACGGGGGGAAATAAGATGGATTTATTCAAAATGACATGGAATATCTACAAAACAAATGTTACTTCCATTATGAAAATTGGACATGTAAATAAAACATGAGAAACACTTTCGTCGGACACCCAAAGCTAATACATTCCGTCTCTCTCATTTATATGAATGTTATGGTACGGTAAAAGTCGCGAGGGTTTTGACGATGGACAAATACAGGTACATCATTAAAAACTGTGTCTAGAGAACTTTAGTATGTATTGCTCTTTATTCAAAATAAATTTGCACTCGTGGAAAAATCTTCCTTAATGATTTAGGACAAAATTCACTTTCAGTGTCTTTGGAAAAAAATGCCAATTTAAGGTAACCAATATATCATTAAGTTATGATCATGGTCCTTCCAATGCTTAAAAAGAAAACAGTGCATATGTTAGCATCCACTGACTTGGAGTTATATGTGTTTTGCTCAAAGTCTATAAAGGCTTGGATATACTATAAAACTCCCACGATCATTTTATGAACCACAATTAAATGATGGGTGTATTACCTAAAAAGAAATAAAAAAAAGAAAAGAAAAACGAAGGCGTTTAAAAATACGAACGAAAATGTTGGTGATTGGAGAAAAGGAATTAGAAATCAGGATAAAAAGGAGCAAGTTTTTTTCCACTCTTGGCCATGCAGATTAATTGGCATCTGATCCAATTGTTCCAAAACTTAACGTTCAGACAATGATTCTTGATATGTTGAATGTTCTGAGAAGCTTTGTAAGAAAGCCAAAATAACCGTATTTGGTTGATAGATTATAGCGCCATAAACAAGGTCTTCAAGTTTGATCAAACTGCTTAATAGATGTGCACTCTGGAATTTTAGTGAGGAGATCTTACATTTATTTTTTTTCCTAAAGAAAGGGCAATAACTCCTGATTTAATGATGTGAAACAGGCGTCTCAGACATAGTCGAACTTTGCTAGGATACTTTGACCATAAACATATCTCTAAGTCTTATCAGAACCGCTTAATAACTTAGGATGTGATGTTGTAAACGCAGTATACTGTAAAATCATTAATTTTCGTTGATATTAGATTTTGTTGATTATGTACCTAAGGGAATTTCGTGGGTACATTTATTCGTGGATCTATGTTCTAGAAAACGTGAGGTCTATATAAGAGAGAAGTTTTCATATTCGTGGATAAAAACCCTCCACGAAATCGACGAAAATTAATGTCCGACGAAAATTAATGATTTCACAGTAAGTGTTCTTCTTACATTATATAATGAACTTAACACAGACACATTGTCCCTAAGCTTGATCAAAATTGCTAAACAAATGAAGATGACAGAAGGTTTAACAAAATAATTGTGGACAACATACGAACGGACGACGGACATAAAATATGCTAAATAGCTCACCTTGTTCTCGTCATGGTCAGGTGAGCTTAAAACAATACCACACACACAAAAGAAATCAACAACTATAACACGTCACGTCAATAAACACATACAACCCTTATTTGAAGACAACAAATCAATCTCTCGATGAATCATAAAATACAAGATATAACATCACACGAAACTGACAAAAACATATTGAATTATAGACGTTAAAATTCAAAGGCATAGTTATCGGGTTATGAATCAAAGTACATACGCATGAAATTTTAATTAGGCTTTCAGATAATGAAACTGTTTTATTTTTTTTTAAACAAATGTTTTGTATCCCATTTGGCCATGTTTTGTTTCACAAACAATATTTTATGAAAACTGGTCGATCAAATTGTTTCGTGAACAATTATAATGGAGTTCGATCAAGTAATAAATCAGCTAAATGTGCCTTTTAAACCTATAATCGTCGCGGCCATTCGATAACACAATAAAAAAAACTATTAGAGTAAAAAATGTTGACAAAAGACAAATGAATTGTCATCTCGTATCATATGAACAGTTCTATTACACGCTCGGAACTTGATCTGTGTTCATAGACCATTTCATTAGGAAATGAGACTACGTAAATCTACGTAAATCAACGAGCACTCCCCGAACACCTAATCTACATGCTGGTGTAAAATTCTACACATTGTTCAAAGGAAATAAATTTCCCTAGTCCCTGATTGGTCAGTTATACCGAGTATTGCCGAATCTCTGGTGAAATGATCTATAGATCTGGGATAGTCATTTTCGAAAAAGAAATACATGGACATATGACAGAGTTTGTCCATGTCAAAAAAAGAAAATGTCGTATATATGACTAGTTTAATTTTCACAAGGGAAGTTTCCCTTATTTAGAAGATTGCAGTGAGATTTTAAGCAGAAATAAGAGCCAACCGCCCAAATTATCGCCCTTGGATAAATCTTGCGTAAGAAATGAAACAGATCATAGCGTTTTCCGCGAAGCGTAAATACTTACTAAAAAGATCATATTGTGCATTGCCTAATGTCTCCTCATCACTTTGAGGCCGTTTTGTTTTGATGTGATTATTCCACAGTATGTGCATCATGACAAATGTAACTTAAATACGCTATTCTATAATCAAACTAACAAAATTACCGGCATAATTAAATTGCTAATATACAATTTTACGAATTGTCAAATAAAACAAATGCTGGTATGAAAAAAGCGAACGAAATGCATTTTCAATTTAAGAAGATTAATTATGATCATTTTAAAACAATCACATAACCGTACAACTAACAAATTCACGAAATTCCAACTTTATGGCATGGTATTTAACTTAACCTCTGCCTTCTTTAAAAATTACACAAGTTTTACTCTTCCATACCTTGACTGAAACGAAAATAATCCTAAAGAAGCCATTGTAGATTTCAAAAATTGATATTGCATTGACATGAAGAAATTTAGAAAATCATGTATTAACATACTACAAACACAGAACATTATACACATACAAAAACAAAAAGAAAGAAAAACATGTACATTCATTCAAACATCGAATATAAATTACTTTTACCTCAACCTCTATGTTTGACAGACGCCCAATAATTCCACTTACGAGGGAGATTTAAAAAAATACTTAATACAATGGACGGATTTAATTTTTGAAAGACAAAGAAAACTCACATCACCAGCATCAGTTATGAACGGTGCTGTAAGGTGTACGCGACATTTGGCATTCTTCAAGCAATAACGCATGCACGGAATCCCCGTAACATTAAAAACAACTACAGTTACGTTGTTTTGTTATTACTTTCTTCAAAATAACATAAGAACCTGTCTTCAGAATTTCAGTGTTCTGTCATTTTTAGCTTCTATAACTGTCTTATTAATTAACCAAGAAATCTGAAAATTGTTGTGAATTAGAATTTAAGATTTTTGATTAAAAAAAATTCAGTTTGAAATATTTTGTAAAATACAAACCGTGTAAAATAAAGACTTAAACAAGAATCAGAAAGAGTTTTTTTTCTGTAAGCCACAAGCTGAAAAACTTAGATCAAAGTATTTAACTTACTTGAATTTTACTTTATTATCACCGGAAACGAAAAAGTTAGAATATTTGTCATCATTTCATAAAAAGCTTGTTTGTCTGATAATGACAACTAACCCAAGCACTGTTATACAATGCTATTGTACCAAAGCAATTAAAAAAATAATTAAGCAACTAGAATGTTCAATTACGTGGAAAAAGAATGATGCACAACATGTATTGATACACTTGTAAAGTATGGGGTCATTATTATCCCCTCATACCAAAATATACATAAAATACATTTAAATAATAAAAAATAACATTTATGTGACACATTTATGGAATAAAACTAATAAATGATTTTAAACAAACATTCAGTTCGTCAGTGCCGAATCGTTATAATTGCCATAATGGTGATTTGTACTGTATTATTCTACCACCTTCAATTAAAATCTATATCCTTTTTCTCTTCCAAATCCACAATATCAATATTGCTATACATAAGGAATACAAACTCAACTATCATTTGTATTTCCATAATCAACCTGCAATATTCCAATATTGATTAATCCACAATTGCAATTCATTCTGCGATCCAGTCAAACTTCGATAATATATTCACTTAACTGCGTATAAACCTTTAAGTAATTTTAGAAATACTGATACATCTTTTTAACGGCATTTCTGTATATCATTTATAATCAAAAGCAAATATCATATGACATTAGGAGGTCCACACTTTTTCTTTTTTCAACGTGATTAGTAACGTCAACAACTGATTTTCATATACATACATTCACTTTTTAAACGCCTCTAATTACTTTTACTGATTCATAATTAATATGGAATCCATCAGAAACTACTTAAAAAACGAAATGTGTTTATAATGAATGTAATTCATAACACAGATCTACTAATATTGTCTGTGTTCATAAGAACTCATATATTTTACTTAGCTCTCGTATGTGGAACTAACTTCATGCGGACTCCTCAGATTGTGTCCTGGCGCATTTAAAGCTGGGAAAACTACCATATATGGGATACTCCACGTGATCTATCAATATATTTCAAAGTCATAATCTGCATTCTGCCCACTAGCTGTCGCATCCTCTGATTTTGGCGTGTCCTTCTTTTTTGGTTTCACCTCAGATTTTCTTGAAGAGTCTTTTTCAGATTTGTCTCGTGTTTCGTTGCTGCGGTCCTTACTTGAACTTCTTCCGGTTTCCGGTCCATAGTTACCGACCCGGGACTCTGCACGCTTTCTTTTCATATCCTCCAGACGCTCTTTAAGTTTAGAATCTTGTTCTTTTTTCTTTTCCTGTATCCTATAGGAACACAATGTTTAACAATAAGAAGAAAGATGACGATAACGAATTGACGGTGATGTTGTTGTTGTTGTTGATGATGATGATGATGATGATGATGTTTTGACATTGATAATTATTATCTTTATTTACAATGTTAAACTAAAGAAGTTTCACATATTATTATTATTTAAATGCAATGCTATTGATATATATCTTGTTTTACTACAGACATTTGACATACTTTAACACACGAATTGCCTCTGAAAAGTGTCCCCTATTAACCCGGGCATAAAATTATAAATAGGAACAAAACATAAGTGAACTGTGTTACTCTTTATGACTTTACGAAACGGTACATTTATACCTTTTTCAAACCATTGACTGGAAAGAAATATACGCTCTTGGTCCTGAGAAACATTGGTCTTAAACAAATAAAGTTGGTCAAGTAAACACGTTCGCCAATCCCTATAAATGTCAATCAATTTTTTCGTACCTTTTGTCCATTGCCAATGCTTTTTCCAGTAGTTCAAGCGCCTTTTCTTCTGTTGACTGTTTCTGCTGTCTCCTTTGTTCCCTCCTTTTCTCGATCAATTCCTTCTGTCGAAGTCTCTCCACCTCGTTCTGGCGGATTGGCATCAGAGAGATTCTTCATAACTTCGTCCTTTTCCTTGAAAGTAAGGATGAAACATTTCAGATGACCGTAAATGAAATAAGATTTTTTGCTTGGGTTAGCATCCCCTCGACATTATTTCAGTCATTTTAGAGACTTGTCTACTTGATACGGTGGTGCCTTATGAAAATGGCATGATATCCCACCCGGTTACAGTGTCCAAACACTGTGCCAACCAATATTGTCAATGTGATCTCTAAAATACATAAGTACGATCTCAGATTTATATTAAAACATTTGCTATACTTTGACCTAATGCCTTTGTATGATATTTGAGCGGTGCTCTTGAAAATAAAGTTTTACTCAAAAATCATGGTTAGGCTTAAGTTTGATAATACGAAGTATAAATTTATATAGGCACAGTATATCGGGAAAAATGGTTTGGATATTCCGCTACCTTGATATGGCGGAGCATTTCTGTCTGAAAACTGTTGTCATGGGTTACAGTAAATATTATGAAGCTGAAAGAAAGAAAGAAAGAAAGAAAGAAAGAAGAAAAAGTCGAAGAGGAAGAAAGTGATGATGATGATGATGATGAAGATGATGATGATGATGATGATGATGATGATGATGATGATGATGATGATGATGAAAAAGGAGAAAGGAAGGAGAATAATAATATGACGTCGATGAAGAGGAGGGAGAAGGAGGAGGAGGCAGAGGAGCAAGAGAAGGAGGCTCTTTTCCGACACGAGCCGCACATCTCCCTTTATTCAAACACAATGATAGATTTTGGAAACCAGAAGAAACATAGGTGGTCAAGAACCTCTTCCACGGTTTTCTTGACGACCGGTGTCGGCAGGCTTCTCGTGCTCATTACGCTATCCGCTCGGTTGCCCTGGCGACCGTCCGTGCTATGGCTGCGAATGATGGTCTCTGCGAGGGGTGGTTTCTTCTTGCCACGTTTTTTGAGGTAGTCGCTAACTGCAGTGCTGTTGGACTTCTCGTCCACGTACGACAGACGAGAGTCGGACTTACTGGAGGTGAGTTTCCTCTGTACGTAGTCGTCCACGCATTCTTTGTCATGCTCTTTCCGCTTCTCCTCTGAAAAATAAAATGCACTTTAAGATTTTTCTAATCTAATAGCCACCAATTCCATGAAAAAACATACAAGTATAACTTGACAATATAAGCTTAAAGATGTCAAAAGTTATCTCCCCTGAAAACTATGCATTATCTCCTTTAAAACCTAAAACAGTAATTACCCCTGTTTTTCTACGGTGAAATTTGGATTTCTTTATGGAATTTGAAACACTATCAAATGATGAGGCTTCCTACCATTAGTTTTTCTCAAGATTCAAAATATCTGTAAAACGTTTTAATTTTTTTTTAGATTTGATTTTTTGTTAGATGTCTTTAAAGTGACTTAGAGTCATAGAAATATAACCATCCAGTGAGTGGCTACCTTTAAAAAAATCACGGCCCATGAGTTGGCCACCGTTTTGTATTTGGGAACATTATCAATCCAGTGGTCAGTTTTGATGATACAACCTTCCAATTCAGCGTGATCTGTACATACATATATCATTTTCGAGGATTTTTTTGTTGGTGGTAATGTGTGTGTGTGAGCGCGCGCGCGCGTGTGTGTGTGTGTGTGGGTGTTCATTTGTTAGGTAAATCGAAATTTACTTACAACTGACAGTTCCAACTGCAAACATACTAGTGCAAGGTTTTAATGAAAAAAATCATGTCGATGCTTCCCGATCTCACTTGAGTCGACAGAAGTCGTTAAAGTGTCAGTTGTTAATAAAATTCATGGTAACGTTACTTTCAAATAAATATTCTATTCACGGTGTTAAATATTGAGACCATTACTTGTTTCTTGTATATTTTATTTTTTGAGTACTTTTAATGCCTGATGCCTGTTCATTAGCGATCTTCGCATAACTATTTTAAAAGTCTGACACGTTACCCGTGACAATATTCCAAGATATATTAGATCACAATTTTAAGACCCTTAGCCCCTTTCTATGAATAATTAATTCAGCTAATGACAAAATTGCGCATTCAACCCCGGCAATATCGTACTCTCTCCCCCCCCCCTTTTTTTTTCTTACAACCAACTAATGTGTTTATTAGTTGATAAAAACATCATAAAACTTGAGTCGCGATCAGGTCAGTGTATGTAGGCAGAACATAAAACATATATGTATTTCAGTAAAAAATCTCATTTACTAATTAGTTTCAAAGCTCATTATTATTCCTAATTTCATTTGTTACTTGCCGTCTCATTTAACACACACTAAATGCAATATGTGACCATACATAGTTAAGCAATTAATTTCCCAACGTTTAAAAGTACAGATCGGCTGTAGGCATTTGGCAACTTACATCCTGAAATCAATGGTGAGAGATTCTGAAGAAAACCAGATGATTGGGCTGTCTCGAACCATGGACCTTCTTGCTAATAACCCTACCCATGCCTTTACCGTCTGCGTTATTTTTCATCAGTTTACATACTTTTGCGTTACAAAAAAAATCTACTTATATTTATTTTAACCCTTTCCCTCATACAGACTCATTTTGACGCACTCAATAGGTACCACATAAAGCCTGATCTGCAGAAAGCCAAACTCAAAAGTTACCAAATTTAATTGTAAAATCCTCATTACCAGACCACTGAGGAGCAGCGAACAGCATAAAACCTGATCAGTCTGCAAGTTACTGGCAGGCTGATCTGGTTTTATGCTGTTCGCATAGGTCTTTTCATGGTATCCTCTATGAGGAAAAGGGTTAATTAGAGTGGTTATGATATGGTCACGTGTTTTCGATAATACTGATAAGCACGATCTCAGGCTCAAATTTGAGTATCATACTCAAATCCCTATTGAAACTTATGGACACAGTTTGAGTCTGAGTATGTAAATTATACTTAAAAATGGTGTTATTAAACTGAGACAGTTGTTGGGATGGTATGTTTAAGTCTTCATTGTAACACTAAGCAAGAAATCTCTTGCTTGTTTGCGCTGTTTTAGACAATGCCACGTGACCGGGCGTCCGCTGCGACATACATCATGATTGTATATTAAAACTGCAATTCAATAAAAAAAGAGGGTTAATGACGTCATTGAAAGTTATTTAAGGGCATTTCGCTACATAAATAAACAGATTGTCAATGCATTTACAGATATGTAATACTGTTTCGTGTGTGTGTGTGTTTCAATCAATTGAATACCTGTTTATGTCCTGCATTTCAAACTGGGCCTTTCTCAAACAGAATTTCATATGAACAAACGTTGTTGTATAAATGAATTAAAAACGAAGGATATTGGCCTCCATTTTAAAAGCTTTATCACTTCAATATATAGAGACTGTGACGTCACTAGCTTGCACTGGTGTCACTTTACTCTTCATTGTCTAGCACAGTTCATGATTTGAGGCCCCAGGCATTGGGATGACAGTTTTCCACGGAATTCAGTTAGGCCATCGCCTATTTATATAAAGGACCTAATCTGAAACGCGAAAACACGAAAGGAAGATCACGAAAACGCGATGACGAAAACGTGATGACGAAAACGCAAAGTACGATTTCAAAAACGTGAAAAAAGCGAAATCACGAAAGTTCGTCATCGTGTTTTCGCATTTTCGTCATCTTAGTTTCGTGATTTCGTGTTTTCACCTTTCATTTTTGGGGCTTACCGAACAAAGAGTTTATCTTTTCTATCCATTTTAAATAAATTTCAGCGAAAAATATACCGATATTTAATAAACATATAGATAATGGAAATAAATAACACAACGTTACATATCTATACACAGAACATAATATAAATAGGCATCAAATTTAATATCAAAATAGATATTTTATAATAATCGTTCATCTATATTTAGCTGAAAATGATAGTAACTGAATGTATGGAAGAGCAGTCCCTATATTGGCAGTCCATAATGAGAGAGAGAGAGAGAGAGAGAGAGAGAGAGAGTTAGTTTACAAGAAATATTAAATTGATTTTTTAAATAAATAAATAAATAAATAAATAAATAAATAAATAAACGTTCATCAATTGAAATGTAATTATGAAGATTTTATATGACGAAATATATCATTTGCGTACACTATAGTTGTCTCGCTAAGCTGATTACCTTTAATCATTTCATAATAAGCCGTAAGACATAATTATCTACTTATCCAGTAAGTCTGCAGATCTAAGAATATTTAAGATTAAATAAATAAGACGGATATTTCGTTGAAGACATTGTCTCTCTCAAAATAAATTAGTTTTTTTGCACTGCGCATGCATACTGGAAGATGAAAGTACGATGGCTAAAACGCGAAAACATGATGACAAAAACGTGAAAGTACGATGACGAAACCGCGGTGACGAAAACTCAAAAACACGAAAAAGTGAAAGTTTGATGACGAGAGCGCGAAATTATATCGCATTTTCATCATCGTGTTTCGCATTTTCATCATCGTACTTTCGCGTTTTCGTCATCGTACTTTCGCGTCTTCGTCATCGTACCTTCGCAATTTTGTTTTTTCGCATCTAAAACTCATCAATTCATAGGAGAATATGTAGATGACCCTTACGGAATTCCGTAGTTTTCAGGTATACATGTTGAAGTACATTGCAACTTCTGTTTGGATATTTTTCTTTATCCAGTACATCTTTTCATCTTTTTCATTGTTAAAAAACAAAAGTTGTGTTGAAAAGATGCACTTCTTTGGGTTCAAATAAATTCTTTGATGGTACAAAATATAATTCATTGGCTGTTAATGAATTTACAAAATTATATCTGGTATGTCAGAATAAAAGATGTCAAGGTATTACTGAATCAGAGATATGATGAAATGTATATATTATTCATAATTTCCATATGATTATTAGAAACACTTAATATACAAAAGAAAATTCAGGACTTAGCTTGGCCTCTATGCACCTGTTATGAAAACAACTGCGATTACAGTGTTTTCACATGCAAAGGAATATATGTTGAATAACTGCAAACACTTGGTCTAAACCTCGAAACTGCCCCCATCCCCTCGGATTTCAAATTAAAGTCTTTAAACTTTATTTTTGCATAGAGTTAATGGCGAAACTTCTTAATTAACAAAAAAACAACAACAACAACAAAAAACAACATAATTTTTGAAGAAAACAAAACTAGATATGTACGCCAAATTTGAATAAAATATCTTAAATACTTTATGAGAAATCTTAGAAAAATAGGTGTCCCTTGGTACCGCAGACTTCCTACATGTATATATAAAAACAACAACAAGAAAAGCATATTTTAAATCTAAGTGGGGACACTGTTCGAATCCCAATCTGCGAACACGTATAATATTTCTACCAGGCTGTCGTCCCTGTGTGCCGTACTCGGGAGTCTTCGTACAATTATATGTAGCTTACGTCACTATGACAGAACTATTACCGGTAAATCCCAAAAACAGAACAATATGATACAAATCCATATGTGTATTTCCATTCCATTGTTTAGCATTTTCATGTCCAGATCATTTTAGAGAATTGCCAAAATTAGTCTAAAACGAAACCACTGACGAATTCTTAAACTAAACCACCGAATTCTTAAACTAAACCACTGAAAAATTCTTAAACCGCTGAACAATACAAAGTGAATGTGTTTAAAATGCAATAATGGAGGTTCATAAATGTGACTGTCATGATGATTAATTATTGAATATATTGGCTGTCTAAATGACTCAGATACATCTGGTTTGGAAATATTCAAATAATTTATGAAAATATTAAATGCGCAGTAAAACAGGCTTATTAATCATTCATATTTTTATTGGTCATATGCTTTCAATTTAACAAGTGGCCCGGAAATATCAGCATGCTGTTATACAGGGATTACCCCCAAAGAGAAAAAAATATCTTCATAACAGATGCACTCGTTATGAAATTAATTGTAGAGTATAACATTTCATTTGCAGAAGCTCTTAAGCGGAGGACGAATGTCTCAATAAAAACATTTTATACAACAGCTAGACAAGTCATGGACGAGTCCCCCATGCATAATTTTGTTATAATAAAGTGTATTCATTCAAATTAATTGTTATCATGTATTTCAAACGAGTGTATCATACACAAACTTATATACCATATGTGGCGAATTTATTAATAATGCAGCCCCGGTTTTTAATTGAATTAATTGTTAGTATCGAACGGAGCGTTGAATTAAATGTATATTTTTTGTTAAAAAATCGATCTGAGAATGTGATTATTAGGTCATAAATTTCATATGGAAATTCTGTGAGAAATGAGTCTAACTACTAATAAACTCTCGGTTTCCCAGTATGATTTTATTTCAATAAGACTGGTGCACAAAATACTGAAGAGTTATATAAAAGTTCAAACAAATTGCAGAAGAGGAATCATAGATAAATCTTGAGTATCTCGGATTTCATTTTGTGAAACCGGCAAAAAAAAAAAAAACTTGAAGAAATAATTTGAAAAGCAACAAAGTTAAACAGAAAGTACGACTTTTTTTAAAAATGGGGTAAAGTAAACCCTAGATATACAGTAAAATCTCGTTTTAAGACATCTAGGAATTAAGACCACCTCGCCACCTTGAGATCACTCATTTTTCTATAGGAGCCGTCTGATCAAGTTTCCTCTGTTTGCTTATACAATATTGTAGCTCAGATTCTACACAGTCTGCAGAGCAAAGAAAAATCCACTGTTACTTTTACCATTTAAAGTTCAGTTCATAAATATTCATGAAGTCATAAAAATTATATTTGAAGTAAAAGGGTATAAAAGAATCATTAGGGCCTATATGTAGGGAAACACTTTTCCGTTTCGCATGCGCTATATCCAATACATTTGATGAAGGAATAAAATACGGCAGTATTCTCCTCCTAATTGGAGCAAAAGATGCTGCTTGCGCCACCTTACACTGACGTCACATACCACGTGGTGACCACACCGAAGCGGGTGTAATTAGAGAATTAAAAACATAATTACCGAGCATTCTAGATGTTGATCGGAGCGAAGTGGAGTCGTCCTTGTAGGACATGAAGTCCTCCCGCAGGGTGAGGCGACTCTCCTCTATGACGTCAATCATCTCCTCCGTCTCTTGCTCGTACAGGTCCAGCAGGCTCTCAATAAACGCCCTCTACCGGAAGTAGAAACAACAAACATGGTATGTTAGTTACATATCATTGGACAGCTTCGGATTTAATGGTTGCATATATAATAGATTAATAGATGAAGTTTCATGGCTACAGTCATAAATTACAGTTTTGCCTACTTTCTGGTTTTATGAAATTTCTGCATTTCGTTGAAATTTTGAAAAACATCGAATAAAACTAACCAAGATTTTTATTGGGAGAAAGTTAGTGACTGTGTGATGCTTTTTGGGGCTTTTTACAACATCTTAAGTGTCCCGGTTATTTTATGTATAGATAGTTTTTCTAAAAGATACGTTTTCATATTTCCATGTAGAACAACAAAGTGGGTTGCATATATATGACATTGTATTCATTCATTCATTCATTCATTCATTCAGTCAGTCAGTCAACCAATCAATCAATCAATTAATATTTTAATTATCCACATCATATTACGTATCACAAAATTATACACTGTATATATATCAATGAATTTTAATGCAAGTTTAAATTGATATTGTGAGAAAATGAATGAGAGTAAACCAGAATATAATTTCCATTACGAAAGATACGTTTGAGTGTCAATAGTTTCACATCACGGAAACTATCAGTGTTATCACATCAAGTTTAATACTAGTACCTATCAAAGATAACTATCAAAGATACCTATCAAAGATACCTATCAAAGATACCTATCAAAGATAACTATCAAAGATAACTATCAAAGATACCTATCAAAGATAACTATCAAAGATAACTATCAAAGATACCTATCAAAGATAACTATCAAAGATACCTATCAAAGATACCTATCAAAGATACCTATCAAAGATACCTATCAAAGATACCTATCAAAGATACCTATCAAAGATACCTATCAAAGATACCTATCAAAGATAACTATCAAAGATAACTATCAAAGATAACTATCAAAGATACCTATCAAAGATACCTATCAAAGATACCTATCAAAGATACCTATCAAAGATACCTATCAAAGATACCTATCAAAGATACCTATCAAAGATACCTATCAAAGATACCTATCAAAGATACCTATCAAAGATACCTATCAAAGATACCTATCAAAGATACCCCTATCAAAGATACCTATCAAAGATACCTATCAAAGATAACTATCAAAGATAACTATCAAAGATACCTATCAAAGATACCTATCAAAGATAACTATCAAAGATAACTATCAAAGATACCTATCAAAGATACCTATCAAAGATACCTATCAAAGATACCTATCAAAGATAACTATCAAAGATAACTATCAAAGATACCTATCAAAGATACCTATCAAAGATACCTATCAAAGATACCTATCAAAGATACCTATCAAAGATACCTATCAAAGATACCTATCAAAGATAACTATCAAAGATAACTATCAAAGATACCTATCAAAGATAACTATCAAAGATAACTATCAAAGATACCTATCAAAGATACCTATCAAAGATACCTATCAAAGATACCTATCAAAGATACCTATCAAAGATACCTATCAAAGATACCTATCAAAGATAACTATCAAAGATACCTATCAAAGATACCTATCAAAGATAAATTCATAGGAGAAGATAGCCTTTTCAGAGTCGGAACTACATTTTCAAATTAAAATATTTATATCTTACAAATTTGAACCTCAAAAATATTTTAATCATTATAAATGTGGGAAAAAACGACACAAAAGTATGGCATGATCGTTTGATGTTCCATCAGCAGACAATTTTTGTGATAGCATTCTAGTAACAGGTAATTACATATTGTGTTGGTAGTGTGTTAACCCAAAGGGATAAAACGTTTGACACACAGTCATTGACCGAACAATACTTGCATACTTCGAAATATAAGTTGAGCATTCTTACTGACTCGAGAGTCGGCATTGAAGCAATGCTTCGGGCAATAGTTACATGCAATTTACTATCAAGCTTATACAATGTATCTTAGCGATCAGTTATTGGATAGACTTGAAACTTCATAACGGTGATCAGGGGCAACAAGTCATCAAGTTAGATAACTCTTAGTAAAATTTATTACAAAATATGGCCCCTTTTGAACTTCTTTATCCCCCACCTTGTAAGCTAGTGAACATAATTCAGTTAGGGTCTTGACATACGACTTGTGCATTTATGCCATTTTGCAACGTTGTCAAGGTTTTCGTACCACCTAACATTTTCACTAAACTTAGAGGTATTGCTTTAAAATTCAAATGTTTATTGTCCTTGCTTACCTTTAGAATTACAGATTCTTGCCTACTCAACAACTTTTCTAACTGGTCACCTGATAATTTCATCAAAATATCACAAGGAAAATAATTGTATGAAAATCTAATGTATTTAAATTAAAGAACTGTTTATTACAAAATAGAAATCATAGGTTTAATTCACGATGTTTTTGTTGGCAAAATCCATGTATACCTCAATGTTATGTTCATGGTAACTCAATTGTGATGGTTTACCATCAATTAAAAAAAAATTTATTCATGAAGTATTACTTCTCATAGAGGACACCATGAAAAGACCTATGCGAACAGCATAAAACCAGATCAGCCTGCGAGTAACTCGCAGGCTGATCAGGTTTTATGCTGTTCGCTGCTCCTCAGTGGTCTGGAAATGAGGATTTTGTAATTAAATTTGGTAAGGTTCAACTGGTTTTCTGCAGATCAGGCTTTATGTGATACCTATTGAGTGCGTCAAAATGAGTCTATATGAGGGAAAGGGTTAAACACGTCGAGAGCTCTGTACGACAGGCGACTCGTATATCACTATATATAATACATATAGTGACATGACTCAACTTTCGTGACCCTTGTGCTGTATTTCGGACAGTTCTAATTTTCTTTTATTTCGCATTTCATTAACTAACAACAAACTTTTCCCCAGCATATTATAAGTCCCAACTATCAAATACGGTTAAATTATGGTAGAAAGCATGGATGCACTCACGTCTAAATTTATATTTCTCTTTAATCTCCAGCCATAAGTACTAACCACAAACATATACATTGCATATTTAAGTATTATCCATGCATAATGAAAACAAACAATAAAAAATACGTGTTAATGGGTATGGAATCAGTATATTTGTCGTCTGCGTGAAAACGCAGTCAGGAAGCCCTGTATATATCTAGTACAAAAGATATCCAAATGACTACAATACGGTTGCTGTGACATTGAACTAAAGCCAGTAGTCAACAAATCAATTGATAAACGTTGAAGATCTGGGGGAAGATGAATTATGTAGCGATGTGTTATTGTTCTGGATTTCTAATGCATTCCTCCAATAAATAGGCTCAGATTACTGTCAACTGCTTTCAAACTGAAAGTTGTGAGTTCGATTTTTTTTTTTATTTCTGTATCACTCGGATTACATAAAGAAAGGAAAACGTGTTCGGATTTGTTTTACACTGTAATTATTTAATAATTTGTATTGGTAATTATGTATTTTAAGGTCATGTACCAAGGTAATATGACATTAGAATTTAGGTACTTGTTTCATTTATTGAATATTCAATTTAATTCATAATATTTACATTTTTATACAACAATGAAATTCTGAAAAGCAATTCCCATGATTATGTTTACAATATGATACAGACAGTATGCTTTAAAAGATTTAATATGTGTACATACATTGTAATGAAAAAAATGTTTGAGCTATGCCTTCGTAAAAAAAGAAAGATATAACAAATGTGTGTCTCTTCTTAGTCCCGTATCTGTGTAAAATATAGAATTGTTTGGCCAAATTTTGGTGAATAATTTACACATTTCATAATAAAAAGTATGTTGTACTTTAAACATTTTTTTGGCGCCAGAGTGGACACAGCGGTAAAAAAAAAGGTTTGTAAAAAACATATGCCCCCCCCCCCCCCATATGTCATAATATTTATTTAGTTATATTACTTGTATGATGTGTGACCTCATGACGTGGGCATGTCACCAATTGATCCAGAACTTATCTTGGTGAAAGTAAACATAACTGCAAGTTTATTTGAAAACCCTGCGATCCACGTCTAAGTGACAGCCTAGATAAGCACCCTGTGCGACCTTGACCTTAGAGTTGCGCACGTAACTCTTGCACGTGAACTTAGTCTCACTGAGGTTAAAAAATGAAAATCCTGCGATCCATGTCTTTGTTAAAACCAGACAAGCAAACCCAACCGTTTAAATGCGGTTATAATAACTGCCAAGTTATTTGAAAATCCTGCGATCCATGTCTATTTAATTACAGCCCGGACTAGCAAATCCAGCTTCATGGCCTTTGACTTCTAAGTATGACCTTGACCTTTGAGTTTTTGTGCGCGACACACCATCTCACTAAGTTTGACATTTGTTTCAAGTTGTTTAAAAATTCCTTAATCCATGGGAAGTAACACCCCAGAAAAACAAAAAATGAACACATTTTTACCTTACAATTCCAGTATGACCTTGACCTTTAAGCTACGATTCTGATTCTTGTGCACTACAAACTGTCTCACTTGGCTTGACATTTGTTTCAAGTTTTTGAGAATCCCTCCATCAATAGCAAAGTAAAAGCCCAGACAAGCAAAAATTTACCTTTGACTTCAAAGTATGACCGTGAACTTTGAGCTACAATTCTGGTTCTTGTGCGCTACACACCGTCTTACTTAGCTTGAAATTTGTGTCAGGTTATTTGAGAACATCTCCATCAATGGCCAAGTAACAGCCCAGACAAGCAAAAATAAATTCGTTTTTGACCTCAAAGTATGACATGACCTTTGAGTTATGATTCTGATTCTTATGCGCGACAAACTGTCACACTTAGCTTGACATTTGTGTCAAGTTATTTGAGAATCCCACCATCCATAGCAAAGAAAGCCCGGACAAGAAAAAAAACTCGTTTTTGACCTTTCGACCTCAAGTTTTGACCTTGACCTTTGAGCTACGAATCTGGATCTGCTTGATATTTGTATTAAGTTATTTGAGAATCCCTCCATCCACGGCGAAGTTACAGCCCGGGCAAGATTAAATCCAGACCGATGTTTTAACGCAGTAACGCAACCACATACAACAACGAACCGCCATTGTGACAAGTCGAGCTCACCGCAAGCAGGCTCGACAAAAAAAAAGGTTTCCTATTACTTATAAGCAACAGTTGTGCAATATTTGATACAAAAGCGATACTTGGAGTTATCAATTGGACAATGTTTCCTCAACACAATGTCAACGAGTATTTAATTTATGACCTTGACCTTTTAGGTACAGACCCTAAAATCAGTAGGGTTCTACTACTAGTCATAAGTAAGTATTGAATAATTTTGAAACCTAGGAGTCAATTGGATTTTGAGTAATCAGTCGGACAATTCTTAATATACATAGTGTTTGTGAGAACTTATTACCGCATAACCTTGACCTTAGAGGAAATACTCCCAATATCAATATTGATCTTCTACTATTCATAAGCAACAATCATACCAAGTCTGAGATCTCAGGGTCAAGTAGAACTTAACTTATCACTCGGATAAACTTTGAAATAAATTAGTTAACATGTGACCTTGTGACCTTGACCTTTGAGGTATTAACACCAAAATTAAAGGTATCTCCTACTAGTCATAAGCAACAACCATATTAAGATTGAGACTTAAGGGTCAAATAGAACTTAAGTCATCACTCGGACAAGGTTTGGTCTACCGACAGACCGACCGACCGACATGTGTAAAGCAATATGCCCTCTCTTCTTCGAGGGGGGGGGGGGGGGGGGGGCAGAAATATCGTAGCTTAAGTTACAGCTGGTAAAAAAAATAAATAAATAAAAATACCGTCGTTTGTCTAATTTATTATACTTTTGGTTTATAAAATTGTTTTCTTGTGATTCTAAACATAACGCATAGTTTGTCTCCTTTGCATTTTAAACAGATAAAGTCATAATTGCATTTGAACATTTTGATGGAGAAATATGGAGAAAAAATACTACGCTTTTGTACTGAGCACTAAGCACTGGGGAAATACAGTCAAACCTGTCTTAAGCGGTCGTCAAGGGAACAAGAGAAAGTGACTGATTAACAGAGGTGGTCGCTAAATGAAGGTAAACCTAAAACAAAATGCTGAATTGATGATATAAAAACTGACCGATGGATTCGGGTTGACCGCTTAATACATGTGACCGCTAATACAGGTTCAACTGTATACCAGTGCCAATTTTAATGCACCCGCCGGTTAAAAATGTCATCATCATTTTTAGTATCATCCACTTCATCATTAACTCTTCTCCATCGTTTAAATGTGCATACCCAGTCTGATCAGATCGGCCCACGATCTAAGACTGGTCCTCGATTTGAGTCATGCATATATGCTAAAGTGTAATCAAATACTGTATCTGTATAATAGACATTTTTGATAAACGCGTCTTTGGTCGTTTGCTGAATATATAAATTCACTCTTATGAAATGGAATGTTCGGATAATAAAAAATGGATTATCTCTGTTTCTCCACAATAGGATTTTGAATTCACCTCGAATTAGGGACGGATTATCTCCCCTCTTATATAAACCCTCGGATATAACCCTCGCAAAAACGCCCCTTGGCATACACCCCCACCGAAATACGCCCCACAGAAAAACGCCCATCGGCAATACGCCCATCGGGAATACGCCCCTCAGAAATACTACCTTGGGAATACGCCCATCAGAAATACACCCCTCTGAAATATGCCCCTCGGCATACGCCCCTCGAGTATACGCCCCTCGACATACGCTCATCAGAAATACACCCCTCGGCAATACGCTCCTCGGGAATACGTCCCTCGGACAACACCCCTCTGCAATACGCTCTTCGGGAATACGCCCTCGGAATACACCCCTCGGCAATACGCTCCTCGGGAATACGTCCTCGGAAATACACCCCTCGGCAATACGCTCCTCGGGTGTACGTCCCTCGGAATCCCCCCGCGGCAATACGCTCCTCGGCAATACGTCCCTCGGAAATCCACCCCTCGGTTTTTCGCCCCATTGAATATTGACAATCGGGACAGGTTTATAGCAGGTTTTTACAATTTATTTATGTATAGCATGATTCTTTTACTTGTTACCATATTTTTAAAGAAAAGTAGCCACATTGGTATATGAAGGCTGAAACAATTATTTTTTTTTGAAATTCATTTAGAAAAAAAAAAAAGAAGAAAGGGTACACGTTATTTCATAATATATTTAGATAGTTGAATTAACTAAGACAGATATGTGTTTATTACGTTATGAGCTTAAAAAATACGTTGTTTTGCCATGAGACACGTTTGAAAAACAAGTGTTTGAGACCAAATGGCAAGATTTCTTAGCAAAATGAATTACTGGCGAATATATTATACGAAGAAAGAGAAGACGATGAAGATTTCAAAGATGGACTTATTGACTCTTTTGCTCCAGATCGGAAAAAAGGTGTATGAAATCAATTTGTGTAATAGATTTCACCCACTTAACTCGAGATCTCGAGATATATATATATTTAAGTATAAGTTTTTGAATACAATTTCTGCTAGTAGAGTAAACAAAGGGGCCGAAAAGGTTCAAAGAGTAAACAAAACCTCATTTACTTTCAAAATGTATAACACGGTATTGATGTGGGTATTACTAGATTTTACAATAGAAGGCATTAAACATCGACACACGAGCTCTACCTTGTCATCTTATCGATCCTGGAATCGATCAGATGAGCTGCTGTAACAGTCACATACCGGGACCCCAATGTCAAGTCTCTGATTAGTCCTAACACTGCTAATGCCGTTGTACATAGCTCATAAAACACATGCGCTGGGCTGCATTTGTGTCAGCGACGGCGCTTTGACAGTGTCATTTATGAATGACTTAAAATGTGCAAGGAGAGGCAATGTCGTCGAAGAACATTATCAATTAATAAAGCCGCCTTTGATGTCTCATTTCTTCAAACTTGGAATAGTTTTAGAGCAAGTATTCAAACGATGCCCCGTCTGGAAAGTTTTCGCAAAAAAGAAAGTGCATGCTTAATTGCCACTTCAAAAGAACATTGATTGTGTCGCTACGAATCTATCATACTAGCTTCTTTGAGGATACCTCTTATGTAAACTAAAAATCTTTGTGGTTTATATTTCTTACTTCAATTTTACGAAAAACAAAAATATGAACTCTAAATCATTAAAGGCATGGTTTTCACTGTGGAGACTGCTCCACGATGAGATATGAATATTTCTTTATGAAACAAAAGGTTTAGCCCGACGATTATTCGGACTTAATTTAGTTTATTTTATGACTTTGAGTAGTTTACTGCGATATAAATACAATGTATATCACAATTGATTATCTCACAATGAATATTATAAAATTATATTAAAATAAATAATTAATTTCACTCTTTTATAATATTTCGGCACTAATTTGCCTTTCTTAAGAAAAACTTCTCTCTGGAAAACTAACACACTCTTTCCAACATGAACTAAAACGAAAATCTGTTCGTTCTTTGTAGAAGATGCAATACTTTATTTCCCCTTGAGAACTTCACCACTCGTGATTATATAATTTTCCAAAATCATTCGATGAAAAAAATACATCTTTCACAAAAACGAATAAATGTGCCTATGCATACTGTCAAATAATCAGTTTTCGCTTTAAATAATTTCGTATATACATTCTGTAGAACATGTATCGTGGACGGTCATATCAGTGAAAATCTATGAACATTCAATTGCATACGGGTACATCAGAACCTGGGCAAATACCTATTCAACAGAGGCATGAAACGGGCTGAATTTTATTTTAATCGTGACGAAAAAAAAAAAAAAAAAAAAAAAAAATAATAATAATAATAAAAAAAAAAAAAACGAGGTTAATGGGACTTGAACGAGATCTCGCTGAGACGCTTAACATCTTACAGACGCTTGTAGACGCTTAACAGACATACACTTTACAGTATCACTAATAAAAGAGGGTTTGCATACATGCTGATCCCTATGAAATATTTTTATTTGCTGACACGCGGATTCAGGATTTTTACATTTGTAATTCAGAAAGGCTACGGTTTGTTTCTTTGTTTGAAACGTCCATGTCATGGGATAGTCTTTAAAATTTAAAAAAAATGATAATAATATAGTAATACAAAAAACAAAAAAAAAAAAAAAAAAAAAAAAAAGATAAATAAATAAAATTAAATTAAAAAGACATGGTTTGGTACATGTATTTAATAGAATGTTATAAAACCAATGTGAATTTTATCGGCATAACTGCCTAATTGTGCGATATGAACATCAAGATTTTCAGTAATACATATATGTGTATATTATTGGATTTGCTTCTTTCCCCCTACTTCTTGGTCTCAGTAAAACACAAATAGAATCAGGTCACCAAAAGTCGGTCTGTACTTTATTAGAACATTTACGATAGGGACTGGACTTCAGGGAATCAAAGACTTGTATTTATGTTCATTCTAATTGCCCCTGCACGCCCTTATATGATCAATCAAAGAACTTTCCTAGACGGGAGTGTCAGGGCAATGTCATTAAGTAGCTGTATTATAAAATACATAGACAGATGACGCTCAACTCAGAAGGCGCTTTCTTCAAGATCGGTTCCATCAATCATGGTCGATCTAAGGAAGCTTTAGCAATCATTCGGAACCCCTCGGTCTTTTTTACGAAGATACATTCGAGTACATTCGGATTATATCGGATCAATATCCGTCTTCATAATATGCTATTTTAAGGCGACTTATAGAGTTGTGCCGGGTGTTGGTCGTGTTTTGTAAAACTTGTTATTACACATATAGCGACATAGCCATATTTACCGGGATAGACCGGATATTTCCGAGCAATTACGATTTGTAAGAATTCCGATTATGAATGATGTCTAACAGCATTGATTTCTCCCGTACATGTGTACCAAAAGACGATATGTGACCTTAAAGAGGTGAGCTACATTGATTAAAATGGCGAAATAATAGATATGTGATGACGACACCATTCTGACTACGGTAATGAATAAAAAGCCTTTACTTAATAGTATTTTGGGAATGCGGCATCTGTTTTATGTGTAATTAATTGATCACGTGTGAACTTTATATATAATTGTATGTGTATACTTTGACAATATACTGTATTGTGTACGTCTGAATAAAGTATCTGTTTTGTTCTGTTCCTGTTTTATGTGTAATTAAAACGTACTATTTTTTAAGTTTACATATATAGACATGTATTTAATAATTACAAGTCACTGCGGTCGAAATGGCGCATTGTATAATGTCAGACATAAAGCATCAAGTACAAGGAATGTTCCCAATCAATTACTCGCATCTCTGATCGACACTTCATGCTTCACGAGCGCCTTTATTATACGCGTTTCCGCTTCATATAGCCAGGACAGCAGAAAAAAAATTGCCATTAATGAAACATATATAGTTATTTTTTCATATGAGGTGTTACTATGGAAATGAGAGACAAATATAAGCACACTCCTCGCACCGATTACGTCACGCTACGGTATCTTAACCACCAAGTTACTCGCGTGACGATAGGTGAACCAGTGTGGAAGTAAACATGCTCTCATTTTTTATGTTGCGTTGTTTACAACGCAACATATGAGGATCGGTCGTGGGAACCTGGATACCGGATGTCAAAATCCAACGCCCTCTAGCGTGCAAGCAATACGTGCACCTGTTTGTTCGTCCCATCGTTATACAATTGATACATATGCTTGCATGACGAGCTCTTACATGAATAAAATGCGTTCATGATTTTTATTATTTTATTACAGAAATTGTCACGGCACATAACAAAACGATAACTCTGGATCGATGCGTTTACAAGTGGGATAAATTATAAATGAAAATACTATGAATGAAATTGTGTGACGTAATCCAGTGGCATGCTGTACAATTCTCAAAACTCTCGCATGTAATATTTCCTTAGTTACTCAAATAGGAGTTCCAAGGAGCTTCTCAAGCATCGGCCTACATGTATATTGCTCTGGTAGCAAGCTACAATTTACACTATCTTATTTCCTTATCTTGTATGAGGTCAATTGAGGAATGTGAAAGTCCAGAAGCAGCAAGTCGCAGTAACATTGAGACAAGAGTAGGAATATGTAGGATTGATTTTAACAAGAGCCCGCTGGAGGGCCGCAACGCTTCACGAGAGGAGAAAGATGGTACAAAAGGAGGTCCGGTCAGCAGAGGAGGAAACAAGACAGGCGGTCGCAGTATCTATGAAGAAGCAGGGCTACTAGCTGAAATGGGAAGGGGTCCAGGCGAGGAATGTGTCGTGGAATGACATGATGAAGATGGACCAGCACAGAATCTAGGATTTCTGCTACGTTCTGTGTATGACGTACTGCCAACACCAACCAACCTCCGGGTATGGAACATCTCTGATGATCCTAACTGTAAGCTTTGCGACAAGCCAGCGAACCTTGAACATATCCTGCCATCGTGCAGGGAAGCATTAGCGGACAGAAGATACAGATGGCGACATGACAAGATCCCGAGTGAGATTGCGGCCAGCCTGGATGCAGCACGAAAGAATAAGCTCCCAGTGTAGACAAGGCCTCCCCATTGAGGTTGGCAGTCGGGGGTTTGCTGGGCAGTCCCTATGGAGAGCTTACAGGATACTTGGTTTCACAAGGATGCTAAGAAGACGGGCAATCGCAGGCATCCGTCATCAAGCAGAGGGGCCTCATGATGGTTATTGCAGAAGAGAAAGCAGCGATGAGCAGCTAAACCAGTCCTTGGCCAAGATTGATCACCTTGGTTTGCACAACTCAGGAGGATGTCGTGGACCGCGCCGAAACATCCGATGAAGGAGCCATCCACCTGATGAGAGGACTGGTGCAGTGATTTATCACCATTGTATTTATGTAAGGTAGTTCGATGAAAATCAAGTGTTCGGCCCTCAAAGTAAAATGATATAATAGCTACAAGATCTATTTGTTGTGGAATATCAGTAGAACATTACCAAATTTCAAACCACTTTGAACACTTTAGGCCCAGTAGATTTTTTTTTTTAAATAGAAAATGCATTTAATAATGCGGTACATACATGATTATTTTTAACCAAGATATGCGGGGAAAACGCGAAAAAAAAAAGAAGCTCGGACCTGCACAACAATTTATGCATAGTCATAACCATGAATGATACATTTTTGTTGAAATAACAGATTTTTGGTGTATTTATTGACCCTGTGGAAGGTCATGGTCAACCGGCTTTACTGGGTCAAT
>CM037782.1:58981490-59031490 GCA_021229015.1 Solen grandis
ACATGTACCTATAGTATTGCTTTAAAGATATTTAAATAGTTCAAACCGCCAGTCCTATTACTGAAACAATGTATCACGAATGCTGATTCATATAATGTGTCTATAAAGTGTCATTCTGGCAGTGATTAAAATATTTTTAAGCTCTACAAGATGGAGAAAATTTTTAACTAATGTGGCATTTCATTCCTTGTAAAATATATAGGAATGTATTCAACGGCTTGGTGTACATGGGGCTGTGGGATACAAAAAAGGTCCAAGGGTTATAAAACACCTTGTAAATCAATTTTAATGCATAAACGAGAAATAATATAACTTCAAGAATTTCTACCGTCTCTATACAACTGCACAAACCTTTTTATCTGATATATGTGATGCGATTCAGTTTTCATGAACAGAACTAATATCATTTTAGGAAAATCGGGTCCAGACACAAATCCCTCCGGAGACACCGCTAACTATTTTATAAATGCTATTTTAATACTTGCCTCTGAAGTCTCTTTAATACAAGGAAAGGATTACCATTCATTTTACGTGTATTATTTTACAATGAAGATCAGATCATCATGCGCTGTATAAAAGAGACACTTCAACATCTAAACTTCGATTTTGATATATATTGTCTCGTAATGCGTATGGTATATATCTTTAATTGCATTAACTTCAAAATATTCAGTAGAAAAAATTATGTAATAAGTTTTTTAATAAAGAAGTAAGATCAAATAATTATAGCATGTTATATAATTTCAAATAATTTCGAAAATAGCATAATTGAACATTAAAATCATCAAATATAAGCATACATGTATACAGATCAAATATATGTATGCGTATTTTACAGTTTATTAAGTAAAAATGCGCATTGTTATTTGTTAATATTATATAAATAATGAGATCATCATACTTTTGCTCTTAAAGACAATTGTCAGTTTGGGGTTATCAAGCAATTGATATAGATATCGGGCAATTTATCGGTACCTTCTTTAAGAATATAGAAAAAAAAGAAAACGTACGATGTTCATATTATGAACGTAACCAAAGCAATAAGTTTCTTAAGCCTGTAGAAAGTGTCGAGGTTGTAATCCATGTTGGTACATCACTAAACGGTTTGTACGAGTTTCGTACCGCAGTCGTGAATAATTGAAAAGTGGGCACGCATATACAAAGCAATGATACTCTTATGTTCCGTGCAAAACTGTTAAACTCAGTGACCACTTGTCTTTTTCTTTGCCCTCCGTCCAGCGCGCATTTTGTGCAGAGAATGCACTATGCGAACGCTGAGGGAATGTCGATAAAGCGATTTCTGCAGAGAGACCGCCGATGTTGTTATGCACCGTAAATTTATACTGTGTTGTTGTACATCGTTCAGAGAATTCTCCTTTAGGCAGCAAACTATGTTTGCTTAAAATGGTGCACTTGAAAGAAAAGGAAAATATCATCGGGTGTATCTCTAGTTAATGTTCCATTCAGTCAATTTACAACATTGTATTGTAAAAATATTTGAACATCGTCCAAACTTTTGAGCAAGAGAAATGAAAACAAATTATAAACATTCAGAAAGGTGTTTGCTTCAATTTGCCGCTCAATATATAGATCTGCATTAGGTTCACAACTTTCACCACTTATTGAGCTGAAGCCTCTCATTTTGAACATATATTAGATGATACATAAATTTGCGTTTTGGCATACAGTCCCCATTCCAACCTCTAAATATATGATCTGAGCTTTATAAAACAAAAGGAGCATTGAATATTCATCGCCTCAAAAGTCTAAAATTGAATAGGATAAAAAAAGGACACGCTGTTGTTGAATATTTCTTTAGAAATGAGGATAACTCAAATTACTCAAGATCAAGTGATCTAATAAACATTTCAGGAGAATTTCAAGGCCATGCCTGAATGCCTTAAATCACAAACATATTTTATTGTTTGCCAATATTACATGGCTGCAATACACAAGCTTGAAATTCAGCAGCACATGTTGGGATTTTGAAATAGCCATAGCTGTTTTTATCGGAGCAACACCTTTGAAAATCTATGCGCTGATATTGCAAGAGGTGCCAGTATTGCAAAAAAGACGAGGGGAACAATTTGTTAATGACAAATCTATTAATGATAGATATAGCTGTATCTTAATGAAATATTTTTTTAAAATTTTTGAAGATTACGATTATTTTTAATTCATTGATATGCATTATCTCTTTATAATCATGATGTTAACAGCCCATTTGGAAACCCGGTACTAGTATATGATTGATCTTTATGATAAATATTTCATTTAATGCTTTAGAGACGCCGCTTTGTCGAATGGTGGGGCTGAAATGCTGACAAATTTCAAGCCGATCGTTGATTTTAATAGATATCGGACATAAAAGTTAGAGCAATACATGTCTACAATTAGATAAATATGATCCAACGATTACTTAAGTTTGTTAAAGTTGATGCATACAAAACGTAAAATTTGAATGTGTATGTATATGTGACTTTAAACATATAATAAAACTACATTTAGCTTAACACGTAATCCAGGGCTTTTTAATTTTCGGGGAATTGTAAAAAAAATTGTTATTTCTTTCTCGAATTAAAATTATGAGCGTAATAGGGCTTTTACATAAAAATGTGTATTCATAGTTTGAGTGAAAATAACAGTTAGCAAAGCAAAATGACAAAGACTGGTTGAAGCAATGCGATCAGAATGAATAACATAGCTCATACAGCTAACGCTAGTAATGTTATCCCTCGTTTGCTGAAGAGAAATAATATACTCTGCCGAAAAGCTCATGATTAACCAAAACCTACGCCTGACAATGTGAATCAAATCCCAGCGGAGTCTCCGAAATGCAAACAATTCTCCCATACTAAAATTAAGAAATACATAATTGTACTCTATGTAATTAAGAACTGCGTAAAAGAATAAGTGATATAGTACATTTTTAAAGCAAAATTATAAGTATTGTTATATAATTATTTTATGTATATGTCATGATTGGGGAAATACCATATACATGTAGTTAAAAAATATAACATTTCATATTGGTATGAACATTCCCAACCGTTAAGAATAAAACAAATGTGTGATATTGAATATACATACATTTTGCACATTTGTCAGTGGATTCCCACTTTCTGTCTGTCTGAATCGATCATATAGGATTTATTATAGTATAAAAATTTTTTATACATTCGTGTATTCAGGATTCAGCTCTATTTTTGTCACACACGTACTTAATTCTACTTTCGAGAAGCAGACTAGTCCATCCCGATTAATAATTAACAAGAATCACTTTTCTAAACAATGATAATATATTGAGCTAAGGGTCCGATCTCGCCGCAGTTTCATAGTTTTCTTTAAATAACACTTTTCTAACGAAGAGAGTTGGGATTTCTTTTTATATTCCATGCATTTAAATAATCAGTCGGTATATTTACGCTTTTAATTTTCATAACACATATTATTCCTAACATTAGTTATTCTGTAATGCAAACCTTTTTTACGAAATTATTGTTGGATCGATAAAAATGAGTCCCCATAATTTGCCTAATGACATCTCATTAAAAAGTATTATACAGTCAATTCTCTTTACAACAGAGAAATTTGCTGTCATAAAGAAATTGTCACTGGAAAGAATAGAAACATAGAAGGATTTCAAGACTGCTGTTTTTATAAAGAGGATGTTATTATAATGAATGCTGTTGTAAATATGTTTCACTGTAGCAGTAATAGGCGTTGGCAATGGGCACGACCCTAAAACCTTGAACCAGAGGTCCAAAATTGGAATTGTGAGTTGGTCAGTTGGTCATTTAAACCATATCAATGATTTCAACAAAGCATATGATGCAACATATTCGGTTGGTTTCTAGTTTTGTCACTTCAAAAGTGTTTTATTTCCGTTCTTTTAAAGAAGCTTATTATGGTATGCAAATAGTTTTAATTCAGTGTCTTTTTGCAGTGAAAATAAAGTATGAATAAAGAAATGATACAATTAATAGAGCTCTTCAGTGAAAAGCTCCAATGATCATCGTAGATTTATAGTTCAAAAGTTATATATTGTCTAAGTCTATATGAAATTATGTGATATGTTGTTACATTATGCAACATAATATGCAAATGTCTTGTTTGCATTCTCAATTGACAGTACCTATAGCAAATGTCAATGCAATTTTCATTTCTTTGTATTTCGTGGAGTTGTCCAACTCCAGTAACAGACCTACCTAAAACAATTAATTGTGCAGTGTTACCCGATCGATGTTAACATAGCCATTTTCCAGTTATATTGGAGCCTATTAACAATAAGTAACAATCAAGTTATATTTTAAATTAGTATACACAATGTGTGATTTCATACAATATATTGATTTTAAGATAATGAGAAAGTTTTAAAATATGAAATATACCACCAGCCAAGTGACATTGAATTACTGCCTTAAATTGCAGTTTGAAAGGGAATCTGTTAAGATTAAATTGATCCTTTATAAAACATTTTGTTTATTGAACTAATACTAAATTTCATTATTCATGATCACAGATGAGTATTTGGTACTCAATTTTCATGGAATGTAATTAAATATTCCGTCTACTTCCGCCAGTCGACATCTTGATATAGAAACTAAAATGAATGAAAACAACATATATGAATCTCTTGAGGCTTTCCTCCAAGAATGTAATGGATTTGCAGATACAAAGTTGCCGGTACATTTTGTATATTGGGATTTTTATGGAGTTCTGGTTTAATTTAACAAAAACATCATCAATATGTGACAACAACGAGTTGAATACAAAACGAAGAGCCTGTTGGTCTAGCAGTGTTCTCATGAATTATCTTGCACACTCATACCTCCATCCTTCATTTGATGTATGTATAACTAATGTGTGCCATATTAGTAGACAACATAAATAATGAAACAAATGTATTTGACAAGCACTTTAAATTTGGATTTTTGTTACTTGGGTTATGCCTTACAAAAGATTGTGAAACATACGTTTATTTAATATCTAATGTACTCTAATTTGCATATTAAATTAAACTAAGCTTGCTGGGAGAGCCGTTCACGTGCACTGACGAATACCCCGACCAGCCACCTACCCGTTATTGTTTCATCAAAAATGAGTTACGAGGGCAAGTAAAGTATAATGTTTGAATTGATAATTCAATGTCAGTTTGTGAACTTTCTTTTGAGTGCACTGGTTCTTCTCTAGCTATGTTAAGGAAAAGTATTGGAAGGAATCACCTATACTCATATGGTTAAAGCTTTTGAGAACATTCAAAAAGCGAGAGAGAAAGAGAGAGAGATAGAATTTGATTATGGAATTTTAACTAGTTTGCCGTCTAATTTTAACTATGAATCGTAGATTCCCCTCTTAAAATATACATTTTACACTACTTAAATTATTACAGATTTTATCTTTTGACGCTGGTACTCTTTTAAAATCAGGCAATGAAAAGTGATAACATTTTTTACGTGCTGATAATTACATATACCACCTAAACAGATTCGTAAAAAAATAACACATAATAATTTGCAGCGTCAAATTATACGGTATATGGAAGAACAATTATGTTGTACTTCAAGAGTCTATATCGAAATAAATATGTTTTAATTAAACTTTGGAGCACACTGTTCCGTGTATGTACATATATAACGTTAACATGTTCGTTTGATTCAATTAATGTTCTGGAATAAATTCTGGATTCCTCTTGGGTGTCCTTATCTGTTTTAATGGCGCACTGCAGGTTTACACATCAGAGCATCTGTGTTTAATCCTCATTTACTGCTTCTGTGTTACAGTTCAAAGCCCTGACACGTACTTATCTTTTAAAGAGATCAGAAAATTTAAAGCGTCAATCGTAGTACTGAAACAATGCAGCACGATTGCAGTTTCAATAGTGCATGTCTTTTGACAAATAATAATAATAATAATGATAATAAAAAAGTCAGGATCTTGACAATAATAATATAACTATAGTGATGATAAACTGTGCTTATTTATACTGCTCGTAACATATTTCGTTTATTTTCCTTCATTTATCTCAAGAATCAGAACAATCTATAATGCATTTTTCCTGGTAAATTAAGGAAGACTACTCAGTCACAGAACTCTTTTGTTTTTAGATATAATCAATATTTTACCAAAACAAGTTTGTATCAGATTTGGAAACAAACACTAACAAAACAAATGATACGAAAGTAAAGGAAAATCTAATGTAATGCTTTCCAAAATTATTTATATTGTCGATGTTAACCGCTAAAGATTATTCTTTACAGGGACCAAAATGAGTTCTGTATATTTTGGGGAAATTTAAATTTCTGTGACATATTATTCCTTTTTTGATCGAAATAGTTGCATTCTATAATGTAAATTTGTTTTAATATGTGATACCATGGAGATTTAAGGAATTAGTCGATGTGACACGGTACTGACAAACACGATCTTGAACAAATTTTAACTAAATCAGCATAACGTGATGTTTTAAAGCGTCTCTCTCCTTATATAACATTTAAATTCTTTGATGTAGGAAGCACACATTAACAATACATACATATCAAACACCTTAAATACTGTATTTTTTATTTTGTTTCCCAATTCTGTAATACAGAACTGCGTTTGTATATAGAGATCAATATTGTAACTGAACTGATATAGTATCTATTATTTGAGAAGATCGAGTATATATAAAAACCAAGCTGGGAACATCGCTAACGAGTCTTTAAATGTTATGTCTACAATTGTTTCTGAAATCGCATGGAGGATTATCTGTCTATGTTCTTGTATTACTCTACAATTAAGATTAGAAGATACAATTTTCCACTGATTACACTGAATGATGGATTCAAACTTATTACAGCAAATAAAACTACAAAGGTTCTTTTAATAACGCTTGTCATCTACGGATCGATACTAAATGATACAAATCACCAATTAAACAGCTGTGCCAATATTTTAATTTTTTTTTTTCAGCTCGTTCACAGATTGAAATTTTTTTTTGAATATAAATTTTTTATAACTTTGATTCATCACCACACCCTTTTGCTTTACGAACAGTGTAAAACCTAAATCTAGATTTCTATAACCTGTATTTATAACTTCTATTCACAGCTGACAGGCTGAAAAGGCTGAAAAACCTGTATCATTGAAGGCGCCATGCTTCAGGTATGTAGCATGTGGTACAGGAATACCTGCTTCAGGTATACCGTGTTCCATATCTAACGGATTTCCCCGAAGTGCGTTTGCGAAAATAGCGTTTCCCGTGCAATGTGACCTAAACTTGCCTTGTAAGGAAACAAATTAACGAGGGAGATTAGAAAAAAAACAAAAACACACACACACAAAAAAAACAACGTTATAACGTTGTTGTAATGATTAACTGTGAACGAGCTGTATAAAACGATTTGCCGACACTTTTTTCTGGATAAAATGGAAATCATTATCCGACCTTATAAAGAAAAATAGTCCAAATGTTCAGGCTGAGGTAGCATTTGACGACTTACTGACTGACTATGGACAATGGCTGATGTAGCATTTGACGACTTGCTGACTGACTATTGACAATGGCTGATGTAGCCTTTGACGACTTACTGACTGACTATGGACAATGGCTGCAAAAATAGGCCCACTTTTACACGTACTTTGTGGTCAGATAAAAATATTAAAGCAGAATATCAAAGGAATAAGAAATAAAAATGAAAAGAAACAAACCAAAGACACATACGTAAATAGATATGCTAAACATACACTTTAGATAGTGGGATGAAGTCTGCCAAAGTGTTGTAGTCTTCGCCGTTATCCTCTGCATTTTGATAACGGATTTATCTGTTGATACACGTTAAGACATCTGCATACAATAAATGTTCGAGCAATTACGTATTACCGGGAAAAATATGTTTATTGCAGTCTGCACATTTGATAATTCTATTAGTTTCGTTAAAACGTCAAGTGATAATTCTATCTACTTATTCAAACAAAAGGCTATTAAGCAACAGCAATTGACAAATGTCTTTGACTTTAGTATATAATGTTAGTCATAATTGTTTTAATTGACATCCTAAAACAAAAATACCAATCCATTATCAAGGTACTGCAAGGTATGAAGTGAAAGGATCAATAAAACAGAAAATTCAATTTATTGTCCATATGATGCACGTGCAATATATATTTATATAAACTTAACCTTTGTTGTAACAGTTATTTTACAACAATACGTTATACCGAAAATCGTGCAGAATTTAAGTATAATAGTTAAAAGAAAACATATTTAAAGACGTTATACTTCCTTTTGCCTCACAATATAGTTGATTAACAGGTTTACTAAAGTTCACTAAGAAAGTCATGCATCTATTGCATACACATGTATACATTAACATGTTTAAAACTCATACTAAATTTAAACTAAAATGAACTTGACAATAATACGATGCTGCATGTCAACAATAATTTTGCTTGAATTCTAGCAAAAACTGTATCTTATCAACCAAAGGTGTAATCTTAAATATGTAAGAGAAAGCATTTCCGACATCCGAAATAGTTCACGCATTAACATGGAATAGGAATGATAAAATCAACATTATAGTGTGCAACAGGGCAGAGGGAAAACTCGTATATACAATGCTAAATTCACTATCGAGAAATGTCAAGGTCATGCACAAATTTGAATGCAAAATGTGGCTTTAAAGACACAAAACATTTTTTTCCAATATTGCATGATTGCATTTCTCAAGAAAGAAGTTCAGTAACACATGCGGGGACCTTGAACACTATCACTCATACATTTTCAATTGATTCGGAACACTGTCTCTGAACAAACTGAATGTGTGTTTCTTTGTGTTATAGCAAGAGGGGGCAGCATTAGAGTATCATTATAAATTGGTTTAAAAGAAAACACATCGAGATAGTAATTAATTAAAGGTACGTATTTGAAGATTCACTGTAAAGAATACCGATACAAATATACATTTTTGGATCTTTATTATACTATTTGATTGATTCATGTTAATTTCATGGAGAATTTTCCTAGTGAAATACATTAGCTTTTAAACATCATCGTGGTATTATTTAAACATATTTGTGTGCAGTTATGTTAATGTCTTAATGCCTTAGGGATGAATATTTATTGATGAATGTAACTCAAATGAAAATGCTGCCAATACAGCTGTAGACGAATTGATTCGGCTATTATGCTCAGTCTGTAAGTTTAATTGTAATCATCAGTTGCACCGTCAATTTGTAGTTAACCATATTTGTGTTTCGGTTCTAATTTTACTACTAAAATAATGTACAATGCTGAATCTACGCGTGCCTAACATATGAGCTGTATACATCTTACATAATCTTTACAATCATGTAATTATATTTTAATCATTTATCAAATTCCTCTCCTTATTTATATATATATAGTTACGACACATACATTTTATAAAACTTTAGCGTCTACTCACAGCTGCAACTATGAATATCCAATATACAGTTGTAATTGCATACTGAGTGATGAATTCCATATTAAATACAGGTTCAATTGTACGAGGTGTGTTAAAATGTTCCTGGACTGCAGCTGTTATTTCTTTTTCAGTAAAAACAAACTTATTTCATATGGTTTTAAAGGGTATTATGAAATGCAGAAGTAGTTTTAATTTTACATATTTCTTGAATAATAATTTTCTCCATGAACTATGCATTATTCAATAACTTTAGAAATGCAACGAGGGCGCACGCCGTAATTTCTTTTCGATGCTATTTTTAGTATAATTCAACCTTAACAGACATTCAGCCTGAAAATCAACGAATATTTTTGTGATGTTATGTTGAAATTTTCCCTATTAAACGTTCTTTACCGTTATACATATATACTGTTCATAACACGAGATGACGGACATTTCGTAAAGATGTTATCTGAAAAGTGTGATTTACGCGCCGTGATAAAGTTTTGCTCAGATCTATATAAAACTCCAACACAAACGCACCAAATGATACAGATAAACCTGTTTAATGTTAACTTGTTATAAGCGACATTAATGCTTTTCTAAAGGAAGAGAAAGCACAGAAAACACAAACACTTGTCCAGAGGGCAGTCGTCAATCAGTGCAACAAAGTGTCAAACGTTGAGTGCCGCACTCGAAGAAGATCGACGTTTTTCAAAACGGGGGTAGTCAGACATTACTGGACCTAGTAAAGGATAAGCGATTCTCTTGTATTATATGTATTTGGAATTGAAAATTTGAACATTTGATTTACTTGAATATCGAAGACGTTGATGACGTCAAGATTGTTGTGTGCCGGTTTCGTTACATATATGTTAGATCTGTTACCATTTTAAGCTTTTTTATCATTTTGTTGAAATATATCTGTTGAGGTGATAATTGTCTGTTCAACCATGTTTGTTTTATATAGTCTCATTAAATAAAATTTATAAAGCTAGTGTACGAAAATTTCGATCACCCCTTGTATATGCATAGTTTCAAATGTATAGTCATATTTACGTCTATATTTAAATTGTATTTGCAATTATATGCTTTCAGTGCAGCTGTATAAGATGTGTGTCCAAGAAGTTCGAAACAACTGAACCAGAACAAAATAAGTATTTTTTTTTAATTTGGACATATATTTCCATTGATAAGGATGATTTTTATTCGCCTCAGTCTAGTTTTTATCATGTTTACTTTTTTACATCCGTTTGCAACAACTTAACATTCTGAATGTGATTTTTCTCCCTATTTCATTGACTATCGCTCTTGAATTTCTTAAATTTTCTTCAAAACGTATATAGATACATTGATTTAAACCAAAAATATGTAATTCTGTTCATTGTTCATAACATTTAAGTGACCTACGACATATGCGCGTGTGTGTGTGACTGATAATGTGTGTCTGCGGATGATGCATGTGTGTGTTATAATGTGTGTATGCGGATGATGCGTGTTTGTGTTATAATGTGTGTATGCGGATGATGCATGTGTGTGTTATAATGTGTGTATGCGGATGATGCATGTGTGTGTTATAATGTGTGTATGCGGATGATGCATGTGTGTGTGTTATAATGTATGTATGCGGATGATGCGTGTGTGGGTTATAATGTGTGTATGCGGATGATGCGTGTGTGTGTTATATTGTGTGTATGCGGATGATGCATGTGTGTGTTATAATGTGTGTATGCGGATGATGCGTGTGTGTGTTATAATGTGTGTATGCGGATGATGCTTGTGTGTTATAATGTGTGTATGCGGATGATGCATGTGTGTGTTATAATGTGTGTATGCGGATGATGCATGTGTGTGTTATAATGTGTGTATGCGGATGATGCGTGTGTGTGTTATAATGTGTGTATGCGGATGATGCATGTGTGTGTTATAATGTGTGTATGCGTATGATGCGTGTGCGTGATAATGTGTGTATGCGGATGATGCATGTGTGTGTTATAATGTGTGTATGCGGATGATGCATGTGTGTGTTATAATGTGTGTATGCGGATGATGCATGTGTGTGTTATAATGTGTGTATGCGGATGATGCGTGTGTGTGTTATAATGTGTGTATGCGGATGATGTGTGTGTGTTATAATGTGTGTATGCGGATGATGCATGTGTGTGTTATAATGTGTGTATGCGGATGATGCGTGTGCGTGTTGTAATGTGTGTATGCGGATGATGCGTGTGTGTGTTATAATGTGTGTATGCAGATGATGCGTGTGTGTGTTATGTGTGTATGCGGATGATGCATGTGTGTGTGTTATAATGTGTGTATGCGGATGATGCATGTGTGTGTTATAATGTGTGTATGCGGATGATGCGTGTGTGTGTTATAATGTGTGTATGAGGATGATGCATGTGTGTGTTATAATGTGTGTATGCGGATGATGCATGTGTGCGTTATAATGTGTGTATGCAGATGATGCATGTGTGTGTTATAATGTGTGTATGCGGATGATGCATGTGTGTGTTATAATGTGTGTATGCGGATGATGCATGTGTGTGTTATAATGTGTGTATGCGGATGATGCATGTGTGTGTTATAATGTGTGTATGCGGATGATGCGTGTGTGTGTTATAATGTGTGTATGCGGATGATGCATGTGTGCGTTATAATGTGTGTATGCAGATGATGCATGTGTGTTTATAATGTGTGTATGCGGATGATGCGTGTGTGTATGATAATGTGTGTATGCAGATGATGCATGTGTGTGTTATAATGTGTGTATGCGGATGATGCATGTGTGTGTTATAATGTGTGTGTGCGGATGATGCATGTGTGTGTTTTAATGTGTGTATGCGGATGATGCATGTGTGTGTTATAATGTGTGTATGCGGATGATGCATGTGTGTGTTATAATGTGTGTATGCGGATGCTGCGTGTGTGTGTTATAATGTGTGTATGCGGATGATGCATGTGTTTGTTATAATGTGTTTATGCGGATGATGCATGTGTGTGTTATAATGTGTGTATGCGGATGATGCATGTGTGTGTTATAATGTGTGTATGCGGATGATGCATGTGTGTGTTATAATGTGTGTATGCGGATGATGCATGTGTGTGTTATAATGTGTGTATGCGGATGATGCATGTGTGTGTTATAATGTGTGTATGCGGATGCTGCGTGTGTGTGTTATAATGTGTGTATGCGGATGATGCATGTGTTTGTTATAATGTGTTTATGCGGATGATGCATATGTGTGTATGATAATGTGTGTATGCAGATGAAGCATGTGTGTGTTATATTGTGTGGGTGCGGATGATGCATGAGTGTAATTTGATTTAATACATGATTAGGTGTGATTAAACGGTAACACAATATTTAGTCAGTATAATGTATATCGTCAATAAATGTAATTTATGATGATTTAATTTCGTCGGTCCAGTGAGGATGCGCCATAAATATGTTTATCTAAAACGACAAAAAGACACCGTTAACAATTAGATATATCAGTATTAGAAAACAAACTCATTCACATGTTTGCATAATTATGTAGAATTCATTAAATCAAAGAAATATCAAACTTAATACTCAAAAAATGTAAAAGGATTGAAATCATGGTCGTTTATTGATTTTCCAGCATAGTCTTTTAAAGATGAATGTATATCTATTCAAATAACTGATAACAGCTATTCTCTACTATACATTTGCTTTTTATAAGAATTTCAGAGTAGTGTTTGTAAAAATCATTAAGACAAAATATGAAATAGAGACTAAAAGTAATGGTAGATTTCAAAGATAATGCTGGCTATTTCTATGGCAAAATGTAAAATGATACACATCTAATGCACAAACATTTTAGAGGAGGCCATTTTCAATATTAATTGTTTCAATTGATTTCCCTATACATAAATGCGGGCTATTTCTTAAGGCAGTATGTGAAATGATAAACATCTATTGCACAAACATTTTAGTGAGTGCTATGTTCAATATACCTTCACCATCACGTCTCAAATATAACAATAACAATATAATATTTTATGATAATGGCGGTTAAAATCTAACACGATCAACAAACTCTAGACGGCTTGTAACGTACGTTATTATTATTTTATTTTTCGATTTATACACATTTTAAAGATGACGTATGTTATAAGACGTCATATGACTCCTAAAGGAAATCTTATAAATAAACCGACTCGTTTGTATCATTTTAAAACTTCGCATTTAATTTAACAAAATTTAAAAAATGGCATTCCCTGACTACAGTGTTAAGTAATAAATGAAAAGAAAATCTAAATTTTCATCTAAACGAAGTAAACATATATCAATGTATATGAAAACAGTAAATTAATGATGTTTTTAAGTATTTTTCTTTAAATAGGATGCTAAATGTGTATGTAACAAAAAAGGAGTTTCTTTTAGAAAAAATGTCATTGTTGATCCTCAAAACATGACTACAATTTGAAGCAGTAAAGAAATCAGCAGTGTTATAATATATGTGTAGTTTGAATACATACATTGCAATGTCGGTCTATAAATACATGTATATGTTTTCATTATGTCCTTTTTTTCTTAATAATCAATAATTCATTATATTATTTCTATTCCATCATTCACTTTAATTTTTTTTCATCATTCTTCTATCAAACAATAATACTACCGTTTATTTCTTCATTATTTCATTTTTTTTTAAACTCTTCCATGATCTCTGTTTACCTTTTCTGTCGACCTGCAAATAAATTTAGGACATTTATAAGATGGAAGTCTAAATAAAAATACAAATTGTCATATAAATAATGATAATGAAAAAAATTAAAAGTCAATTTTTTTTATAAATTTACTTTATAATTCAACTTCAGTTTAAAAAATGTGATTTTCCGTGTCAAAACAAACTGAATTTGCATCTTTTTTTAATTTTTTTAAGCACAGATAAGCATAACAATATTTTCTTTATATCCCTGTATATACCTGTGTCTTTCCAATGCCATATATCTCAGCTTTTATTTTTAACTATTTGTATTTACGTTTCTCTATTACAGTTTAAGTTTATATATAATGTTCTTGAAATTCAATTTTAGATGTCATTGCGCTCTAATAAAGATTCAAACTAAAATGACTAAATAAAGTAAAGAATGGCAAGAAAGTGCAAGAAAGACACTTTTAATCAAAGTCATTAGTTTTCGCAGTTTTACTTACCTTACAAACTGCCAATTTTATCGGCAAATTTAGAACAATTAGTTATCCTCATCATTTGGCAGATAATGCTGTAAACATCCAATCTTCGGAATGAGAAATTGAAAAGAACAGCCGACTAATAACTGTACACACATCAACTATCCTCCCCAAAGTTTTGTTTAGTCAGCAGCAAACACCACTTACGTGTAAACCAGTCGGCATATCGTAAAATTAACAATGTCGTAATAATAGCCACAAGTGGAAGGGCTAATGAAGCATGACGAAACTGCCCTGGGTAAGTGATCTGATTGATTAAACCCAAGATAGCACTTATTAAGGGTTTCAGTCTGTAACAGGTGCTCTAAGAACGTAATAGCGGCACGGTCATATTATCAGAATCAACGACCATTGAGTTATATAGCAATTCAAATTAGTCTTTGAAAAGTGGTCTTTAGAGCGGGACGGTCGTTTAAACGGTCGTAAGGCGGGGCTTTACTGTAATACTCATAATCTCATCATGAACATTCATATTTTTGTGTGTATCAAATACAATTGCGGAAGTCCACCTAACATTTGCCTTTTCCTTCAGTATATAATGAGAAGAAAAAAAGGCAAACAATTTTTCAACCGATTCTAAAAATAGAAAGAACAAAACAACATTTACATCCGATTATAGGAATGTGCTGAAATCACTCTTAGAATCCTCAAAAGTGACGCAATTTGTTACTATTGTCGCATTTGCATGCCAACACTTTACTGGCGTCAGTGTAATAATCCTTATTTATGACTGCTGTTTTCCATTCAAATCATCGAAGAACTTTTATTCTAGTAAAGAGCTACTAAGTATTGTCCAGACCATCCATTGCTTTGTATACAACAGCAAATGCATTATTGAACAAACAACGGGTGCAATTATCAAAGGATATCATTATTAGTGGTGAATTTAAATTTTCATCCATTTTGATCTCGTGATAAGTATATATTTCTTACAAATATTATCACCTATCATATCAAAAGAAGAAATACAATGGTAGCTTACTGTTTCAGGTCATGTCTAATTTACTGGACCCTAAATAATGGTTCATGTACTAGACACATTATCTAAAAGAAATATATAAGAATTAATTATATTACATGGTAATATATTTTATATTTTTACCAATTTAGAAATAAAACAACTATAGTTTATGCTTCTTCGATTTTACCACATTTTAATGCACCTTTCCTTGGGCCATATTTACTTTATGTCATTTTCACACACATGAAAGTATATACTTATAATACCACATATTTGCAGACATATAAAGAAACAGCATTTTTTCACCATACATAATAGATAACACATGTCTGTGTTTGCTATTGAACAACATAAAACATCTTTGAACTTAAAGTATTCCTTTCACAAATTCTTTACTACTGTATTTTTGACTAATCCTGTCATTGGACGCACGTGAGAAACTCAGCAAAGTTAACGTTTACAATAGCCCTTGTTTCCAAACTACAGTTATATATTGTGTGACATGATACCCGCTTATGCGGGTCAATTTCAGAAAAGACAGACAGTATTTCTGTAACCTGAGGACATCGAGTCCTACTATACTATCCCTAGGGAAACGTGGTGATAGAGTTTTGTAAGACACAATCTTGGTTTTATTAGGAAACGTCAATCAATACTTACTAAGTAGATTGGTTGTTTTGTCCATTCAAATTTATCTTTAATATATTGAGTATTTAAATATCGAAATCTTGGAGACAGAGATGGATGCGAATCGAGGTAATCATATAAAATAAGAGACTCTCAAGAATGATTGAATCTGGTTTACGCGCCAGGATCGTACAACTGCATATGATCTCTACACTACATTCAGTTTTAGTGCTTTTCCAAACATTCACACACACACACAAATATTGACGTAAGCAGTAACTCTTATAATAATCAATTATAAAAATTGCTCAAAGTTATTACTATCGGAAGCCTGCCTCCATGCCAATTGCATGTGAAGTTGTGTGCTACGTAATTTCAAAAGAGGGCGCCAGCATTTTTCAATGCTGTTCATTTGCAATGATTGACAATCATAAAAATTCAATTTACGTTATGTGAAAGATTCCCAGCAGGTTCTGGAATGTTTTGCCTTTGAATCTAGTTACAATTACTGTAGAGATTAATAGGTAATGAAACTCATATACATGTATAATATTTTAGCCAAGTACAATACAATAGATGGATGATATATATTCATTTTTTTTTCTTTTACGTGAGATTACGCTTCATATTAAGAAAACTTAGCATTCGTGAAATTATGTACTTGACACTTGATGTTAAACTGCTTACAATAATCATTTGAATCTAGTTTTAATTGCAGTTATGTTGAAAAAGACTCCTAAGAAATCGATAATGTACTTAGAATTATTGTTAAGTTTAATTAGTCGGAAAAAATGTAATCCTATCCCTTTATGGTTACAACTAAAAATACTGAGTTTTCTTTATCAAAACGCATTTGATTCCAATAAATACCGTGTTTTGGTTGCAAATTTATACTATCAAAAAGCAAAACTTCTTCATCGAAATTGCATTTAATTAAAGCAATATGTCATACCAAACGTCATATACGTCGGACATATGTTCTTTTATACAACTTGACATGTTTCAATTGTGAACAAGTTAATGAAGGCATCCGCCTAGATCTAGCACTCCTGTTCTTCAGCAAGTGTTTCATCACAAGATAATCATAGCTTATGTAGTTGGTTATTAAGCAAATATTACATTCAAATATTAATATGATACCCCAAATTCGTCTCATAATTTAGCCAGTCAATTGTGATTTTTTCTAATATTTATAGAATTATTGACTAATGATCTCATTTACCAGAATAGTGTTCTATGGTCCAGGTGTGTTTGACGCAGACGAAATTCGAGCATATATTAAGATAGTACATTTGATGTTGATTTTTCATATAGGTACTATCTAGCTGTTGCTGTTAAGAGCAATGTTGAGTTGTTTTCATGTCTCCCTGTGCTCTATTCGCAAGCTTTAACCCTGAGCATTTTGAAATTATTTATATTACTTATTTAAGTTTTTGTTTTCCTAAATAGATAAATGCTTCTTTTGTATTTTTTTTTCATATCATATTTATGCAATGAAATTTCACAGGGGGTGCCTTATATATTTTTGTTGCAAACTACATGTACGTAAATGCATTTAAGCAAAAGTGAGCCTTAACGATCTAGGTCAATTATGGAATTAACCACTAAGTGATAAATATGATTTCACAGAAACTAGTCCTTACAGCGTTTCGTAACATGAAATATTTACTTTGACATTTGTCAAAACATATTTATACGAATAAATACATTTGATCATGAAATAACCAAAAACATGTATACCATTAGTTTGACATGCCTGGGAACCGTTTCCTAGACACGATGACAGTGACTTAATTGAGTCAATATTCTTATGTTTCACTAATATATATATATATATATATTTGTTTTTCACTCATATATAACAGTGATATACATTGACAACCCTGTTTTGTTGAAAACAGACTTCTTCGTACTGTCGTCCAGTTGTAGTTGCATAATTGTAGATCGGAAGGCATAATACCCCTATTATTTTATCAAACGGTTATCAGAATTGATTTGTTTCATAATTATCATCGATCTTTGGTCTCTTTTCCAACCACTACAAGTACGTGAATTGAAACAATGAAGTCACTACATAGTTGGTATTTGTTTTAAGCACGGCAAGGTTAATAGATCTGATACATACACACATCTTTCGATAATAAGAAAGTAAATTTAGTTTTCAAAATCTTTCGGATATTATTTTTCTTTAAAGCTTAAGGTGTCCGATGCATATCAAGATATTTCAAAAGTTTTCCAATACAGGTTTATGTTGTTGTATATTTTCTCGTAAATCAATCAGTGATTTTCAAAGGAACGTTACGGTTAACACACGGTCATGTAATTTAATAATAAAATCAAGTTCTAGTTAAAATATGAAATTTTATTCACTAATTCATGAAAGAGACTTCTATTAATTAACACCAACAAAACCCGAGAACTGATAACGTCATAACAATTTAGATAATAATTGGTAGTTGTTAAGGTGTTTCTTGGACAGCTTTACTAGGTTAAATGTAAATGTTGGAGAATCTTTTTTTCTCACAATATTTATGTTATGGATTGAACATTCATAAATAACATACACTTTTAATGCAGATTATGCGGTTTTGAAAACGAACCTTTCTCATTCCATTATTCGCAAAGCTCATATTGACACTGTGATACATTCGACAAGACAATCTATTTGACCAGATAGAGACAAGATATCTCATTTCTTCAAAAATGAAAGTAATAGAATGCGTTTTCATCAGGACTGATTTCAGTCATCGAAACGAAAGGTGATGGGATATAATGAAGGCTATCAAACTTCAAAGACAAACAGCATTTCAAACAGCTACATTATTAAAATAGAATTTACTGATACAAATATCTAGTGGGTACTAATTATCAGGGTTGGTTTTCTTCGATGAAAAGCATCCCCCCCCCCACCCCCCTGATATTCAGGAATACTGTTCCCAGAGATGATACACGTTATCTTAATTATCTGTTTATTTCTTTTTCAATACCAGCCTTATTATAGAATCAAAGTAATCACGTCCCTGCATAAATATTTCACTTAATTTCTAATTAAGATAAGGGCGTTCATACTCTTTGCGGCAGCAGCGAACTAGCGCAACAGCGTACTTCATTGTGTTACAACAGAACTTGTAAACTCGCGTGTATATGTTTGTGACGCAATGTAGAGAAATTTCGGTCAAATGAAATTATTCTTTTGATTATGATTTACGACGGTATTGTCGACAGAAAATCGCATACGGCCTAAATGCCGAATTGTATTACTGTTTGTATCAATCATTTAGCGGGTAATTCAGAGAATAACTTGATCAAACTCCTAGTAATGGTAACTTTCATTATTTTTAGTTTCATGTTGGTTAAATATTGAGTATAGCATGTCTACTTGGACCCCTCTGAACTAAGATGGTGTGTCTTAATAAAAGGGTGAACATGTCAGAGGCAACGTTATGTGAGCAATAAGTTGTAATCAGTGCTTACATATGCATTTTTGTTATGTATTTTCTGAATTGCCATAAACAATGCAATCTCTATACAGCAACATTTGGCGGAGAACCACATTATATTGCTCATAAAAGATATTGTTATGTAGAGGTGAATAGAGATGCTATACATAGGAGGTGCTGTATTTTATATGTGTATAACAAAATGATGCCAACATTTTAGTGACTTATAACAACTTAGTTATTTATATAAATTACACGTACATGTCTATTGTATTTCTTAAATACTTAAACCCTAAACATGAGCAAACCTCAACGTGTTGCCGGTAATTTACTAAAATGCGGAATAAAACAACATATTCACACCATGATGCTCACCTAAAAATAAGAGTAATTATGAAAATGCATTCTTCATTGTAAAAATGGGCTGTTCCGGCCGTGTTTCAAAAAGCGTATTTTCTTCTGTTTTAATGGAAAAGAAACATTATAATTTGATTGTCTGGGTTTATGTCCCATTGCGAATGTTTCAATTATTTGAGAGCCGTAGACAAAATACATGGTCCATTTAGCATACCCAGTCCAACTATCTTTAAGCTGGAACTAGAAGCCATGTTGACGTCCATTATGCTGTAAACAACTCATTTTGAAAAGACAAATAATTGCTACTTGAGTATAATTACCATGGACTTTTATTTTTCGCTATCGCTAATGTAATTATTGTTAATGCTTTTAATGTACTTTCTCTTAAAATGTAGATAATATTATACTGTGTTGCCAATGGCGGAAAGTGAATTGCATGTTTAAATCCCATTGGAATATCATTCCCGAGTTAGAAGACGAATATGTATTCAATGTGACTATATGCTTTCCCCTGGATCCTCTGGTCCGCCGTATGATTTTAAGACATGCATATACTGATGTCAGGGTTTTAAATGGAGAAAGGGTATGAGGAAACGGCTTAAAATGAACAGAAGTCGTATCACCAAACGCTGGTTGTTGGTATTTTCTGTCGCTAATACATTTTTATCGCTAATTGTATGAAAAAGAAATATTGTAAGATCCCAACAAAGTGATACAACCGATAACAGGCCAAAACTGTTTAATGAATCATCAATAATTTCGTTGTGTATTTCTATAACAGCTTGATCCAATTTCTAGTAGTAGTAGCCATTTACATACGAGTTTCGGTGAACTGCAATGATAACAATTAAAGAGATTTCAAATGCATTTATAGACTAACTCCCAAACACTGAGTACCATGCATTTTTTAATTCATGGGTACTGAATTTCTTTTGTCTGGGCGTGTATCATTGCATATGAGGAAACATCAATAATTAGACCCCTGTCGAGACCATAGAAAACTAAACGAAGTGTTTTGTTACTTTGTTGTCACAGCAAACTTGATTCAAATTTATTTTAAATCGGTTTAGGACTGACGTTAGATTACAGTCGGTAGCAGAGTTAGATATCAGACACCAGTCAGGCGGTAGAATTTCTCAGAAGTTGTTAAAATGATACATAGTCTGCATTCAGTGTTTTAAATGACAACATGACAAGGATTGTGTGTCTCCGTTCTTGTGAAAAATAATATGTAACTCTAACAGCAAAATGAAGGCACTGCTTTCTTGAAGACTAAATATTGAATACGTGTAAGAATGGGGTTAATTGATTTGAAACACATATAGAAATAAAAAGAAAAACAATTCTTAATGAAAATGATATGTTTATATTTTCATGAAAATCGAACATGCATGTCAACCGTTCATGTTAAAATCTAATTCCAATTTCCAATCTAGGCATAGATAGTACAGCAGGGCAGGTACCGCTGGCGACATGACCAGGTTCTAGCAGTTCTGGCAGACAGCCTTGAGAAAGAGAGGAAGCAGAAGAGAGTAGTTGGAGGGAAGCAGCACTCCATACAGTTTGTGAAGGCCGGCCAAGTGAAGTCGAATGCACAGGGAGAGCAGCTGGGAATTCTCCACCAAGCACCGTCATGGGAGATGAGAGCAGATCTGAGGAAGAAGCTTGTGTTCCCAGATGTTGTTCAAACCAGCCTTAGACCAGACATTGTGATATGGTCTGAACTCAGCAGGAAGATCATCATGATCGAACTGACCGTACCCTGGGAAGACGCGTGCGAGGAGGCCCACGAGAGAAAAAGTGCCAAATACGCACTGTTAGCTGACTCGTGTAGGCAGAAAGGTTGGAGTGCTTGGGTTCTTCCAGTGGAAGTTGGGGCCAGAGGTTTTCCAGCACAGTCTGTCTGGAGGATGTACCAGAAGATTGGCATGACAGGAACCAAGAGGAAGGCAGCTATCAAACACCTGGCTGATGCTGCAGAAAGAGCATAATGTTGGCTCTGGTTTAGAAGAGAAGAGCCATCCTGGAGACCTGACAATAGCGGGTAGTGAACAGTCACTGCCGACCCCGTCAACCTGAGGATGTAGTGGAAAAGGGGTCGAAACATCCTGTGATGGTTGAAGTCCACCTGATGACGCTTGTCATTTGCAGTCTCCAGGAGTTCATCATCATGATCGTCAGGGAACAGTCCATACTGAAGCAGCAGTGAGGACTCTACATCAGCAGTAACCTGTATGAAGAAGTAATTGATAGATATTCGTAGCACATGTGATATTTATTACCTTATTCCCACGTGTACTGCTTAACGTGCCGGGTCCTGCTTTTTTTAAACACAAGCTCCAGCTTGGCGGATCTCATATGTTTCAGCAAAAAAGTGAAAAATTAACATTCTTTTTCAACTTATTTTTTCAAGCTATAACAAACCTACAGAATGCTTCGAATGATAGTGTTTAGTTCACTAATAGTAACAACTTAAATACCTTTTTGTTATTGTCGTATGCAATCCATTTATTTTTGATGCGTTAGAATTTATTAAAATGCGTTTAAATACATTACGATACTTATATAGATTATGTGGATAAAATAGTTATATTTATGAATGTCTGTATTTATATCATATACCACAGAGGGTATGTAGGTGTACTTAATGACCCAAGAATATAAAAAGATTATCGACGGGAAAAAACAGGAGGTAGGAATTGAGATACTTTGCTTAATGAAACGTGCTTGATTTCTAATAGCCAAAAACAAGCTACACATGTATGTCGTCATATTGGCTTCGGGAATTAAGGAATTTATACGGCTGGCAGTTTTAGAAATAAAAACTAAATTCAAAGCGGATATTACATATTTGTGTCATTGCCTGGTGATTCTAGTATTGACATTATTTTATTTGTTTTCGAAAAAGGAAATTTTTTGTCTATTGAATCTATGTATATTATTTATCTATCAACATCATTTAGATTACGGGTAACAAGTCAATGTATTAATCTCTTTCATATCAAATCAGTATTTATTGTTGGAGAGCCGACTTTCAAAACCATGAGAAATAGCTATCCTTCATTTTAATATATGGATACATTTTGTTCACATCACCAATATTTGCGTGCGCATGTAGCTTCAACAGAGATCTTAATCACACAACATAAATGGCTCATCAAGGAAAACCATAAGCATAAATACAAGAAAATAGTGATTACAATTCTGATATTGTTTGATACATATCTTTAATAATAATAATAATTATAATTATGATAAAATAAATACTTATAGATGCAGTTACATTTAAGGGAAAGGAATACAGAAACTATATATCAGACATTAACTAGGATCGAAGATAATTTTATATAAACAGTTTTGTAAATACTAACATGTATTATAGTAACATGACATCTGAAAAATTAGGTATTTCACCTATTATTTTTTCTTAGAGAATAATATAACTAGGACATCTTTTAAAGTACGGTCATGTTGCACGATAGCAATATAACAAATACATGTGTAATAAAACTAGTTTCAAAAGATATTTATAAGCATAGAAGTAACATCCGTACCATTTGAATGGTATATTCTTTGAAAAAAATATTTCATTTAAATGTGAGTTAAACTGCATATATTATCTATGTTTTCATTTAAAATTATTGACATGTAATCAAGAGAGAAACCAAATGATAGAAACCAAATCGAATTATTGTATTGACATGCTTTGTATTTTAGTATTTCAATTTACCCTAATATAAATTTATATTTCCATTATGATAAAAATTTCCAATTTTTTTAAAAAAACAAAAATAAAAAAATAATTACTTAACGATCCTTTTTATGAGCTGATTTTCCTATAATAAAAGCTGCCAGTTAAAACATTTGTTGTAATATATTGTTTCCGATTCTATTGCTAGATGTTGTAACGTGATAGCCGCTAATTCGGATCAATTGCAAAACAGGCAGACATTATTTATATCTCTAGAGGAAATTGAAACCTATTTTTAAATCGCTCTGGAGACCTGGTGATAGAATACATAAGATCATGTCTGGATTTGATTCTAAAGTACCATTAATACATACTGAGAAGATAGATTGTTTTGTCCGTTCAATTATGTTTTACAACGGAAACAAAAACTTGAAAATCTTTGAGACAAAGGAAAATGGAAATCGAGATAAAACATCCTCGTGAATCTACCTTGAATCGCGTAGGTTAAGACCTTATTGTTGTAACAGTAAATTATTCCGCTGAATAATTTGTGGTTCAACTCTATATTTCTCTCTCTCTCTCTCTCTCTCTCTCTCTCTCTTCGTTTAATGTAACTATAAAACACAATTCAAATAGTTATTTGAATTTTAAAGTTTAAAGTTATGTTATATTACATGTGTCCATTGTTAACATTATTATGTTCATACAAATTATGTTTATAAAGTTTCATTTGAATTTCACTAATTTTGTGTTTCTTGAATAAATACGAGTATTTCATCTAGATGTAAATTCTATTTATAACTTGGATATCTGGCTCGTGCTTTTGGTTTTTTCCTTTGGTCAATAGTATTTTATTTTCAATTCATTTTCATTTTTGGCTTTTTAGTTATAGCATGTCTCTTTTATTCTGTAATTTGTTATAATATTTGTTGATTTTGAATATAAGAAAAAGATTCAAGTTTTATACTCCGCCTGTACTGAAATCTGTCAGGACAAAACAGAATTTGTGATTTTTTATACATCTAAAAGTGTAACCTGGGAGAGACAAGTATTTCGGAATACTGGAAATTAATATTTTAATTCTCACTGGGTTACCAGTATCACAAAAAAATCTTATTTTTGAAATCTGATTACTGCGTGTCTACAAGATGTTCACACTGCGTGGAGGAGTAAGGGTATCTCATTACAAAGAACGAAAAAATATCAGAAACATGTCAAAATTGTCTCAAAAATTTCAAAGCAGTACAACTACATTTTATTTCTAAATCAACATGTCCATGATAAGATGCGCTTTACCAATGACAGTTTTCTGGTTACGATAGCATTTAGATCAATATTGCTTTTAAGAAGTATTCGAGATATAATCATAGGTCGATATGTAGATCTGTATGTTATTTGTTATTAACGGCACAACCTGATTGGCCTTCTACCTAACGTTTAGTTAAAAAACATTTAGTTTATTCTTATGACGTATTGCAATGCTCTTTGTACTCAATATTGTGTTATTGTCAAATAAAAATTTTTTCTTTCATTAAGCATATAATATTACGTTTGTAGTTGTGTTGATTCAAATGTTTTATAAAGCTTAGTTTTGTCTTAAAAATGTAATTTTTTTAAAAATTATTAAAAAAATAAATAATTAAATCATTTATTTTTTGGTTATTTGTTCTTTTTTGTTGTTGTTGTTGTTGCTGTTGTTGCTGCGGTTTTTATTAAAGTTGAGGAAAGCATTTGAAATCATTAGTTATGTTTTTTCTTGCATGATAACAATGTGCGTCTTAAGAAAATTGCAGTTTCTATTCCGTTTAATTTCTTACAAAACATAATTGATTATGTTGATTTGTCAAATGCGTACAACCATCGATATAAAAGTATATTTGCAAAACGTTTGCTTAAAGTTTTATTTAAAGGTTCACCTTTATAATTAATCAAGCATAAAATATCCTACATTTAAGCTATCGTGCTTAGTAATCCCCCGACATTTGATCAATCAGTTTTAAGAGATACACATTATTTGAATTTTGGTTGATTTTGATTCCATTTTTTAAAAAAAATTAGAGAGCGACGTTTAACTTTAGTATTATTCGTTGCTTATTCACATTTGACCGTTTAGACCAATTTTGATCAAGATTTACGATGATTTTTTTGTCAGCAGTAAATGGTATACCATATACTGAACGGCATTGTCTACTGACTGTATACATCATTTAGTGGGGCATGCGGTGAGAAAATGTCATTATTGTCTATTCTTTGATGGTTGAAATTGATTTTCTACCACACTGAACTTGGTGACGGTGTAGTTTATTGAATGGAAGAAAAAGAAAAATATATTTTTGTAGATTGACAGTTTAACATAAGAAATAAAGGTCCAATATATATCATAATGATACCCTTATCATGGAAAGAAAATATAACTTGACATTGACAATTTGTAGACTTACACACGTGTGCAAATATCTGCCGTGAAATAACAGTTATATGCATTGGTGTTGATCAAAATCTCACCATTTAGTATTTTGTATGGATGTCAAAATACTTTCATTGCTTACATTTGACATCGGCCCGTAATAATTTGAAAAACCGGCGACGAATTACAATCACAATTTGTTTATCTGCTACTTCATCAATTTAAGTACTCACGATTCGTTATCGGAGACATACGGAAGTTATATGAAAACGACAGATAATAAATAGATATGAGAAATAGGGAAATCATTTATTTCTGAAAACAATTGAATGATCTTTAGTGAATGGTTCTTTCTTATGTATGCATTGAAGTTAGTTTGTCGTAAACGAGCATGTACAAGTTACATCTCTTAACAAATCTAACACTCATTTTGCGTTTCTGTCAGAATAATGGGCCTTAAACCTTTAGAATACATAGTGAATATTTCAGCCTTTAAAGATGTTTATTTCCATCGACATCATAGAAGTGCTATAATCTCAGGTCATTAAGTGTTAAAGGGATTTCAAATATTGCCTTAAAATAGCTATTATTATCAACGTTGATTTTTGTTGTTTAGGAGTTTTTGGGTGCATATTTTGATGTCGTGATTCCAAAGTTTTTTGGGTTTTTTTGTGTTTTTTTTCGTTTTTACAGGTAATATTTTTTCTATTAACTTGTTAGCCTAAGTTTAACGCCTTACTGAATATATTATTTTGGGACTTTTCATTTTCTTCATGAAACAAAAAATTACACCGTAGACAAGTGGCAGGATACCAAACTAAATTATAGATCTTGAAATTCGGCAAACCAGTCATCATGGAAGTTCCAATATGCTGAAAGCAAAAACAATTGAATTATGCTTGGAATGTAAATATGTAACTACCGTTTAATGTACAGATCCAAATTGAATAATATTCCAGAGTTTTGAGAAAGAATAGTGTTTTATATCAATAAGGTATGCATATATTGTTTCAATAACATGAAATCGTTTAGGACAAGAAGAGTCGGTTTGAAAAAGTCCGAAGAGGAAAAAAGATTATCAGACGAACGTTCAGATGTTTCTCGGAACACTACACACAATAACATTTCGTTATTCTGCGTATATGAAATCTTTAAATAACATGACGTTGTGAGAAATAGTTTGTTTTTATGATAAGATATATGCTTTGATAAGCCTTTGTCTCTGTCTATATTTGTGTTTCACTTATATCAGCATTTACTTTTTCATTTACTTTTCCCATGTTTGATTCAAGTAATCAATGAATAAGATTAAAATAATAGAAATATAAGAAAAAAATATAAGCAGCATTTTTTTTTTATTTACTAAACATATCCAGATCTCCAGATCTCAGACTTTAAATTTGTTCAATTGTTCGTGCTTTATAAGCTTATTTTATATTCAGCACTTAAATCTGACATCAATCATAAGAATATTAAGTCGCTTTTCAGAAATGTCCGTAAGTGATCAAAACCATTTCCACTGAGTAATGTCATGTACGGATATAACGCCAATGCCCAAAATCTGTTGTATAAATCGAATGTACATGTATGTCATCACGACAGAATAGTTAATATGCGTTTATTATTAGTTCTGTTTTAAAGGAGTAGATTTTAAATGTTTAGAATAAACTTCAATGAATGGAATATATTGTCAAATAATTATTTCAATAATGAAAAAAAAATCATTTGTTGTCTTTTTTTTTTTTTTTTCATTAAGATCTGACATTTACCATAACACGCATATTACATCCATTTGATTAATTATAGGAAGTGTATATAGTTGCTATATCTTCAAACCTACGTACGAATGGATGCTTAAATGTTATTACATGTATTTTTATTATATTTTATCTGTTCTTTTAATGTTCTTCATCACGCTTCAAATTTATGGACAAAAGTGAAAAAAATCATATAAATTCGAATTTAGATACAATTGTGGCAGCAGGAAGATCGACATCTTTTATATAATGATACAAGTGGACACAAAAACATAATGTGTTGTGGATTAAACATACTCTAACTAAGATATATTTTCCGGTCTTACTTGCTTGACGTTTGGAAATAATTTAGGTTGCCAAATAGCAATTGCCGCTTTGATAAAAATTTACAACAGAGGAAAATTGGAAGTTCGCGAACCTATTGTCAGCAACAAATGGCACAACAAATAACTGTTATATCTGTTATAGATCACACCAATCACAAAGTGCATTTTTCCACACTGGTAATGTACCTTATTACCGCTTTGAGCGAAAAAGTAGGAGATCAAATGGAAACTTTTCTAAAGTGTTAAATCGGTATGTTTTGGAAAGCTTCAATACTTAAGAAAATGGTGTAATTTCGTATGAATGAAACAATACAATAAAAGCAACCTTTTATACTTCAGTTGCAAACTACTTTCTTAATAGCAATTTGATCAATTTGTTAAACATGTTTATTATGCTTTGTTTTCTTCAAAACTTCGTCCGCCGTATTTAGTACATCATGGACGTGAACTTTAATTGAATATTATCGAGATTGCTTTCCCTATGAATAGGAAATATTGCGATAACTTATTGCTACTTGAGTACATTTATATGATTATCATTATCGCTCTGAAAAAGTACCTTATGGTAGTTAAAGATTGAGGGTTCTTTGTTGTGCTATACTGGTAGAGTTCGTCTTATTATTACTATCTAAATGAATATAAAGAACATACATTATTCTAACTAAATTAATCAATTATTTAAATATATTTCCAAAAAACTTTAAATAGCCACTAAATCATGTTGAATTGTATATAAGAAATGAGTAGCTTACTATTTTTAGTTTTATGTAAATAAGTATTGACACATTAGTCACTTTGACAGTGCGGGGAACATTTCGAGTAAATTGTCGGTGTATATATATTTTCACATTCAATTATCTTTTAATGTATAATACAAAAATAAATGAACGGCTTTATGTCATCAGCCAGGTTTCTTAGATGCATTAAGACTGACGCTTGTACATATCATAACAACATTATGATATAGCATTTTATCACATGCACTCTAACATAGTGTTACAAATACAGTATATGTGAACAGGTTTTCACTGCTGTATGGAATAAGTGCAGTCAACGGTTTAGGAGAAATATAGAATTGCTTTTATGCAGAGAAAATTGGAGAAACATCGACATTCCCCGGGTGATATGTTCTTTATGTTTAGGTTAATATCTAATGATGATTGGGACGTCTGATATTTGCAGAAGACGTGCGTATCAATATTTGATACTTGACCTGGTGCACGGGTTCATAATTCGACAAGGAAAAACTATTCTAGATAAAATGAAAACATGAAAGGTATTAATCAATATTCATCATGATATGCACTAATTATTCTTATGATATTTTGAATAACTTCATAGTATTTCTACGTTTCTGGTGGCATACATAATTTATCTTTGAACAACTGGACAACTAAGGTCGCCCATCTTGTTTCCAAATCATTTCGCTGAAAGAGTGATAAGCGTCTAAGTCGTTTAAGATGGACCTGATATAGCTAGCTTTTGTGTGCCGCTCTATCAACATAGGTAGCCCCAGAACTAGTTGATCCGGTTGATCTGGAAGAGGTAATTTGCTAGTTTTCTAAGGCGCGACATAGACGAGTGGCACAATTATAAATGTCTCTTTCAGAATTAGTCGGTGGGACAAACAAATTCTCATTTGTTATTGGCATTAAGGATATACATATTTTATCTATATGTATTGCATGAATATATAATTTTACGACAGTGTACCATGACATATAACAAAACGTCAATAATATAACCACAATGTGAACCTTTCTCAAACGATTTTATCAAACATGACTAACTATAATGTTAGCATCGGAAAAACAAGTACTGACAGAAGTGTTCGTAATAGTCAGTTGATCGTTATATTGACTAAAGTATTTGAAATGTCACTTTATATGTAAATGTTTGAAACAGTAGATTGGAGGCCAAGATTGATATTAGATAGAGTGTCAGAGCTAGTGGAGTTTCTGAAGGCTTACTCTTTATTAAATCTAGATTTAGAGAAGATGTCCCTGTCAAGTATACCATCGTTGTGGATGTAAATACTCGTCTAAAGTTCATGTTTTACTGGCGATTCTCCTACCGTGAGTTGCATCATTCAGTTCGTTTGATTAAAATAGGACAGTCCAAATGCACATCAGGAATGGAAAATGCCTATTTGCAATATACGATAATGTGTAAAAATAACTATTTTTAGAAATGTAACCAGCGTTTGTATTAATTTTCTTCACAATCAGAAGGGCGCCGTGGTCCAGTGGTAACGTATCCGATTACGGATCCGAAGGTTGTGGGTTCGAACCCCGTTGGAGGCAAGATTTCTTTATGACCTTCCCGGGCGCAAAGTACTGGTTCATCCCAGGAACCGTCAAGAGGGATTAGTATAAGTTGTAAGAACTTGTTTCCCAATCAACGTTAAAAAAAAAAAAATAAGAAGCCCAATAAAGCATCCATTTTCTGTGATCTCCTATCAGTTTATATCGAGAATTTGGAAATATAGAACTTGGCCAAACACATCGCACCAATCTTCTGCCAGTGTTCAATATCTAGAAACATAAATATATAATCAAAATGTTCTCATTTTCCTGTTGCCACAGCAAACTTGATTCAAATGTGTCTAAAATCAATTTAAGACCATCGTCAGGTTACTGTCATCGATAGCAAAGTAAGATATCTGACACCACCCTGACATGTATGTTTATAGAGGATGCTGGAACAATATCTAAGTCAAGAGAGTTTACCTCTCTTGCAATAGCGTGTTGCTGTTGTGCCGGGGTTTAGTGTCAAATCGACAGCTTTTCGGTCATAAAGCGAGGCTCAATTGGAAAACCAAACAACCACAGAAGTACTCGGGCAGAACCACCGACCTACGGCAATTCTGTGATAGTCTAATGAAAAATATGAGAACATTGGTGGCAAATTAGAGATCAAAAGTAGGTAGAAAAGCATTCCTTTCATTTAAATGTGTTACACTACAACACTACACTACAACATAAGCACGGAGAATTGAAATCATTCATTTATCGATGTTGTTGTAATACACAAAATATAAAGACATAAGGGACTGTAACTACGCATATGTATAATGATAACATTAGGGTAAAATATTTTATTGGACGGCAATTAACACTCGTAGATTGGATAATTCAGAAGTAATCGTTGTCTATTAGTAAGTCATCGCAGGAAGCCGAAATACACTGTATATCATAGACTACGGGTTTACATGATCTGTCTGACTCAGATCACGTCCTCAAGAATCAATTTGCACTAATTGAACGTTTACCCGTGGACTATACGATTAACATAACGGCTATATTTGCCTGTGATTGGTGGAAAAATGAAGGCCTTGGTCTAATGTTTACTATTTCATGTAATGTACTGAAGTACAGAATGATTTTGTCACAAAGATATTTATATTTCATTATAAATCACTAACATCATGTAAGATTATGGTTTTCAATTTAAGTTGGAAACAGCATTGCCGTTTGACAATGCATCATTGTTTTAGCATTTTCGCTCCCCTCCCCCCGAAATGTAGATTATGCATTATACATAATAGACTACTCTCAGACACCCGTGGGTGATTTGATACATAGTAAATTACACAGAACTGCAGTGTGATGCCAAGGTAATCAATAAAATACATGTAGCTAACCCGGAAAATCACATGATCCACTTGATCTCGTCAGTATGTATACACACTAGGCATCGCGTTGTCGTGTTCGTGCCTTCATTATTCAGATGATCTTATAGCGATACAGAATTATCTTATCATTTAAAGCACACGAGTAATGTTAAAATCTAGGTCATTGTATAGGATGGACTTAATTATTTAACCATGTGAATGTTTAAATGGTATTAGTGTAGCACCGGTGCAGAACCTGTTGGCTTCTTAGACAATGTGAATAAGAGCGGTTTTATATCAAAGGCTTTTTGTGTGGTATCACAGTGGACAAAACCTTAACTGTACAATATAGGCCCCCTTGGGTGTTACTAACTCAAGGAAATAGAAAAAAATGTATTAAGTGTCGTTTAATCATTATTTCATGTATATGAATGTCGTAATACATAATAGAATTTTACTTAAATGGGCACTTTATAATCTCCAAAACGTTTAATCAATCTGTTGATTACTAAAAGGGCAGGGATCATGGGAAATCACACTCAAAAACACCTGCTAGACATTGTTTGCTTGAAAATATTCTGCTACACAGAAAACTCCAATAACACATAGTTCTAAAAATACATACGCTATTTAAGTGAATAGTTATTGCAAGTGTTCCTTCTTGAAACTGTAAACGTGTGATACATAATTGATATCAAGTACAGAGCTATTTTTAAGATAAACCAAGCATGCCTCTAGATAACTGAGTGATGTCTAGATACGAAGTGTTTCTGAACGATGCTCTTGGCGCACGTTGTCTCTATTGAAGGCACCATCATCAATAGATCAATAGCGTTCGAAATTGCGCTCCATATGACAAGGGATACTCTTCAGATATGTGTAAGACCTTTGTTCCTTTGTCATGCTCAAGATTAGTTGCCCTTGATTTACGACATATTTTTGAAACAACATTAAAAGAGGTTCTTCTTTGTTGTTTTTTCCTTCATGACGATGATTCCCTTAGTAGCCCCTTTACTTTACACTGAAATGAAACAAACATGTTTTTAAGAAATAGGGATCGGAACACAAATCCCCAATTATCCATTAATGAAAATCTACCACGCAGTACTTCAACTTAATCGGAAACATTTTGAGAATATAAGTGAAAATGTCTAGGAAATGTTGTCCTAAATAACTCAAATTAGTTTAACTACATGGATTTTATGGAGTTAAATGCAGACAAATTTGTCAGTATTCATCAAAAAATGACAACTATTACGTTTTGCATGGAATGGCTGTCGAGAATTGTTGTCCATTTGAATTACAGCGTATAGCTGAGAACGCCAATCACATGATGAAGCATCAAAAACGTCCATCACCGTATTCATTTTAGTTTAAGATGGAAGTCTATTGACATCAATGAAGTTGCCGGTGGCTGCGAAGATATTCACTCTATCCAAATGCCTAATCGCTCACATAGTGGGCTTGCAACGGATGAAATCTCTTCTGCGTCACCTGCGCTTGGGATAAAAAGTCAACTATTTGTATTCGTACTCTTGAAAATGAAATAAGGGAGAACACTTGGCATAACATATGATGACAACTGGATCATGAAGTGTAGTTCAAGTGGATCTCAACGACGCATTGGTATAGATAACCAGAAGGACCCTAGTTCGAGATCGCTGAATAACATTATCATGCTTTATAAGACAAAAAGTACAGATTCCTGTTTCAGAAGCAAAATGGGTAATTTAAAATTTTATTTATTATTTCTATAGAACAATTATGACAACAAAAGGAACGATATGTATAAAGATAGTACTGTACACAATTTAAGAAACAAATGTTATATTAGATACATTCTATGATCGAACTTTCTCTTTCTCTCTATGAAAACTCAGCTGTCCTTGGGAAGTTCAGCTCTAATGGAATACAAAGTTAATACACACACATTTAAAGAGAAAGATATGTTTCTAAAACAGTTCACGGCCTATTTGTCTATTTGCAAAAGCTTTAAGGGCCAATTTTAGTGCACATAAAATCCGTAATGAGGATTTGACATTTCGAGATTTATGTGGAAAATTCCAAAAATAAATTACTTACTCTATAAAGAATCAAATAATCCAGAACCACCGTTATTTTTTATATTTATTTTATTTTTTTGTATGATTGAAATACAATGCTACTTTTTACATAATATCAGTCATACCATTACATTTAACTCAAGACAGTTGGAAGGAAACCCAAACATGGTCCAAGGTCGAATCGAGCAAAACAACAGAAATATCGCAAATACTTAATTTACTTATAAAACATCTAAGCACTAAGACCAGGATTCGAACAAACAGCAGTGAGGTAGGTATAACTTGACTTGACTATTTGAGTTAAACGTCGCTTCTACAGTATTTCAGTCATATAGCAACGTCCAGCTAATTACAGGTGGAGGAAGACCCCGTATACATGGAGACATCCGGGTAGAACAATCGACCTACCGCAAGCCAGCTGGAAGGCATCCTCATATGAAAATCCGAATGCCGGGATTCAAACCCACGCGGTGAGGGGCTGAGTTGGTGTTAAAGTCAGCAACTTTACCCTCTCGGCCACGGAGGCCCCGAGGTAGATTTAATGCAATGACAATAGTACCCTTCCCGCTTAACTTATGAGAGAATTACATGTACTTTGTAAAAGTGTTTACAAGTTTGTATTTATCAAATTGAGAAAGGAAGAATGGAAGAAAATGAAGTGTTTATTTAAAGCGAAAACATATTTGACATGCATACATACTCGGTCTGTGACCTTGAAAAATAAAGCGAATACGCTAGCTTACCTTTAGCTTAAAAAGCAACGTTTGTCCTGATACAATAAAGAGTTTGTCCCCCGTGCAATTGTTATATATTCATAAAATAAATCTAAACGTTCTAAAAGAAACTTAATAGGTGAAAAAAGCTAACCTTGCAATTATTTTTCTGAATTTGACTCAATTATAGATGTTTACCGTGAAAAAGATTATCGAATGTAGACGTAAATTAATCCTTGTAATTGAATTTGTCTTGAAATGCATTGACTGAAACCCCGGGAATAATCAATATAAATCAAAAGCACGGTGAGATTTTCTCGGTGATTCCAGTTGCTAGACACGATATCAGAATTGGAGGAAAAGTGACGATATACAAGGATGATATGCATAGACACGGATTGACTTTATTGGGGTCAAACTAAAGTGGAAATAGCACAAGTCACTTGCTCAATAAGGACAATAAGCAGGACTGTTTTATTATACCAATGGAAAAATGAATACTTTGCCAAAAGGTTATTGGTTACTTTTCATCAACTGATATTCATTTTTTTTAACTACTTTATTTTCCTCGTCATAGAAGCAAAAGGGTCGAGGCCATCCCCATTGCTCCGTACAATATAACTGCATATAACTATGTTCATATAAACACACATGTAAATTACATCATACCTAATGCAATATTTATTTTTTAACTTTGAGCCAATTATTAACAAAGTGGTAGTTTAAATTATATAATAGAAATATTACAAACATAAGATAAAGAAGAAGAAGAAGAAAAAACAACAAGTTGCCTTTCCTACATATAATTATAAAGCAATAAAAATCTATATTCATATAACTGATATTTATACTGTACAAAAATATGTAATATCTTTGTGGAGAGCAAATTTAAAAAAAAATATATAATAAGAAGTGCTTTTTGTTAGATATTTGGGAGAACACATAATTTGTATGTATTAAGGTAATACATTCATCATTGATTCATAATCCTGGTCCTCTTAAAGGGATTTCAGTGCAGATGCAAGCATCCAATGACATAAAGTCTTTTGCTCTAAGTCTTTAAAATCTTGCAATTACTTTTAAATTTCCATTTTCGGATCATGTGTATGTAATCAAGTTTACTAGATAAAAACGATTCTATTTTGCAAATCGGCAACATCCTTATTCAGTAGTAGGGTAAACATTTTCCATTAAATTCCAAGGCGCAAAATACTTGTCTTAACATGTAAGCATCGAGGACAATTAATTTGAGTTGTACAGAATAGATTCCTTACCTGCGTTTAATAAGATTAAATCAAAAGAAAACAAATAATTAGTTTCTTGTGATAAGAAAAACATGTACTCAACAGACGGAGAAACAGGGGGCATGACTGACATCCTACAGAATGTTTATTTGAATTATTCATCAAGAGATAACAACATAAAGCCGTTAAAACTTTGACTAGGTAACGAATGTAATGTTTAAATCAATATCAATGTATAGATTAAATCACTACCTCAAATTCATTACAGATGATAAACCGTGTAATGGTGACTACTTGTACTAAACAATCATCCTGTTTTGGCATCCCCCTATGAGATTCTGAAACTGTTATTTCCCAAAATAGTTTACCTTCCTTTAGCAGTTACCCGTACTAAGCAGTCACTTTAACTCGTCCCTTTTATTGATCCATTAAGGTATAACCCCCCTGATACCCATATTCCATATATTGCCATTGGATCGAAATATTTCTATGAAACTTTGTCACGTTTAAGTCTACAGGAAATATACAGTTTCTGTGAATAGGAAAAACTGAATTTGATTTTCGAGGAAAACTCACGGTAAGAAGATGCATTAAATGATTCTGATTCAAATTTCACAAACACATCTAAACTTTACCGTAGGAAATGGGGAAATCACTTTTTTTTGTAGTTTTCAGGAGATATAGCTAATGAAAACAAAATTATAAAGGGGAAGTAATAAAAGAATTTCTGTCATATGTCATACGATGTCAATTTGCCTAAGATTTCCATGGTTTGACATTTTAAAAGCTTATATTGTGAAGTTATATGCATGGCTTCGGTGGTATTATGGGGCATATACCTTAACCGGAAGTGAATTACTGGGCATAAAACTTAACGTTTGACTATAGTTTCTGTCTTTACTGCTGTATAAAATGGCACCTAATAGGGATTCACACTACAAAATTTGAAATTAATACGTGGTAAAAAGAAATCGATGGCTTTTGTGTGTAGCATGCAGGTGACATGCAGTCGTAAACATGAGCCTAAAGGTTTTAGAACTGTAATATCCACATTTGCAGATATCTGTTATTTCCCCTTTCAAGTTTACCCATTGAAACATCTAAATATGATTTTTTTTTAAATATTTACCATGTTAATCTCGAGAAATATTAAATTTAAAATGACTGTAAATTGAAACATACAAAAAGCTAAAATCATCTCTATTTCTGATAAAGGTTGGTAAAATTTTCTGAAAAAAAAGAGGCTAGTATATAAAGGATATCATACGTGTACAGGAAAAGTCATCGTTCTTCCAGCACTTTAATTTAAAAGTCTAATAAATTGTTGTTTTTTTTGGAAGTTTACCCAGGTTTCGGAATTGCACAATTTTAGCGATGTGAAAATAATGCAAATGTTTATCTGAGTTGTTATAATATATTATACATCAAAGATATATAAAATCATATATTAAAAATCAAAGACATTTCACCATCTCATTTACATTTAATTGTCAATCTAAATATTACCCTATGGCCCAGTCAAAGCGGTTGAAACATTAATACAAAAATATGACAACACGAGAAATGGTCTCAAAAAAAAAAAAAAAAAAAAAAAAAATCATAACAGCATGCTACTCACGCACAGATTATATGCTAAAATGTCAGAATACAATACAAATTTAGATTGAGAAACAGGTTCAAACTTAACTTATTTATCTCTCCACTCTGCTTCCTGGAAACTCCACCAGTACTCGCTCAAAGGGTGCGTGCAGATGAAGTCACGACAGTTTCCATCCGCACCAATGAATCAATTGAGAAACATGTTTTTCCAACTTCATCTTATCTCTACCCATTCTGCTATGTACCTGGAAACTACACCATTGCTTAAACTTACAATAATTGTGTGACCAAATGAACAGTAACCAAATTTTCATCTGCTCCAAGGAATCCTTATGTTTGCATGGCGGATGCTATACCTCACAACCAAGGACTAAACTGTGAGAATATTCATGTAACAGTATTGAGATGATACAAATACAGCTATCTACAGTAGTAAGCATTGTTTTTCTCTGTATGGGGCAGAAAAGTTCATTTGCCTCGTTTTCTTTTCCCGCTCGACTGCATATTGTTTTTTTTAAAATGACGTCATAATATCGGGAAATACCGTGAGGTCATGCCATATTTACTAAAAATAGTTACTACCGGAAATGTCCCATTCGTCGTTCGGACACGACGCATAGTGGCAGTAAAAGTCGATGTTTACCTAAAATATTACAGTTCTAAAACCTTTATCTCCTCTAAGGTAAATATAAAAGTTATTTTCTTTTTAATTTCCTAAAGGGGTTTTGAAGGAAATTAAATTTAATCTATAATAACCACCTAATTTCCTATCCAGCTCCTTTGAGTGAAGCGAATTCCACGATATTAACACATATTTACACTAGTTATGCCATATCTAGAAATCATTTAAAACATGCAAATATGCATTATATATTTATACAATGTACTTATAAATGAAGAAAAAACAGGGCTTTCTCAAATGTTTGAAGCTCTCATATAAACTGCAATGAGTCCGATAAATATAAAACAATTATCATAATATAATGGTCTTTAATTACAAATGAATTAAGATCCAAGTGTTAATGCATTGCCCTAATCTGACACTTATATTGTTTCATTCTTTTCCAGACAGAGTGCTATCGAATCAGTAGTAAAACAAGTAAAACGAGCCTGATGCTTCTCACACCGTAACTAAGCACATTGTCAAGGAGGCCCATGAAATAGAAGTCATATAAAAGGATAAAAGGATACTAGATTCAATATCAAGAATAAATATGATGTGGACATTCACGTTATGTTGCTGTTGGGAGGCTTATTTCACAAATCACAGTTTTCTCGCTCACTGAAAAAGTCACAAGAAAACAGACGCTTATTTGCATGCGATTTTTCCAATCATATGTTCATTACATTTCAAGCTTTGTAAATTTCTCTTTTGTGTCACGAATATTATTGCATTTACCTACATCCGATTTATACGTGCATGTTTTATTATATGTATACATAGTTGGATGTATAATTTATTGCATTTCTTAAATAACTAATATGGCGTTATCTGATATGTTTGCACATTTTGTATTATTCGCTTCAGTTAACAGTTGTTCAATGTTTTTAACCAGGTTTTCCGAAGGAAAACTCTGGTTATTAGATTGGGGTATGTCGGCGTGCGGGCGGGCGTAAACAATTTCTTCTGTGCGCAACTCCTCCTACATTTTTCAAAGGGATTTGGCCCAAAGTTTTACAGAAGCATTATTACATAGTGGCCTGGCGCATATTGTCAGGGTTTTGTGGTTCGACTATTTTTGATGCAGTTATGGCCCTTTGTTATTTTTTCACATATGTAATATATAGGGAAATATTCTTCTGTGCGCAACTTCTCCTACATTTTTCAACGGATTTGGCCCAAACTTTTACAGAAGCCTTATTACATAGTGATCTGGTGCATATGGTCAGGGTTTTGTGGTTCTACTAATTTTGATGCAGTTATTGCCCTTTGCCCCTTAACGGATGTAATATAAAGGGAAATATTCTTTCGTGCACAACTTCTACATTTCTTATTAAATTTTGTCCATACTTTAACAGAAGTACCTTCATTAAGTCACCCTGGAGAATATTACCTGTGTTTTGCAGTTTGACCATTTTTGATGGAGTTATGCTCCTTTGATAAAATTCCTTCTCCGGAGCATAACTCATACATTATAAGAGGCACTGACTTGAAACTTTATAGGTGCATACATCTCATTGGGGCGGAATGCAGTACATAGGAACCTCACTCTGTGGTTCATAATTTTGGAGTTTTTATTGTTGTTGTATTGGGGTTTACCGTCACTGCGATAGTATTTCAATCATATAGCGACGTCCAGCTAATTACAGGTGGAGGAAGACCCCTAGTACACAGAGGTACCCGGGTAGAACCACCGACCTACCGCAAAAAAGCTGGAAGGCTTCCTCACATGAAAAATCCGAAGTCCCTACCGGGATTCGAACCCACAGCGATGAGGGGCTGAGCGATTTGTAGTCCACGACTGTAACCGCTCGGCCACGGCGGCCCAAATTTTGGAGTTACATGTTTGCCCCTTCGTAAAAATTCCTGATATGGGGCATAACTCCTTTATTTTAAAATATATAGTATTGATTGGTTTTGCAGTTTGACCATTTTTGATAGAGCTATGACCCTTAGTTATTTTTTCAATATCACATGTGTAAGTTATTGAGAAATATTATTCTGTGTGCAGTTGTCAAATTTGAAATTCCATACTTCATGCATATTTACATATGATGTGCCATTGTTATGTAAAGTTTGTGTGACATCCATCTTACGGTTTAGGAGGAGTTGCGCATACAAGCTATTTTGGTAAAATTATTTTAATGACATTTTCAGAATTCCTATATACCCCCCCCCCCCCCACACACACACACAGACACACAAAAATAAAAGAAAGTAGAATTTAGTTAAAGTGAATGCTTAAGTGACATTTTCAGAAGCAGATTGTTCCATCGTATTCATGTCTTGTTCAAAGTTAATGTGGATAAATGTAAGTTAAAAATCCTTGTTGCACATATTATGTATGTTTGCCTTATACAGAATTGCATTAGATTTAATAGACATTGAGCACAAAATTATTTGACTGATACAAATAATCTGTACTGGAAACATTGCGAAAAGAAAACCTGGTTTTGTGACAATTCCTGTCACTTGTTCATCTTTTCATCTTCGTGTAACATTATAAAAAAAATAATGAACCTTTAACTTGTTTGGCATTAAACTCAAATGACGAAGAAGATTATCTTAGCGTTAGAGTAATGTAACTGGCTGTGGTTTTATGCATCTTGTCCAAGGTGTGAGGTCGCAGTGTGACATCACTATGTCCTAAAAAGGCCCTTTATCCCTAGCAAAAAAATTACCAAATGTATGCATTGATTATATCTGTCATATGAAGGCGAAAGTCCCCAAATGACTGAAAAACTTCCTCCGAGACGTTAAACAAAGCAAAGCAATCTACTGACCTACTTACATAAACGCGAATGATATGGTATGGTCTTCTGTTGTTAAAGTGACATTGTATTTTTCTCTAACGGAACAATATATATAACATATATATTACGCTCTTAGTCTTTAATGAAGGATAACTATTTGGTGGGAAAGGGATACATTGTATTACAATTTAACAAAAAACATCATTATTAGTACGATAAGGATACCTATTTGGTGGGAAAAGTTAGATATATTTTTTGTATGGACTATTCGTATTTATACGCATTTTCTCGTTTTCATATTTATCTTCTGGTTTTAAAACAATCACATTGTTTGCAAAACACTCTCTACAGTGAAAAGGGTCATAAAAAGTTCAATGTTTAAACCCGAAAAGCAATCCAAAATTGATGAAAATCAATGTAACCAATAACAATGGACTTTGTTGACATGACGTTATTACATCTGCAAGCCGTGCCGTATATTCTGAACAATATTTACATAAGAGCTTGCCTGCTCAGGAATTCCCTTTATGAAACTAAGGACCTTTGCTTAAATATTCAAATATTCTGTGGATCGGTCGGCAAATACCTATTAACGAAATTGGTTTCGCTGAGCGTTTGCTGTGTCCAATAAAACCGCTATGGCACGGCTAAATAGGACTTGTAATACATTGCTTTCAATCGCATTTTTTGCCGCTTTTCAATTTCATTGCTGATGAGATAATAAATTATTCAGCAATTTCCAATTTCTGATTTGGCAAAGTAGACATGAAAAATTTTTTTTAAAGAATTTACACTCATCTTCAAATAAATGACCAAAGTAACTTCGGATATTCAATTCTGAAACAAGTAACACATTCCATTGGAAAATTCTTTTAAACAACAATGGCTAGACCGATATATTAAAAAAAAAAAAAAAACATTTTGATTCATAAACTACTGTTCTTTATGTTTTATTCAGGAATAAACAGGATAAATGAGAAATAACACGGATAGAGACGTTCAAATGAAAATGCTAATATGGAGAACCTTCTACCGAAAAGTAAAATGAAATGGTACATATGTACACGGCCTGTGCTTCAAACTGATTAATTTTACATCGATGGCGATATATTCTCAGGTAAGATAAACCTTTTGGTCAGACTAAGTCAGGTTTTATTCTCTTCCGACAGGTGAGTTTAACGTTGTTTCCCCCCTAATTTATCTAGAGTTAGTCGCATAAGGCATTCCGTAACGAAGAACAGTTCGAGTGCTTTCGTTGTTTCGAAATGATTTAGAATTTGGGAACTGATCAGTTCTTTCCGTCGAGATTCACTTTAAAAGAAGTACTATCAATGGTGATTTGAGTAGAATGCTTGATTTGAACCTGATATATCGCACATACACCTATTTGATAACTTGATGTCTAATTTTATATCTATATTCAAAATACTAAGAAATAACAATAAAAAATGATTTCGGTTAAATCTGTCTCAATATCAGATTATTGATAAAACATTAAAAAGCAATAATAAAGTAAAAGTGAATTGGATATTTGCATCAAATCTTACTTCAGATTAAAGTTATGAATTTGCTTATCGAAGTAAAATAGAATTGAAACGACTTCCATGAAACAAATTAGTCCATGTTATTTTAGGCAGAGAAATATACATTGTTTAGATGTTAGTCTGAAAAATATATCTCTATATCTCACCATTCAAAGCTGTTTATTCGATTTTACTCCAAACGATGTTAGCACGAAGCTTTGCGCTCTGAAGAGTTTCTTGAACAACGTCTGTGATGAATGTGTGGGCTAATCCTTGAGTGACAGTCCCTGTCGTACACATCGCAGAAAAAGACTGCACAATTTTGGGAAACCATTGCCAGGCGTTTCTGTCTCTGCTGATACTGTTGCTGACATCGATGAGCGTCTACCTATTTTACTCCTTTGTGTACATCATACCTACCATGATTGGCGGTTATTGGCAGAGTACTCCCAGGTGTCATCATGTATGTTTGCTGACAGGAGGTTCCTTTTACAGGAGTCTTTGTATCTAAGTCATGGGTGTCTTTGGTGACGAGTGCCGCATTGTAGCTGACCGTACAGCGGATCTTTTGGTAATCGACCCTCCTCCATGCAACGTACATGTCCAAGACCTCGTCGTTGGTTAAGCATGGCAAATACACTGGTGGAGTTTGCCTTGGTGAGGACATCAAAGCTGGTCACCTTATCCTTCCAGGGCAGACCCAAGATTCTTCTCAGTCACCTCACATGGAACACATTTTGCCTGGCCTCTTATCTTTCATGCTTAGCGTCCATACAACAGAGTACTTGGTAGACCTTAAACTTTGTGTTGAGAGTCAGGTTCTTGTTCTGTCACACTTACATTGTAGGTTTTGACAACACAAGATCGGCTTTTCCGATGCGAGCATTTATCTCAGCTTTCAAAATAATGTTATCTGAAATGTTAAAACCCAGGTACTTAAATTTGACCACGATTTCGAGTCTCCAAACCAAACCATATTTGTAGATACATGCTTCTCCTTTTAAAGAATCAACATTAAGTTGCACGCTGCAATATGTATGGTACTTTTACTCTTCCTAGAGATGTTTCGTTTATAATATAACATAGAACAGTGGTTTCTTGTCCTTTAAACGTGCCTCTCTGCTCAATTTCTTAGATATGAAAAGCTTCCAATTATCGAAACCAATACATTTCAGTTAACAGAGATGACCTACATAAAGAGCAGTATCTCCTTAACCCTTTTCATGTATATATGTCTAAGTTATTATCTAATTGACTTGAGCGAAAACTTTAGGAAATATCTCTGTAGTAGATTGTACTCGCAGGATTATCCTAAAACATTGTACATAAGGCAGATATTGTCGTAGAAGGATTTCAAATTTGAACAATGCTAAAAATTATATTCAAATCTAGGATAAAATACATGATCTCATTATATCCTACGGTTCTTTCACGCTGGTCTGTAAAGAGTAATAGACAATATATCTTGTGTTTGAAGAAAGTGAGCTAGTATATTAATGACTTAGTTACATATCAAATTACTCGAATAACCTTTAACTTAAAAGTAAGTACCGTGATTGATTGTGTTTGAGATTTTAATTGCGAATGGAAGCCTCATAAGCAGTAGTTAAGTTATATCGCAAGGCTCAGTTTACTGTAAGAGAAAAAATGATCAAGGACTTAATAGGCTCATCATGATCAACCACAAAAGGATGGATCCACCAATTTACCCAAAGTCAGCTGGAACGATTTCTCATATCCCTCAATTATTTTTAGATATGAAAACCGGGAAAAGATTATTGGATATAGACAGGGACTTATCTTTCTAACCGATATGTATCTATATGCATTGTCACAGGAATAACCATTTCCTATCAACTGCACAGTGAATCTTTCTTTCTTGTTTAAGTTGCTAGACACAGTGTCAAAAGAGTAACGATATGCAAAATAAGAATATGCACAGACACGAATTGATGTGATTGGATGCCGTATTGATGTGGGAACACCATAAGTCACCCTCTGGCTGCGGTAATTAGCATTTTTATGGAAAAGACCCTACGTAAAATTCAGTTAAGGTATATGTTTTCAGTATGAGAGTATATGCGTTTATAGTTTGAAAAAAATATTCGTATCATCAGAAAATTGCTGAGTTTTCACAGCATGTTCCTGCATTGACAAGTCATATTTACTCTGAAGTATGTAGCAATAAAGTTGAATGAACCTAGCGACAAAGAGAAAATTATATTTGAATTATATTTTGTAGATTTTAATGTCAAATAATTAATGATATATTTATCAACGTATTTCTTCACATTGTATAGAATTATATGAGCACTTTCTAAAAGTACAAGTTTTTACATTTTCCCAGTAGTTTTTTTTCCCTACATTTTGCTTAAAAAATCCTATAATGATATAGATACGGTGACACACCCACATACATGTATAAAAACATTGCAATCAGTTTGTTCTCATTTCGACATACAGGTCTAATACAGGAATGGTCATGAAGGATAAATTTAAGTTGCAAGAGCTTTAATCATAATAAATTAAATATTTAAGATTGAACAAAAGAAGCAAAGATAAATTGTTAATTGTAGTTAGATATGCTTATCATGAACATATCAAATTAAAGATACTATATGATGCGTATAGAAAACGATTTTGTGATGAGACCTTTGCAAAATGTGCAGTACAATTATTCACATATTTCATTGATATAAGAAACAAAACGTTAAATATTAACTTTCAGTTAAAGGGATGGTCGGAAAATACCTGGACTTCGGGCAATTAAAGTAGTTTATCACCCCAGATGGTCCTTTTGCCGACAGACCGTTCCGAAATGGTAACTTTCGATATTTCTTAATTTCTTGAAATGCTATGTCTTTGTAGGAACCGTTTTGTTTTTCCTAATTTATAACAAGAGGGCCAAGATGGCTCCGGAGAAATATTGCCGCCATTGCCTTCATAAGTTACTATATCATAGCATAGTTGTACTGAATACATTATCCGTGCAGAAATACAGCAAAATCATATTAATTTCACAACCAACCAGTACATGTGGTCAAAATGTATAGGTTGTTAAATGAAAAAGTAATATCAAATGGGCCATAACTTCTGACCTAATTGACCTATATCAGCAATGATCGTATTTGGCAGAAAGATTATGACTATAAAACATTGTCATAAACGTTAAAAATGATTGCTTAAGAAATAAAGATGCTAGAGTGCAAACTGAAATTTCACATTTTTAGGCCGGCATTCCATAGTTCCGTGATACGTAGTACATGTCCCTGTCCGCTTTACGTCCGTGAGTACCTATTTCATATGTCAGTTCCTAGATCCGTGATAAGTTCCATATATAAATGGATGAAATCAAAGTACGTATAGAGGAATTTTCAGAGTAAAGTAATGAATAATGTCGATTTTTAAGAGACTGAAGTTCAATCATGGACTCCCGCTGCAGGGAAGAGTTAGGTTTTCGCCTCTGCTGGGCGAAAACCTATTGTTCTTCTTCTGTTGATTTTTTTTTTTTTTTTTTTTATTATTTTTCAAATTCCACCCATTTTTGTGTCCAGCCTAGCAGCCAGATGAGAAAAGCTACAGCTATGAAATTTTGGGCATGGAGTCATCTTTATCTGAACATGTGCCTAATTGGTCAAACTTTTCACATTTTTTTCTGATTTAGCCACTAGGGGGCGCAATGCATGTAATCACTGTTTTCCTAATAACTCAAAAATTTGAAACCTGATTTAGATGCGGTTTTTTACATAATGTTCCTTGTTGACAGCCCAATCAAATATGACGGATATCTTATCATCGAGTACTGGGGAAAAAAATTGTTCTAGGAGAGGTTGAATGTTCGAACCTTGGAAAAAAGTGGAAGAATGAGGGTAGGTCTACGAAAAACATACCCACTTTTGTTAGAGATCAGATAGCATAATTCTGTTTGCTGCATACGATTTGAAAGACATATACGCACAAAATATATGGGGTGGCGAATTAAGGAAATGCGTTGTTTGTCCTCTAGAAACGGTCAAACTTCACTAAATTTTAGGAAAAATTAAAATTTCAAAAACATGTTTTTGTCGCTCCTGACTTTATTTTCTGTTCATTCTTCATGAAATTTTCACACGATATGTATTGTTATGTTGGAAAGGGCCTCACAATTCAAAAAATAAAAAAGAATTGAAAAGGTCAAGGTCATATTAAGATTATTGTGTTTTTATTCGGCCACAAATAGCTCCAAAACTAAAAATATTTCATTGAGAGTATATGAACAAAAGTTTTAGTTCTTCAAGAGCTCTTTCCAGTGATACTTAGGTTTTGAAGATCGGACTTGTTTTGGTCATTATACGGCAGTCCAAAGTTTGATCCTTTTTTGGAATAATTGTAAATCAGGTTATATGCTTCAAATTCTGATACATAAGAATAAAAAGTTTGACTTGTGCGACTAGTATACTTGATTGAACTATTTGCTGCTTTGCTAGGTACCTAACAGTAAAATTTTAATCAATTTTCTTTCTCATTTTGCCGCTAGGGGGCGCTTGTTTTGAAACCATTCTTTTGCTTATAACTCAAAAAGTTGAAGTCCGATTCGAATGCGGTTTTTTGCATTCTCTTCCCTGTTGATAGCCTAATAGCATATGTAAGGATTCGAGGGTCCGTGTGGCTGAAAGCTTTTGAGCTACGGAAGGTTGAATGTTCGAATCTTGCAAAAAAACAACAACAACAAAAAAACTGTGCAAATGAGGGTAGGTCTACAAAAAACCTATCCGTTTTTGTTAGAGATCAGATAGAAGAATTCCGTCTCCGGCATACCATTTGAAAGACGTATACACACAAAATATATGGGGTGGCGAATTAAGGAAATGCGTGGTTTGTCCTCTAGAAAAAGGTCAAACTTCACTAAATTTTAAGAAAAATTAAAATTTCAAAAACATGTTTTTGTCGCTCCTGACTTTATTTTCTGTTCATTCTTCATGACATTTTCACACAATATGTATTGTTATGTTTGAAAGGGCCTCACAATTCAAAAAATAAAAAAGAATTGAAACGGTCAAGGTCATATTACGATTATTTTGTTTTTATTCGGCCACAAATAGCTCCAAAACTAAAAATATTTCATTGAGAGTATATGAACAAAAGTTTTAGTTCTTCAAGAGCTCTTTCCAGTGATACTTAGGTTTTGAAGATCGGACTTGATTTGGTCATTATAAGGCAGTGCAAAGTTTGATCCTTTTTTGGAATAATTGTAAATCAGGTTTCATGCTTCAAATTCTGATACACAAGAATAAAAAGTTTGACTTGTGCGACTAGTATACTTGATTGAACTATTTGCTGCTTTGCTAGGTACCAAACAGTAAAATTTTAATCAATTTTCTATCTCATTTTGCCGCTAGGGGGCGCTTGTTTTGAAATCATTCTTTTGCTTATAACTCAAAAAGTTGAAGCCTGATCCAAATGCGGGTAACTGAATTATGTGCCTTGTTGATAGCCTAATAAAATATGAAAGTTTCTAGGTATGAGTGGCTGAAACTTTTTGAGCTAGTAACGGAAGGTTGAAAGTTCGAATCTCGTAAAAAAAACTGCAAATGAGGGTAGGTCTACGAAAAACCTATCCATTTTTGTTAGAAATCAGATAGAAGAATTCTGTTTGCTGCAAATGATTTGCAAGACATATACGCACAAAATATATGTGGTGGCGAATTTAAGAAATGCATGGTTTGTCCTCTAGAAAAAGGCCAAACTTCACTTAATTTTAGGAAAAATTAAAATTTCAAAAACATGTTTTTTTGTCGCTCCTGACTTTATTTTCTGTTCATTCTTCATGAAATTTTCACAAGTTATGTATTGTTATGTTTGAAAGGGCCTCACAATTAAAAAGTTAAAAAACATTGAAAAGGTCAAGGTCATATTACGATAATTGTGTTTTTATTCGGCCCCAAAGTGCTCCAAATCTAAAAAATATTTCATTGAGAGTATATGAACAAAAGTTTTAGTTCTAAATAGTTCTTTCGTATAATGTTTAGTTTTTGAAGATCGGACTTGATCTTTTCATTTTACGGCAATCCAAAGTTTGATCCTTTTTTGGAATAATTGTTATTCAGTTTTTATGCTTAAAATTGTGATATATAAGAAAAAGAATGTTCGATTAGTGCGACTTATATACTTGTTTGAACTATTTGCTGCATTTCTAGGTACCTAATTGTAAAATTTTTATCATTTTTTTTTCTCATTTTGCTGCTAGAGGGCGCTTTGCTTAAAATCACTCTTTTGCCTATAACTCAAAACGTTAAAGTCTAATTGAAATGCGGTTTTCAGCATTTTGTTACTTGTTGACAGCACCACAGAATGTGATGTGATGTGATGATAGGGTATGGGGAAATATTTGCGCTAGAGGAGTTTGAATGTTCTAACATTCCAACAAAAAAAATAAAAAAAAAAAATGTGCAAATGAGAGTAGGTCTTCAAAAAACCTTTGCGTTCTGTTTCATATTAAAAATTGTGGCTGAGTTGAAATAAAGTGTTCAAGTTGATTAGGTTAAAAGCGAAAACCAAGATACCGCTTGCGGTTCTAGTTACTATTGCACTTCGACAAAGAAAACAAATGAAACGAAAGCATAGATGGTTGGTACGACCAATATACAGGAGAATACTGCAGCATGGAACATACCACAATCTGGTCAGGGAGATTGAGTTGTCGGCGGAGGATTATAGTTACTCTTTCGTTTAAACATAGAATTAATTAGTAATTAAAGCCAAGCTTGACTTCGACCGAGATATCATACCAAGGAAACTGTCAGTGTGCGTTAAAAATCGCTCACCGAGCGAAATGTCGTGGATAGGAACCCGAACTCGGACGCGGATCGGGCGTATGGAATATACCAAACGTTTTCTTTGTTAAGCGAAATATGGAATACCGGCCTTAATATCAAAAAGGTCATAACTCCTAACCAAATTAGGCGATATCAGTCATAATCGAACTTGGCAGCGGAATTTTTGCTTTAAACGCCATCATGAAGATTGAATATGATTGCCTAAGGAATTAATATGCTAGATAACAAACAAAATAATGGTTGATGGCGGATGGACGACGGACATTCATTCAACGATTCTAAAATAAAAATAAATAAATATAATAAAAAATAATAAATATCAATTTTTTCCCACCTAAGTCTTTTCACTTTTGCCTTTTGTACACTCTTTGCAAACCGTGAATTCGAAGCCTGTTGCTTAGGCGCCGTTTCAAAGCAATCTTTGGTTTCATATTTGCTTCAATTAAGCGTTGTTGTTCATTAGCGATTTTTGTGTTAATACCTTTACGGTATATGTTCAATTATAGTTGTTTTTTTTGTTCACCACATTTCCATCTCCTTAAATAGATTTTGTTTGATAATCTCCACACATTCCTCTCTTCGTGTTTTATCTAAATTTCGTATCAAAGAATAAGTCGTATTTTATAAACATTTAAAACTCAAACACAACTTGAAGACGAATGAAGATAACAATGATGTAAAATAAGGTAGTAACAAAAGGTGGTATGTGAAACCCAACATATATTAGACTAGACTTGACTTGACTATTTGAGATTACCGTCGCTTCGACAGTATTTCAGTCATATAGCGACGTCCAGCTAATTACAGGTGGAGGAAGACCCC
>CM037782.1:59031590-59081590 GCA_021229015.1 Solen grandis
CATATGTAGCATTAAGCAAGATTATCATATAAAAAAAAGCATGATTATATAATTATCATGTATTGTTATTATATATGTAACAGGTGGTGAAAAAATCATGGCTCGACCGGGACTCGAACCCAGGGCCTCAGGACTACCGTTCCTGCGCTCTACCACTGAGCTATCGAGACACTCATGTCTTATTGCCTATTGATTTATCACCAAATACCTGTACCCGGCTACATATTCCCCCTCCAAATTTAGAATTCGTCCCGAATTCTTTGAGACAAAGAACATTGTGAAAAGTTCTTGAGGTGCCGAAGCAGTAGCCATATCAAACAGTAGGTTATTTACGTTGGGCGCCAAATGTAACAGGTGGTGAAAAAATCATGGCTCGACCGGGACTCGAACCCAGGGCCTCAGGACTACCGTTCCTGCGCTCTACCACTGAGCTATCGAGACACTCATGTCTTATTGCCTATTGATTTATCACCAAATACCTGTACCCGGCTACATATAGCAAAATTACATTGTCAATATATAGAAATATTATCATATATAAATATAGAGAAAAATTATTGTTTTCATAAAATTATCATGTATTTTCATTAGATAGCAAGATTATCATGTATTTTCATTAGATAGCAAGATTATCATGTATTTTCATTAGATAGCAAGATTACCATGTATTTTCATTAGATAGCAAGATTATCATGTATTTTCATTAGATAGCAAGATTATCATGTATTTTCATTAGATAGCAAGACTATCATGTTTTTTCATTAGATAGCAAGGTTTTGATGTATACACATTTACCGCCTATGTAAAACAAGATTATTAAGTATTGCATTTTACATAGCAAGACTGTCAAGTATTAGCAACATTATATCATTATATAACAAGAGTGCCAGTGCTGTCACAATATACGCCGCCACAAAATATAAAGACCAAGAGGGTCCTTTTAATTATTGCTTTTAACATTTCTGTAAGCATAAGATCATAATGAAGTCTGTAAGACCAATTAATTTAACTGAACAGAGATAGAACCCTAGAAATGCTTCCAATATGAAAGTAGGTTAAATAGCAGTATCAATATGAATCCTTTTTTCTTTCCCCGCATTACTCTTGCAAAAATCACTGTACCAGAAAATCCCTGCTTTATGCACTTTTACCTGTATAACTTAAAAACCCTTTTGCTTCCCATAATAATGACATTGCCCAAGTTTTGAAAAAATTAGGTCAGAAACATACAAGGAATTGCATTCACTAGGCTGAAATATCAATCAGCTAAAGATACTAAGTTTCAAGGATCAAAAATCTTGCAAAAATTAATGAACCGGAATATTGCCACTTCATGCACATCTACCATTACAGTAATGCCACAGATCAAGTTTTGAAAAGATTCTTCAGAAATGTAGGAGGAGTTGCGTTCACAAGGCTGCAATATCAAACAGCTACAGACATTAAGTTTCAAGGGACACAAATCTTGTAGAAATCAATGAACCGGAAAATCGCCACTTCATGCACATCTACCTTATTATAGTAATGACAATGACCAAGTTTTGAAAAGATTCATTCAGAAATGTAGGAGGAGTTCACAAGGCTGCAATATCAATCAGCTACAGAGACTAAGTTTCAAGGGACACAAATCGTCGTAAAAATCAATGAACTGGAAAATTGCCACTTCATGCACATCTACCCACTGTAGTAATGACAATGACCAAGTTTTGAAAAGATTCATTCAGAAATGTAGGAGGAGTTGCGTTCACAAGATATGGACGTACGGACAGATGGAGAAGATGACGCCAATATACGACCGCCTCTGGCGGCGTATAAAAATTGGGGCTTTTGACAGAAGACTGGCTGGAATTTTAAAGACAAAATGGTAACTGGACCTGGGAAAAAGATTTTGGCTAGCATTATAACCCTCATGAAAATTGATGAATATTTAATTAACTTAAAATGGTATATGAAACCACAAATTCTTCTTTGCCACACACACTGTGTTAAGAATCTGAGCTACAATATTGCATAGGCAAACAGAGCAGACCAAGATCAGACAGCTCCTATAGGAGCTGTCTGATTTGGGTTTGCATTGTTTGCCTATGCATCAAAATGGGTCAATATGAAGTAAAGGGAAATACTGTAAGGATTTTGACAAATTGCCAATGCCTTACAGTGGGGATTTAGACTCCCAACGAATAAAAAATGTCAAAGTCCCCTAGGTCAGTATGCAGTTCAGATTTCCAATAGCAACTGGTACACAATTTGTGACAAATCAACAATTCTCCCTACCATTTACTGGGATACTAGGGAAAAATTAACACAAGTATAAGGCATACTGAGGTCTGAATTCCTGGGGATATAATATTATAATAAAAAAAAATTTGACTTTCCTTAAGGATTTGGGAGATGTGGCCTTCATCCCATATCTTTAAGGAAAAGTGTCATATTCCATGTTTTATCGAAACAATTTGCCGCCAGGGAGTTTCGATTGCTGGAGTAAGCGGCAGTTTTGGAGAATATGGCATGAATTGTGATAAATTTTCAGGAGGGAAGACCCTGTGAATGGAGACTTTAATAAGGAATAATGGAAACAGCCATACCGATTAAGCCTGTGTTCCAATTATTTAAAGTTAGACAAGAAAGGAGCTAGACTTGGCTGGAAGCAATGTTCAATCCTTCAGTATTTTCTACATTACTACTCATTTATTTACCAGTCCCGGTGGCTGAGAGGTTGCAGAGTTGGCCAGGAGGAATTGTGGATTGGATCCCTGGTCACAGCATACCAAGTCATCAGCAAGTGTGTTCCTTAATGGAATACATGTGTCACCTGCTGAAGCGCGACGCTTAAAGTGTTGCAGAAAAAGGGTGAAAGACACTGATGGACAGACAGATGAGGGATCCCTATATGTCGCCTCTGCTTACAGCAGATGAATAAAAATGGTACTAGTATATCTCTCAGTCTGCAATGGCTTGTGCTCACCATTTAAGGGTAGTTCAGGACTGATTTGCTGTGTGTAAGGTCATATGTTTGTTTGTTGGGTTTAATGTCCTACAGACAGTATTTCAGTCATTTAGAGACTGTGTCTACTTGAGACAGATATAGTGCTGCAACACTGCAGTATCATGCCATAGACATGTGGCATGATATAACAACCAGTCACATTATCCTGACACCGGGCCAACCAGTCCTGGAACTATCCTCATATGCTGAGCTTTAAGCAAGGGAGGTATACCAGTGCCAATTTTGTACAATTTTAGTATGTCGCAGCCCGGGATCGAACCCACAATCTCCCACTCCCAAGGCGGATGCTCTAACCACTCAACTGGGGACCTTGTAAGAATAATGTAACTGGATGTGGCATGTTGCCACATGTCTCTAGTATCGAATATAGTGAGGATTATACCAATACAAGTAAATTATATCAATAAATATGAAAGTGACACGAATCAAAATAAACCTGTTTACAAGAATATTTTCTTGACATAGATGCTTGATCAATATTCTGATAAATGACTATGCAATCCTGACTCTTGGTATAACTACCAGTATCAGTGGTGGATTTTGACATACGGTATGCAATTTGCTTGTCTGCAAGAGCTTCTTGTACGGTTGGAACATTCTCATTTGAGACGATATTAGAATAATAATTACAGTAGAGATCTTGCCATGGGAGTCTAGGATAGATAGTAGCATGTAATCAATGCCTTTTAACAGAGGTCAGTGCCCCTGCAGGCGAGAGAACTTAAACATCAGGGCCTTACTATGTCATCAGGGCATCTAATAACACTGATGACACCCACTGGAATAACCTGAGCGTGATGTACGCTGTAATTCCCCCATTAACCTTTTACCTCAGAAATATTCATTTACTTTATGCCTTGATGAATATTAATCAACAAACAATGGATTTTTCTTGGCTGTGCCGACAAAAACCTGATTAAGTAGCTATCTGGTCTGGGTATGCTCTGCTTGCCAAAACAACAAAATGATTCTGTATAAGGTATAGATAGGGGTTAAGCCATTTCATAATATAATGGTATATGGGACATGATCCAAAGGCAAAATTTGAGCTATATCCTGAGTGAAGCCAAACTGTTGCAAACATTTAACTATGACATAATTACATAATTTGCCCAGTTTTAATACAATAGAACCGGTGCCCTTTAAAACACATACTCCTTATAACAACCTGACTATTATCGCTTATTTCCATCGACCCCACGCTGCAGTTCCTATAGCGTGAGCCAGGAGACCATCACAATCCACTGATGTTACCATTTATCTTGCCAACCAAGGTGTTATGATCCATCTTGTGTAATGTGACAGACCAACCAGCCCTGCCAACATTATATCTATTTGTATATAAAGGCCAATGCTACTAATGCCTGCAAATGTTAGTCATTAACCCCTTTTTTTTAATGGACTTGTCATTTCTTCATTTTGGACTGTACCATTAGTTGTTTGTGGGGTGCTTGTTGAAAGTTTCTTGACCAAACATTATAGACAATGATCAGACTGCATAGCTGATCTTCGTCTGCATTGGTCACAAAGGCAGTCAAAAGTGCCCGTAGCATTGTTAAGGTTAAATAACAGAGACCATCAGTCTGATAGATTATCTCCCTTAGAAAAGTGGCAGATTTCTTCCCTTAGAGAAGTGGTAGATTATCTCCCTTAGAAAAGGGGCTTACGGAATTCTTATCTAACATTATCAAGATGCAGTCCAACTTTTAACTCCTATTTCTGAATGATTTTCAATATGAACTTTTATCATTATTTTGGTGCTTGAAGTTCAGTCTTAAACAAGAGGGCCATAGAGGCCCTAAACAACTCACTTGGGGTTACCCAAGGAACATCTTTTCTAAAACATTTTGAAATCTGGCCAGTAGTTTTGAAGAAGATAATTTTTTTAAATTTTCCTAATACATTTCTTTCTATTGCCACTTCAACCAGAGTTCTACATGAATCAGGTTTATATTAGCAACTTTTGTGAAGGTTCACCCAAGGATCATCCCTGCCAAGTTTAATCAAATTCTGCCCAGCGGTTTCAGAGAAGATGTCATTTAAATGTTTCACTACATACATGTAAGGCAAATAAGCCACCCCACCCTGGTGGCTATGTTTTTTACGGATCTGAATTATTTTAGCAATCTTGGTAGATGGTTAACAAAGGGACATCTGTACCAAAACATTGAGAATCTGGCCAGTAGTTTTGAAGAAGATGATTTTTAAAGTTATCATAATATTTTTCTTTCTGTTGCCATGGCAACAAGAGTTCTATATGGATCAAGTTTATTTTAGCAACTTTTGTGAAGGTTCAACCAAGGATCATCCCTGCCAAGTTTAATCAAATTCTGTCCAGCGGTTTCAGAGGAAATGTCGTTTAAATGTTTCACTTTATACATAAAAGGCAAATTAGCCCTGCCCCTGGCGGCCATGTTTTTTTTATGGATAGGAATAATTATAGCAATCTTGATAGATGGTTACCCAAAGGATGCCTACCACATATATATCTAATCTATCTGAAAATTTTGCAATCAGAAATACAAATCATACCTGCAATAGCTATTTCTTTTCTAAATATTCAAACATGTTTGACTTTTTTATTCTCCTGAGGTCTTGGTACCTGCAGCTGATATTACAATCTTGTTTTATATTCCATGTCTGCATCATTTTTAACCCTTTACATCATGAATATTCATGTTCAAATTTTTGACTTAATGAGTATTTATTTACTGAACTTTAAATGGTATATGAAACAAAGGATTTTTTTTCTTTGCTTTGCAGGCTGTAGAACCTAAGCTACAATATATTTTGTATGAGCAAACAGAAGAGAGACCCTTTTTGGAGTGCTGTCTAATCAGGGTCTCCTCTCTTTGCTCAAAACATATTGTAGCTCAGATTCTACACAAGTCTACAGTCATGGCAAAGAAAAATTAACTGCTTCAATGACCATTTAACCCTTTCCCTCATAGAGGTAACCATGAAAAGACCTATGCGAACAGCATAAAACCAGATCAGCCTGCGAGTAACTTGCAGGCTGATCAGGTTTTATGCTGTTCGCAGGCTGATCAGGTTTTATGCTGTTGCTGCTCCTCAGTGGTCTGGAAATGAGGATTTTAATTAAATTTGGTAAAAATTAACTATGCGAACAGCATAAAACCAGATCAGCCTGCGAGTAACTTGCAGGCTGATCAGGTTTTATGCTGTTCGCAGGCTGATCAGGTTTTATGCTGTTCGCTGCTCCTCAGTGGTCTGGAAATGAGGATTGTGTAATTAAATTTGGTAAGGTTTAACTGTGGTTTTCTGCAGATCAGGCTTTATGTGATACCTATTGAGGGCGTCAAAATGAGTCTATATGCGGGAAAGGGTTAAAGTTTAGTAAATTAACTATGCTGATGAAGTGTTAAAAAGACACTTGAAACTTTCAGAAACACAGACACTGTAATTACTGTAAGCATATGGTCTACAGTTCACAGTCTTTTTAAATAGTAACATTTTGTAGTTAAGGATGTTTATAAATGTCAAGTTATCCACAGGCATTGTAGGACTTGCAAACTTGGGAGACACAATCTAAAAATAGGTCTACTTTTCCCTAATGAACAGAACTGTTCTGGCTTTGCTGCTTAATGGCTAATCTCATAAATGACACAGGTTTTTTCTTCTTTCTTTATCACGGGACATTCAAAATCTTTTTCCCCTCAGCTAAAAATTTCATTCAATTCATACATGTATTTACCCCATTGGATTTTTCTTTCCCCAAATTAAAATATTTAATATTCCCCCCCCCCCCCCCCCAAACAATATTAAATAATGGGCAGGTGGAGAGATTTCTTTTGGATTTTTTTTTCTGACAAAGCTGAATGGCCTTCCAGGTATAATGATGAACATATCATTTAAGAACAGAATGAGCAAAATTGACAAAAGAGTAAAATCAGGAAACTTAAAAAAAAAAATCAGCCTGGGGCTAATATACTTGAGTCAGGACCTGTTCTATTGTGTCGTTCGGACTGCAAACAAACATATTTTATACGATGGCCTATGACTGGAAATTTCTTAAAATTCAGTATACCAGTACATATTATATACTTTCCATGGTCTAGCATATGGTGTAACATAGCATGTTTTTATACAAATATATATCTGAATAGAGTAGTATGTATATTGACCTGACTCCAGCATATATAAAACATGCACAAAAGCTTGATTGCATGCTCTTAGGACTACAGACAACAGTAACAACCAGAGCAAATCTACCGCAAGATGAGAGGCTTAATTCTCCCTCTCAACTAACAGCCCTGTTACGTATATTGACGGAGAATTTAATGACAAGACATCCTCAATTACGGTAATGAGCCACGGCTGTGCTCCTTTGTGGCAGCACGACAAAGGCAATGAAAGTACAGGTAAAGTCCAGCTATTCCTAATGGTAAAGCTTGTGTTTTTGTCTTAATCAGCTATTGGCCATGAACGCTGTCTAGTTTATCATAGCTATTGCAGGTTCATTTTATAAAATGTAAACACATCTCTTGTCTTCTGCATATTAACTGCAAGTACATGTATGTCAATGATATAAGAGTAAATCTTCAAGAAGCATGAAGTATAATTTTATCTAGATAATGGAGGTAAAAAAATGTAATAAGAAAACGCCATTAATCATAGTATAAATAAAATGCAGTGTTTCTTCCAGAGCGCGTTTTTGACGCTCATTTTTTGGCTTTGACGCAATGAAATTCGGTCTGTGCGTTTTCCGTGACAGGTGTTTATTCATTGCATTAAAATTTAAATGAGTGGGAAAGATGCAAGGAATTTGTTGTGCAGCAGCATTGATCGAGAAAGGCATGCGCCATGTGCAATAGTCACATTAAAAATAAAAAAGTCACATCATTTTGTTTTTTTTTGCATTGGATTAGCCCGTCGCATTCTGGTATTCGGTCGTTTATAGTCCAAGCCCAAAAGAGGGGAATTCCACTGCTAAATATAACAAATTGTAGAGAGGGGTGAACATAACTGATTCATCGAGGCATTGGTGTATCAACCAATCACTGTCTTTTTCACGGAAGAATCCAAGAGGGATACACAGTATTGATTTATATTGAGGCATTGGTACCTGTTATCAAATACAGGCTGTCAACTGAGTTTTGATCAAAATATAGGAAAAAAATAGGATTTTTTTTCTCAAAAATATAGGAGTTTTAGGCCATTTATTGAACAAAATATAGGAATTTTCCAGTATAAAATCTTCACTCGGAGGCATTTGAAGTGTAAATCTACTTTATACTAATTGTTTAACAGTACTTGTTATAATCATTAAACTTGAATTTTACTTAAAGCAAATGTTTCTACAAAATTTTCAATGAGCAACATACACACTGCCCATCACCTTTTGCAGTGCTCCAGCCAGAAAGTTAATAGTACAGGGTGCTTTAAGACTCAAAGTTTCACTGACTGGGAGGGGGGTTTGGGGGATCTCCCCCTATAAAAAATCAAAATTAGACCCTAAATTAGGTATCCTAGAGATTTCCAGAAGAATTTTTCTTCTTGTTCCAGTCAATAATGCCTTAATTAGGTGAAAATATATCTGCAGAACTCTTTGTATCAACAACCTTTGACCACAAATCTTCATTGTACTGCTGCTTTTTCAAGTTAAAAAGGTCTATGAAGCTGGAATTTCAGTTGCATGTAGCTCAGATAACTATAAAAGCAGGCATCTAAGACTATTGCCACAGAAAATTATGAATTCAAGTTATTCTTCTTTATAATTATGTATATCATATTAGTAACTGTACATTTCTCCAGAGGATATGAAAAGGGCAAATCTCCCTAAAAAAGAGTAGCAGTTGTATGTAAGATTTGTAAACGAACAGCATTTCTAATATCATTCAGAAAAATAAAGGAATTCCAAATCCATTGTTTTCTATTACATGAAAAGTTTTCATACTCTGAAATCTAAATTTATCTTTGGACACATGTCACCTGCTGAAGCATAATGGAAGATGTGTGACAGACATACAGACAGGCAAACAACAGAAAGTGATCCCTTTGCGGTGACACAAAAAAAAATTTTCCCGGATATTCTACAGCTGGGATTATTTCAATTAAATTCCTAGAGACTCAGATTAAAATCCTTGTGTATAGAATTACTGTTTGGCAGTTTTTTCATTACAGATATTTCTCTAGTATCTCCAAGACCATTTAATAATTATTTCATATTGCAATTATCAGAACTTTCATGTTATTGTCAATCTGACTTTGTTCTTCCTTAATAACTAATACTAATGTTATTGAAATATTATGCAATCTTATCTCAGTGCTGAATTTATAGTTTCATATTGATTTTCAAACATTCATGTTTTAAAGGATAAACATTACTGAAGCTTTTAGACCTATTTTTGATTGCTGTAAACAAGATTTATCAGTGCAAGTAAGAATATGCCTTATATGCATATTACTAATCTGTCAGATGACTGGTTTTGGTAGTCAAAGATGGCCCCATCACCCCAAAGCAAAAGAACTTTTAACAACTAGGCCTAGCTGGGACATGTCTTAAAATTTGTAGTTTGGCAGACCCTGCATCAAAGATTCCCAAACGGATTATAAAGCCACATGTATATAACTGCATCTTTCAAAGATTGAGATGCTCTGCCAGAAAAAGGACAGTTTTCTTAAGTTGAACTGCAGACTTGTAGTTATCTAGAGGCAGCAATATATCTATCCTTTTTTCATTATGACTTGCAACATTTTTTTTGTGCAAAAAATAAAGGAAAAAGAATCAAAATATAGGAAAACATAGGAAATATAGGAGGTTTTCAAAAATATAGGACTTCTTTAAAAAATATAGGAAAATATAGGAATATAGGAATCAGTTGACAGCCTGCAAATATTATCTTCTTGCAATTTCATTGTTAACTTGATGTTTATAATAGCCAAAAGTTTGAGTAATACTCTTGAAATGCCGACACCTTGTATTTTTATTTTATTTCACAAGTCTCTTTCCAATGGGTACATATATTTGAAGTACATAAAATTGATAACCAAACAGGACAGTATTGTCCAAAATGAAACTAGGAAGAACATCTTCTACTGACAAGAAAGTTATTGTCTATTTATGGTTGGTTACAGATATAATGATGCAAAAATCGCATTAGGTTAATTTCTTGCCCTCAATTAACCCTTTCCCTCATAGAGGACACCATGAAAAGACCTATGCGAACAGCATAAAACCAGATCAGCCTGCGAGTAACTCGCAGGCTGATCAGGTTTTATGCTGTTCGCTGCTCCTCAGTGGTCTGGAAATGAGGATTTTCTAATTAAATTTGGTAAGGTTTAACTGTGATTTTCTGCAGATCAGGCTTTATGTAGTACCTATTGAGGGCGTCAAAATGAGTCTATATGAGGGAAAGGATTAATAATTGTTTTGCCCGACTGTTTTTAAATGACACAAGCACATACTGTACTTTACATGGTCGCTGTGCTGAATATTCCGTACGGTATACAGGAATAACGGTGAGTTCTGTTCTGTATTGTGAAATATAGAAAAAAAAATAGAAATAATTACTAGCAGGCATGTACTGTTACAGTGATGATTGTGGATTGTTATGTAAGACTGGCCATTGTATGGTTTCTAGACTATAGTCTTTTTCATTTATTTCTGTGATGGACATATTTTTTGTGTGATTATACATGTTGTTCTGCAACTGTTCAATTAAAATATTATTTTTTCATTTCACATATTTCCTCAAATGTTTCAATTTTATGATGGTTTGAGTTTGTTGTTATTATTATGCACTTTAGACTTAGGGTCAAGTTGAAGTTGTTACATAAAATGTCACATTTGATTTTGAAAAATGTCACATTGATTTTGCCTCAGAAAGGGCCATTATCCTGTTGAAGAAAATTCTTTCTCGATCACTGCTTTAGGGTATGACCCTCTAATATTTCAAATGACCCCCAAATTCTGGTACAGAGGGTCAAGAAACACTTAAAATGTTCTTTTCCTGAAATAATTAAGTCTAAACTGACAGCTTAGATTGGACCTAATGAGCTACCAGGCATACAAGCTTAATTGGTAAAATGAATTCATTTCAACATACAATATACATCACAATCAAGACATCATAACTTGAACAAGTGCACGTCACACTACCTATCACTGCAACACCACACTCCATGTAGACAAATGTTAACCCTTTCCCTCATATAGACTCATTTTGACACACTCAGTAGGTACCACATAAAGTCTGATCTGCAGAAAACCACAGTTAAACCTTACCAAATTTAATTACAAAATCCTCATTTCCAGACCACTGAGGAGCAGCGAACAGCATAAAACCTGATCAGCCTGCGAGTTACTCGCAGGCTGATCTGGTTTTATGATGTTCGCATAGGTCTTTTCATGGTGTCCTCTATGAGGGAAAGGGTTAAGTATCACACACAGTATTCTGAGATCAAGCTGTCCAAATGCATACAGAAATATTCAAAAAGTGTCAAGGAATATTTACTTAGAGGTATGTTTACTAGTGAGTACCATGTGATCAATAGTTACACAAAAGACATATAGGTTTGCTTGTGAGCAGCGTGTTCAGTAAACACTAACAGTTGCTCATGTTAGCAAATGGTTGTAAGTATAAGCTAAGATATAGCAGAGATGCAAAACGTTCATGTTATTGACTGTACAGATGGTTACCGAACACAGGCCTAGCCATGCAGCAGCAATAGAAATATATAGGTAGGGCTTAAATTTTCACAGCGAAAAAAACAAAACAAAACAAACTGGTATGGTGTATAAATAAACATGAACATTTCAGACTCTGTAAAAAGCATATACATGTTAAGACTTCTTTCTTCGGAAATATTTTTTTCTGAAATTGACAAAATATTATTGTCTAATTTTCAGAGGAGGATGGTGCAGGAAGCTGGCTCCAAATGAAGTTTATTTTCTGAACCACTTCACCGATGACTGAGCACAATACCAGGAAGCCATAAGCATGGGCACAATGTATATGGAGACAAAAGGACTGCATGCAAAAACCTTGTATTTTATCAGTGTTTTTTGTGTGTTTTTTTTTTTTTCCTCTCCAGTTGTTTTTAAAGCCAATATTAAGTTATATTCCCATTGCCAGAAAGTACATTGTATGTTTTGCCATTTGAATGTAATTTTTTTTTTATTGAATTTTCTGAAGGAAAAAAAAAAAAGGTTCAATAAAATTTGGCCAAAAAGTGGTAAATTTTAAGGTTTTCTCACACAGGCAGGTATAACAAATGTTTTAATAAACTGATCAATGTATCATTAGCATATACAGTAAAACCTTGAAACATCGAACACCCAGGGGGACAAAATTTTTGTTTGGATAATAGGTAGTTCGCTGTTTCCGTATCTAAGGGTTTTGATAAAATATGTACATGTATGTGTTGTTGAATGTTCGTCATGTGTGTTATTGTATACAAGTACATATACATTGTATTTCACATATTTCGTATAATAAAGGATAACATAAAACTATTTATTTCTTTTTTTTTTATTTCCACTGTCTATAATAAAAAAACAAGAAAATTGTGAATATATATACATGAACGCATCGAAAGTAATTTACACACAAATACAGTGTACGTGTACATTCACAGTAGGCCTACATACACAATTGTTGAAGACGTTATGACAAATTTATTTTAGTTTAACATAATCACTTCTTGAAAAAGTCTGTTATTGGTTTCTGCACAGCGCTTTTGTGTTCAAAAGTAGCATGTAACAAAAACCTGATTACTTTAATCAAATAAATGCAAACAGAAGCATAGCTTGGCATGCCTAAAGGCAGGCACGCGCCATGATTTACTCTTGCAAATTTGCGAATTACTCGCGTGTCAGACGGATACCTGTAAGTGTGAAAAATACCAAATCTGAGCTTGGGCCCACCGTGTGCCAATTGTTCGGATAATGAGGTGTGAATATCGTTAATTATCACACCAGCGGACTGCCAGGTGAGTTCGATAGTTCCAATTATGCAGATTCTAATTAACCGCACTCGAATATATGTGTTTATATAAGGAATAGGTTGGGACTTAACTTACTGTTCCGAAAATCGGTAGTGTTCGGATAAAACCGATTCGTTAGAATAAGGTTTTACTGTATTCCCTAGATTCACAGTCTTCTTCCTTATGTTTTCCCAAATTATAACAAACTGTTTGCAAATTCCCAATTTGAAGAGTACATGACTTCTCAAAACAGTGAAAATATTTGATACTTTAATTGTTGCTCAGGATCTGGCCCCCTATTCCAACCTTGCTCAGCACTAATTAAGTTATTTCAGAATCAAGTGGGTCCACAATCTGCCCATCTTGTTTGGAAAAGAAAGACAAATATGTCATTTCATAACAAATGAGGCAATTATTTATGTACATCATTTACATAGGATTTCACTCAAAGAATTTCTGACTTGGAAGCGGTGTTATGTGTATAAGTCCTGTCTTAGTTCTTTTCCTCGTGTTTTCAGGTTTTGAAGCCCTGGAAAACAGAGCAGACCCTGATCAGACAGATTCCTCTCAGAAGCTGTCTGCTCTGGGTCTCAGTCCATCATACAATTCCATGACTGATTGCTTCCAGGCCAAGTGCTCTAATGACTGCGTCCACCTGACCAATTAAAAATCTCACTGATATTGGTCACTTATAATATCCAGCAGTCACATGTACGTTCAAAGTAAAGTATTAACGGTAGTATAAAACTTAATTAATATATAAAAGTTCATAAAAATTAATATACACACAATGTTTAAGCTGGCTGGTGACAATTGACATCTCAGGGCCATGCACAAGCCTGTGTATGCGGGTATAGGTGCTACACATGTACACAATTACTCACCCATTGACATGTGTCCTGCCTATGTATGCTTTATATAACTATGTGCTGAATGCAATAATCTGAAAAAACAACACAATCACAACATGTGTACTGAAGCATATGCAATGTTCCCCCATCTAACGAGTTTACAGAAAAATAATGTGTAAGAAAAACCAAGAAAATCTAGCATCTAGAAAATGCATGCAGACGGTAAGAAGCAAAGACTACGCAGTCAAATGACAACATGAAGACCAGTGCATGTACAACGTGTGGTATTTACTTTGTTTCCCATACAATTAAGACTTCAAATGACCCCATCTGGCTAATAAACTTTCAACAATAATATCAATCTTCAGATTCAATTATGTTTAATGCCATTTCATATGCAGTTTCATGCCAATCATTAACTTACATTTCTGTTGGAATATGCATACATCATCTTTAAGTGACTGGCAACTTTTCTTCTCTTGTATTATGCAAGAATTACAAAGACTTATGACTTAAACATAGTCTAGGTGTTAATGTTCATATTAAGGCCCTGTGTTCTTGGAAAACATATAAATATGATTTCAGGCCCTTTGAAAACATATAAGTATGATCTCAGGCCCTTTGAAAACATATAAATATGATCTCAGGCCCTTTGAAAACATAAGTATGATCTCAGGCCCTTTGAAAACATATATAGTATGATCTCAGGCCCTTTGAAAACATAAATATGATCTCAGGCCCTTTGAAAACATATAAGTATGATCTCAGGCCATCTGAAAACATATAAGTATGATCTCAGGCCCTTTAAAAACATTTAAGTATGATCTCAGGCCCTTTGAAAATATAAGTATGATCTCAGGCCCTTTGAAAACATATAAATATTATCTCAGGCCCTTTGAAAACATATAAATATGATCTCAGGCTCTTTGATCTCAGCCCTTTGAAAACATATAAATATGATCTCAGGCCCTTTAAAAACATATATTATCTCAGGCCCTTTAAAAACTTATGTTCTCAGGCCCTTTGATTTCAGGCCCTTTGAAAACATATAAATATGATCTCAGGCCCTTTGAAAACATATAAGTCTGATCTCAGACTTAAACTCAAATACCATACCCTCTAATATGATCATATTTGAGTGGAGTAAGTGGAGTAAATTACATCTAATGTATTTTAAAGCTCTGGGCTAATAATTCTTTTCTCCTTTAAGAGGGATGTATTCCCTTCAGAAAATTTCTTGTTAACTAGCCTGTTAAAAGTGTTTCTAACATCATCATCATAATGCCTTTTAGGTCAGGCTAATACATGTATAAATTCACAATATATTTGTTTGATTGGATTTAACTTCTCTTTGACAGTATTACAGTTATTTGGTGACTTTTGTCTTAACATGAGAACAATATGCAGTAGTGCTGTCACAGTCTGCCATATCTGAGTTGCCATAGACAACTGACCCTTTCCCTCATATAGTCTCATTTTGACACACTCAATAGGTACAACATAAAGCCTTATCTACAAAAACCACAGTTAAACCTTACCAAATTTAATTGTAAAATCCTCATTACCAGACCACTGAGGAGCAGCGAACAGCATAAAACCTGATCAGCCTGCGAGTTATCCCCCGCCTCCTTAATATATTGTTTCTAATGGCAGTTATTAACTATACAATTCATTTATAATATTTGCTATACAAGAAATAGCATTACTCTATTAATCACTAAGATTCGATCATGTTTCTTGGACTGGTAGGTCAATTAATGAAATCCTTTTAGATGTAGCAGACGAATAATCCGTTTGTATGAGATCACGTGGTCAGATGAGTTATGGGTAACATAGACTGACATAAAGTGTAAACACTAACAATTAAAACTCAAAGCATTCAGTGTTAAAAAAAACTTTCAAGCAGAAAATCCGGGTTTTGCAAGCGCTGCAACTCAGAGATAAACACTCGCAGGCTGATCTGGTTTTATGCTGTTCACATAGGTCTTTTCATGGTGTCCTTTATGAGGGAAAGGGTTAAGTGGTATGATACCACACCTAGTCATATTATCCTGGCACCAGGCCAACCAGTCCTCGAACTACCAGGGTTTTCCTTTGATATATTCCAATGTGGGATGTTATATAGATAAAGAGACAAATTTTGAAATATATGGGGGTCATTTATGCAATCTGAGGGTCAAATGGGCATTTTTGTGCACCAGAGAAAACCCTGAATTACCCTTATATACTGTCAGCGCCGAGCAAGAAAGCTATACCGGTACCATTTTTTACAACCTTGGTAAGTCGCTGCCAAGAATTTCATCCATAGACAATTATAAACCCCTCGGTCACGGGGACTGGTATACACAATATATTGAGTACATAAGCTAATACAAATTTATACAGTATGTAACGAAGTACATCCTTTAAAGCTATAAATATAAAATAAAACCCTATCCAATGCTTTCACTACCAATCTTCAACATTTAACCCATTACATGATAAATATTCATGTACACAATTTATGACCTGATAAATATTTAATTTACTGAACTTTAAATTAAATATGAAAAATGGTCTTTGTGTAGAATCTGAACAACATTTTTATATTAGCAAAAGGATGAGACGTTGAGAGTCTAATCTAGTTGAGGCATCAATACACATCTATCTATATGCGATAAAATGGTTCAAAAGAAAGCACTAAAGACTTACCTTAAATCAACCAGTATTTAAGACAACAAGCCAGCTCAATGTTCACAAACCATAAACAGCTTCAAGTGAAAAGAACACTATTAATCCTTATTACACTCAGAACTAGTTACAAATTCCACAAAGCATTCACCAATCAAAGTATGTAGCGCGTAGCGGAAAGTATTATTGGAGAGACAGACGAAGCAGGTCCAATAAATATAATTGCCCTTAACTGCTAACAATAACTGTTAGTCCTTATCTTCAAAAAGAACACAATAATATGTCCTTGATCAGCATCAAGTTAGACCCATGTGGTGTACATAGCCGGTGAACAATAGCTTTGTCAATACTATACTCCTGTCTGCCAACAACAGCAGAAGTCTGATCAAATAAACGCCCCATCTCAATGATATTCATAACCTATAACTGTTTAACCACACCTTGCTATTGATTGAACATGTCAGCCTGCTAGCAGCAAAAGATGAGCGGAGATCATGCGCTCGGAGATCATGTTAATAAATAAAGTAAACTCTGCAGGAATGAAAATGAAACAAGTACAAAACAAATAGAATGAAACCAACAAGTATAAAAATCATTTTCGATCGATACTTGGGACATTTTATTAAGATCAAGCTCAGATTATTTCAATACTGTTTGAATTTCTTGTGCAAGTTCCTCCCTTACAGCAACGTATGGTAGCTTTCAGTGATAGGAAAACTAAATTTGTGGATTCCGAAGTTTTAGTTTAAACTTTATATTCATTTTACATCGATTATATAACAAGTTCATACGACTTCAATCATTCTCAACGGCTTGGATGACAGTGTATGTGGTCATTATTGTGGGAGGAAACCGGAGCATCCAGATAAAACCCACCTGTCTGGACAGGCAACTGCTGTAACCTCTCACGTACGTCACCTGGGATCAAAACCGTGATGTACTGGTGCAAAGCGAAGTGCATTTAACCAATATGTTATCCATACAGGCACTGAATCATTCTCTAGATTCAAGAATTTGGTCAGTGTCATGGATTTAACCCTTTCCCTCATATAGACTCATTTTGACGCACTCAAAAGGTACTACATAAAGCCTGATCTGCAGAAAAACCACAGTAAAACCTTACCAAATTTAATTAGAAAATCCTCATTTCCAGACCACTGAGGAGCAGCGAACAGCATAAAACCTGATCAGCCTCCGAGTTACTTGCAGGCTGATCTGGTTTTATGCTGTTCGCATAGGTCTTTTCATGGTTTCCTCTATGAGGGAAAAGGGTTAAGCTCTCAAAAAATGTAAAATACTGCATGGAACAACCAATGAACTGTTTGCATGGTTTGCATGATGCTTTCAAGCCCAGGGAATCAAACTTACACATTTTCAACAGTAGCGCCATTAACTAAATATACTGCCATTTAAATATTAGTCACAACAAAGACCATTAAGGTCCCCAGTTTTTTACCACCCTGTCCTCAATGAAATATGAGAAAGTGAACAAGGAACATTATCTAAAACAGGAGTCCATGAATATGTACAACCAACGAAACCGACTTGCAAGAAAATTTAAATTAACAAAAGATTAATTATTTTACAGTATTAAAAATAGACTGAACCTTTTATTCCTGAATAAAGCAATATATACACTTAAGCATAATAGACTCATTCTGACACATAGGCAAACAGAGCAAACCCTGATCAGACAGCTCCTATAGGAGATGTCTGGTCAAGGTCTCCTGTTTGCTCATTCAATACTGTAGCTCAGTTTCTACACACACATCTTTGACAAAGAAAAAATCCAACATTTCATAAACCATTTAAATATTAGTCTATTAATAGTCACAATGTCATAAATTTGTACATGAATATTCATGAGGTAAAGGATTAAAATAAGCTGAAGAATGAACAATTTTGTGTAAGGGAATAAGGGGAGAAATTTAATTGGGGGCTTGTTTTGAGGGCCTATTACAAAGTCCTGATAGCGTATAAATTACAATATATTCTACTTCCCATGACTCGCATAATATTGCTCTCTATAATTGGGCCCATTACGGACCATGTACCCTGATGTACAAATGCTGCTCACACTTCCTCCTGACTTTCTGACCCCTAAACAATGGGACTAAGAAGTGTAAGCTAATGAGTTTATTTGACTGCATCAGTTTCATTGATAGAGCAGCTGATTCTTCAGTCAAATAACTCCTACAAGCTGTCTGTGAATCATTTTATGAAACAAGAGGGCCATGATGGCCCTGAATCGCTCACCTGAGTACCATTGCTTCAACTGATGTCAAGGTTTTTAAACAGACAAGGATTCTGATATAACTTAATCTAAAACATTTTACCCCTGACAATACTACACACCAAATACCTAAGCAATGGGCCATATGGTTTCAGAGAAGACTTGGGCGCAGGGTCATTTATCACCGTAGGGCCAAGACTTTGAAAATCTTTGTAATGAACCATTAGATGCTACTACATACCAAAAATCTTAGCTCTAGGCCTTATTGATTCATAGAAGAAGATTTTTTAAGATTTTCCTATTTAACTCTATGTAAAACAAGTGACCCCTGGTGTGGGGTCATTTATCACAATTGGGCTATGATTTGTACAATCTTGGTAGTGGCCCATAAGATGATGCTACATACCAAATATCTAAGCTCTAGGCCTTATGGATTCATAGAAGAAGATTTTTTAAGATTTTCCTATATAACTCTGTGTAAAACAAGTGACCCTGGTGCGGGGTCATTTATCACCATAGGGCTATGATTTGTACAATCTTGGTAGTGGCCCATAAGATGATGCTTCATACCAAATATCTAAGCTCTAGGCCTTTGATTCATGAAGAAGATTTTTTAAGATTTTTCTATATAACTCTATGTAAAACAAGTGACCCCTGGTGCGGGGTCATTTATCACCATAGGGCTATGATTTGTACAATCTTGGTAGTGGCCCATAAGATGATGCTACATACCAAATATCTAAGCTCTAGGCCTTATGGATTCATAGAAGAAGATTTTTTAACATTTTTCTATATAACTCTATGTAAAACAAGTGACCCCTGGTGCGGGGTCATTTATCACCATAGGGCTATGATTTGTACAATCTTGGTAGTGGCCCATAAGATGATGCTACATACCAAAAATCAAAAGGTTAGGCCTTGTGGTTTCGGAGAAGAAGATTTTTTCAAGTTTTTCCTATATTAGCCTATGTGAAATCAAGTGACCCCTTGGGCGGGGCCAATTTTGACCCCAGGGTCATAATTTGTACAATCCTGGTAGAGAGTCATAAGATCATGCTACATACCAACAAGAGGGCCATGATGGCCCTGGATCGCTCACCTGAGTACCATTGCTACAACTGATTACAAGGTTTTTAAACAGACAAGAATTCTGATATAACTCAATCTTAAACATTTTAGCCCTGACAATACTACACACCAAATATATAAGCACTGGGCCTTATGGTTTCAGAGGAGAAGACTTAGTGCGGGGTCATTTATCTCCAAAGGGCCACCATTTTGAAAATCTTGATAATGAACCATTAGATGATGCTACATACCAAATATCTAAGCTCTAGGCCTAATGGATTCATAGAAGAAGATTTTTTAAGATTTTCCTATATAACTCTGTGTAAAACAAGTGACCCTGATGCGGGGTCATTTATCATCATAGGGCTATGATTTGTACAATCTTGGTAATGGCCCAAAAGATGATGCTACATACCAAATATCTAACTCTAGGCCTATGGATTCATAGAAGAAGATTTTTAAATTTTCTATATAATAAAACAAGTGACCCATGGTGCGGGGTCATTTATCACCATAGGGTCATGATTTGTACAATCTTGGTAATGGCCCATAAGATGATGCTACATACCAAATATCTAATCTCTAGGCCTTATGGATTCATAGAAGAAGATTTTTAAACATTTTCCTATATAACTCTATGTAAAACAAGTGACCCCTGGTGCGGGGGCATTTATCACCGTAGGGCTATGATTTGTACAATCTTGGTAATGAACCATTAGATGATGCTACATATGAAATATCTAAGCTCTAGGCCTAATGGATTCATAGAAGAAGATTTTTAAAGCTTTTCCTATATAACTCTATGTAAAACAAGTGACCCATGGTGCGGGGTCATTTATCACCATAGGGTCATGATTTGTACAATCTTGGTAATGAACCATAAGATGATGCTTCATACCAAATATCTAACTCTAGGCCTTATGGATTCATAGAAGAAGATTTTTAAAGATTTTCCTATATAACTCTATGTAAAACAAGTGACCCCTGGTGCGGGGGCATTTATCACTGTAGGGCTATGATTTGAACAATCTTGGTAATGAACCATTAGATGATGCTACATACCAAATATCTAAGCTCTAGGCCTAATGGATTCATAGAAGAAGATTTTTAAAGATTTTCCTATATAACTCTATGTAAAACAAGTGACCCCTGGTGCGGGGTCATTTATCACCGTAGGGCTATGATTTGTACAATCTTGGTAATGGCCCATAAGATGATGCTACATACCAAATATCTAAGCTCTAGGCCTTGCAGTTTTGCAGAAGAAGATTTTCAAAGTTTGCATTTTTAAAATCTATTTTTAGCTCCTGTGACCTACTTTTTTAACCAATCTGAATAATTTGTACAACTTTGATAGAGGGCATCATAAGGATGATTCCTGTGAAGTTTGGTCAAAATCCCTTCAGCGGTTCATGAGGAGATGTTGTTTAAAGCAAATTGTTGACGACGGACGCACGCACGCACGCACGCACGCACGCACGCACGCACGGACGACGGACGACGGACGACGGACAAAAGGCGATCACAATAGCTCACCATGAGCACGTTGTGCTCAGGTGAGCTAAAAATCAAAAGGCTAGGCCTTGTGGTTTCAGAGAAGAAGATTTTTTAAATTTTCATTTTTAAAATCTATTTTTAGCTCCTGTGACCTAATTATGCGATGGACCAGAACCATTTATACAACTTTAGTAGAGCTTCATCCAAGGAACATTCCTGCAAAATATTTTTCAAATTGGCCAAGCCGTTTAGGAGGAGATGTTGTTTGAAGCAATTGTTGACGCCGGACGCACGGACGCACGCACGGACGCACGCACGGACGACGGACGACGGACAAAAGGCGATCAGAAAAGCTCACCTTGAGCACGTTGTGCTCATGTGAGCTAAAAAAAGAAGAGAGAAAGACTTTTTCGTTAGAGTTCCGTGTGCGTATCAGCGACATGAGCAACATTACAAATGATTAAAAATTTTGAGCCTCATAAGTGATGCCTACAGGTATTGTGTGAGCTCCTTACATTTTTTTTTTCGAATTTCTTTGTGACATATGCACTATTTCCTGATTTAGTAAACGGAATACGAGCCCCTTTTCTAATGTGACAGCAGACAAAAATAATTGAGAGCTTGAATTTTAAATATATGACTGAGACTTTGAATAACAGCATTTCTTCTGTCTTGTATCTCATGTACCAGTAAATTATATTCGTCTGTGACACTTGACTATTTTATACCTTTAGAGTTTCAAGGGCTGTCTCAAAATGCGACCTGTACAAAACCAGATCAGATTGCCAGAACTTCAATAACAGGTCATTAGTTTCACATAGTCTGTCACTCAAGCTCATCAATTACCTTGGAGATGATACTGAAACAACATGAAGTCTTGATTATGAGGTTTTCAGTAAAAAAATCAAATAAAAAAAAAAATAAAAAAAAATCTCACAAATGAATTGGTCAGCATGCTGTTTCTTCAGGAAATACATTTACATTGTATCATTAATTTAAAAAAAAAAACACCTGATGATATCTACCCATTTCCTGGTTTATGTTCTAAGACTATTAGCAGGAATTTCCTCTTCTCGACTTCAAAATGTATTTCCACTGTTAAGAAATGCATGTCATTATTAAAGTGCATGAAGTACTTCATGACAAATTTACTTTAAAAAATTGTCAGGGAAAAAATGTCATGATGATTCTTGTGATAGTATAGTCACTTCTAAATACATGTAAGTGTTACCCAATTCAATCTTTAAAATTTCATATCATCAAGAGTCTCTTATATTGTATTTAAACATTTATCGAAGGGTTTGAAAAAACGCATACACCAGGACAGACCATGTAAAAAGTCGGTCAACAATCAGGAAGTACTAAACATATCTCTAAGCAGACATCTATGTCCTGACCACTGAAATACCATATCAGAATTTTGTTGTTGTGTTGGAGTTTGCCTTCACTGCGACAGTATTTCAGTCATATAACAATGCTAAGCTAATTACAGATAGAGAAAGACAGAGTCTGGATAAAATCACACGCCATTTGGAAGGCCTCCTCACATGAAACATCCAATCAGTCTGTACAGACTTTACACAGGAGTGTTCTAATATTTGAGGTAGTCAGTGGTCAACTGTTTAAAACCAGATTAGCATGCATGGTACTTACATACTTATCTGGTTTTACACTGGTTCCCCGATAAACACTTAAACCTGTCATAACAGCCCCTGTCCAGGGAATAAGAAAAAGTGCCTGCTTACCCCAGGTGGCTGCTTAATTGAGGCAAAATGAAGGATAAAATGCCAATCTGGGAAAATTAAAGCCGACCATGGGCAGGCTTAACCCTTTCCCTCATAGAGAACACCATGAAAAGACCTATGCGAACAGCATAAAACCAGATCAGCCTGCGAGTAACTCACAGGCTGATCAGGTTTTATGATGTTTGCTGCTCCTCAGTGGTCTGGAAATTAGTATTTTGTAATTAAATTTGGTAAGGTTTAACTGTGGTTTTCTGCAGATCAGGCTTTATGTGATACCTATTGAGGGCATCAAAATGAGTCTATATGAGGGAAAGGTTAATGCAGGTTCAATTTTCATTTGAAGAAGGATGAGAAAATTCTGTGTGTTGAATCTGATCTGGATTTGTAATGGTTAAAATTGAGTAAAATGACTTATTTCAGTGGCAAAGTTTAACCAAGAGCTACGCATGTGTATGCCAACGCCCTTCTGTTTTTATCTTAAGTAGAAAATAACAGATAAAAGAAAAGGGAGATAAACTTGGTCAAAATGGACCCAAGAGTTATGGCTCTTGATGAGAATATAGCCCATCTGATAGTGAACAAGTACCCATCTGTGAAGAACAAGTACATGAAGTTTGATGACAACGGTTTTAATACTTAGAAAATTATTATCACGGTTTAAGTTTTTCACTACAACTGCGCCATCAAAAACAACAATGACAACTCCAAACTGATGACAACACGGCGAATACCTAGACTTTTTCTTTTTCATTGAAAATCAGATGAGCTCAAAAACCAGTGAACCTAAATTCAAACAAGCCTAAAAGCCCTATCAGTCTCAGGTTATCCTTGGTCAGATCAGGTCTTACACTGTTAATCTTCTCATTGAAAGGTACTAGTGAGTCACTGTTTTAACCCTTTCCCTCATATAGACTCATTTGCCTGATCTGCAGAAAATCACAGTTAAACCTTACCAAATTTAATTACAAAATCCTCATTTCAAGACCACTGAGGAGCAGCGAACAGCATAAAACCTGATCAGCCTGCGAGTTACTCGCAGGCTGATCTGGTTTTATGCTGTTCGCATAGGTCTTTTCATGGTGTCCTCTATGAGGGAAAGGGTTAAACTGATAAGAATTCTTACAAAAATAAATTTGACATGAGGTATAAGCCTCAATTTTATATTGACTTCACATTCAAGAGAGGAAATTTGAGTGACGTTTAATTACCAAATAAGAAGAACAGGGCACTGTCAGTTGCATAAAACATATAGGAACAGACCACAAAACATTTAAGCAATAAAAATCAATACCAGGCCTGTAAGGCATGCCAATGTTGGCTACATTTTACAAAGTCTCAATATACTTAATACAACAATAATAAACTGAAGTGACATGTCTGATGAGAAACTATTATCCCTTAAACAGCTGATCACATCCCTCCATACGAATTCATGAGGCATGGAATTTCATTGTTTCATTGCCATAACAACAAATGATTCACTGCTAGCTATCAGAAATACAATGAAACAATGAAAATTCAATTTTACATGCAGGGGGTGGGGGGTACATGTATGTGCTTTATACCTATTTACATATTAAAATATAACAAAATTGCATTTTCAATGACTGTAGGTGAATTTTTCCTTTATTTCTATGAAATCATATGTATTATCTCAGTAATAAAATGATATCCTGCTAATTACAGGTGGACGAATACCTCAAATTCACAGAGGCACCCTGGAAAAACCAAAGACTTATTGCAAGCCAGCTGTATCAAAGAATCATCACATGAACAATCCAAATGACTCTGATAGGATTTGAAACTATAGCAATTAGGGGTTACTATACGATGCCAAGTTTTGGCCACGGGGGCTCTACAAATACAATGTGTATGTAATACACCGTCATTCTGTATTTGATTTGATTTGTAAATGCAATTTAATGATACAAAGCTCTAGACGAGTTTCGACATACGTTTCATTCTCTAAATCTAAAATCAATGTTTAAATCTAAACTCTAATGAGTCTTTCAGCACATAGCCGAGTGCTAAAATGTTACAGGAATCATCATCATACTGATGGTATTTCTTGTCTCCATCTCGTGTTTAATCAGTCCCTGTGAAATCTTCAAGGATCATAATGCCGATGCAAAATATTGAAGATCGTTATATTGTAATTATGATGCACACCTAACTAAACAGCTCTGGCTGCATATAGAATTGGTCATGTCCAAATAGAGATGATTGTGTAGGTGCAAACTGTATCTTCATGTGTAATTTTACATTCTATATTTCTAGTGTGTACATGTACATTTAAGGGGAAAAACATGAGTATTCCCTGGAACATGTGTCAGCAGCTGAATAAAGTGTATGGGAAAAGTGTGACAGACAGATGGGCCAACGGATGACAGAAAAGTGATCTCTATGTGTCACCTCTGCTTGAAAACTAGTATCTGTGAACTTTGTTTTCCTTATCTTTTTAAAACATATAAAACACATTGTGTCTGCCTATCACACTTATTCTGTCACGCTTTATCTGTGTTTCAAAGAACACTCTTGTTCTTTTAGTTAGGATGGGGGTCTCATGAGGCAAAACTTACTGCCAAAATTATTTGAGAATCCTTTAAACAATCAAATCCATCACAATGACCTTTCACCTGTAAGAGTAACCTTGACCTTGGAGCGAAGGAATGACACATGATCTTACTGAGGCAAAAAGTACAGCCAAATAATTTGAAAAAAATAAAAATAAAAAAAACATGGTGGTCTAAAAAATGAGGTGCAGTACTTAGAAAGAAAATTAGTCTCCATATAATTACACATACAGGTATATATAAGATTTAATTAAACAGCCAGAAAAAAAAAAAACACTGCTGTATCATTGAGCATATTCATGAGTTGTTGTCCTTAAGTTCACTGCCATGTCCAGCTAAATGCAGGTGGAGGAAGACCTCAAAAGCACATGGAAAGTTAAAACTAGTGATCTACTGCAAGCCACATAGACTTTGGCTACCTCACAAAGAAAATCCAAGTGACCCCACCAGGACTTGAACCCACAGTATTGAGGGACTACGAAGACAGTGAGTGTGAACATTCTGCACAGTGGTCCCAAGTATTAAAAAAAGATCAACCTTTAAGTGCATATGTACTTCTCAATCTGAGCTGTGAGACACTGGTTAAAGACTCAACCCACAAAACTTTGGTCTCAGGCAGTCTGCAGAGATTATCCAGGGACAAGATGTTTAGAGATTTCCACTTTTTTGGCTTAGAATGTCATAGAAATCTGTCAAATATGAGAAGAAAAAAAAACTTGTAAAAATGTGAACCAAACATAGGAATTACATCTTTAACTGGACATGATTAAGTTCTCTTGAGCCAAACAAGATTTCCATATGATTTGTTTTCCATACAGTATTATTTCCCCCCCCCCCCAGGCCTGAGATCATTTTCTTTTTCAATTTTGATAACTGTATAAGTCCCTGCAATATTATAAGGACATAACGATAGATTTCAAATTCAATACTATCATAACTTTTTTTTTTTTCCAAAGGTACTTTCGATGTCTGAGTACATGAAAATTATTCATACAAAATTCAGCAGGATCAAAAAGCTCTATCACCCTAATTCCTAGCCTCTGTGGTACAGCCATCAGTTGTATTGGAAATCCATTACACAAGTCCCCACACACAATATGCTACAGAGCTGGATAATGCAATTCAAATAGACAAAATGGAGCTCAAAAACTATGGCCTTGCAGTGCCTAACTGTAGTCAGTAAAACATTGATTCTTCCCCGCTAAAAATTGCCTTTTCTATAACAAGCAATAACAAGGCATTATGTGGGAGTTCTTTTCAATTGTGTTCTGAAGTTGAAAGCAATTGTTATAATTGTTATTCCAATCATTTTGACAAACACACTTCTGTCTGACATATCATTGTGCTTTATTTAAACTCCAGGCAGAGGAAATAACTTATTAATCATAAGTTATGAATAAAAATCACCAGTCACATTAAATATATATGTTGCTTCGGACACTTGAAAATGCTTGGCCATTAAATTATTCACTTTGCCTGACCATGGGTAATGAAAACAAGAGGGCCATGATGGCCCTGGATCGCTCACCTGGTATCATTAGGCTATGTAAAATCAAGTGACCCCTGGGGCAGAGCCAATTTTGACCCCAGGGTCATGATTTGAACAAAGTTGGTAAGAATCGACTAGACAATGCTACACACTACCACACTCTACTTGGTAGAGGTCTATTAGCCCATGTTACATACCAAATATATAAACTCCAGACCTTGAAGATTTTTCTAGTTTTTTTTTCCAATATAAGTCTATGTAAAATCAAGTGATCCCTGGAGCTGGGCCAATTTTGACCCCAGCGTCATGATTTGAACAAACTTGGTAAGAAGCGACTAGAAATGCTACACACCAAATATCTAAACTCTATGCTTTGTGGTGTCTGAGAAGAAGATTTTTTTTTTTTTTTTCTATATTAGCCTATGTTAAATCAAGTGACCCCTGGGGCGGGGCCAATTTTGACCCCAGGGTCATAATTTGAACAATCTTGGTAGAGAGTCATAAGATCATGCTACATATTAACTAGATGTGGGTGTTCCTCAGAACACTTGTGTCGCCTGCATTTAAGCATGTTTGATGAAAGAATTGACTAGAAAATGATCTTTAAATACTAAAACAAAAATTATTTTTTTTTTTTTTAAAATATTCAAACAGTGCAATATGTAATAATTTTCCCGAGCACTTTCGACTATACAGTCTTCATCAGAGGAGTGTCAGAATGACTATGAATTCAAAACATTAACTGTAAGAAAAATTATGACGTCATTAAGCACTTATGACGTTAATTATATATATGTTGCAAGTTTGTAGTCATCATTATCATTATTGAGTTATCATTCTTGTGTACTGCACTCAGACCAATGAGATCTACTACTATAAATGTTTAAGGCAACACTTCAAATACTTTACAAGTTATGCACCACACAAGAATTAAATCCAAAAAAAAAAGGGAAAAACTCCAAAAATACAACAGTTATCATTCTTGCACAATGCACTCCATGAGATCTTTCCACCTGTGAGGTTTCAAGTCAGCACCTCAAATACTTTTTGAGTTATGCCCTGGACAAAAATTAAGACTGAAAATCAACAAAGGGCAATAACTCAGAAAATATGAAAGTCATGGTTATCATTCTTGTGCACTGCACTCCACCTCAATGTGATCTATCCATGTTTTAAGTTTCAAGGTGATACCTCAAATACTTTTTGAGTTATGGTCCGGACAAAAATAAAACAATAACTCAGAAAATATGAAAGTCATGGTTATCATTCTTGTGCACTGCACTCCACCTCAATGTGATCTATCCATGTTTTAAGTTTCAAGGTGATACCTCAAATACTTTTTGAGTTATGGTCCGGACAAAAATAAAATCTCAGAATCAACAAAGGGTAATAACTCAGAAAATACGAAAGTCAGAGTTATCATTCTTGTGCACTGCACTCCACCTCAATGTGATCTATCCATGTTTTAAGTTTCAAGGTGATACCTCAAATACTTTTCGAGTTATGCTCCGGACAAGAAAGTGTGACGCCGACGACGACGCCGACGACGACGACGACGACGACGGACAAAGTGATCCCTATGTGTCTGCCATGCTATGCAGGCGACACAAAAATCAAAAGGCTAGGCCTTGTGGTTTCAGAGAAGAAGATTTTTCAAGTTTTTTCTATATTAGCCTATGTAAAATCAGGTGACCCCTTGGTGGGGCCAAATTTGATCCCAGGGCCATGATTTGAACAATCTTGGTAGAGAGTCAAAAGATCATGCTACATACCAAAAATCAAAAGGCTAGGCCTTATGGTTTCTGAGAAGAAGATTTTTTAAGTTTTTCCTATATTAGCCTATGTGAAATCAAGTGACCCCTTGGGCGGGGCCAATTTTGACCCCAGGGTCATAATTTGTACAATCTTGGTAGAGAGTCATAAGATCATGCTACATACCAAAAATCAAAAGGCTAGGCCTTGTGGTTTCAGAGAAGAAGATTTTTTAAATTTTCATTTTTAAAATCTATTTTTAGCTCCTGTGACCTAATTATGCAATGGACCAGAACCATTTATACAACTTTAGTAGAGCTTCATCCAAGGAACATTCCTGCAAAATATTTTTCAAATTGGCCAAGCCGTTTAGGAGGAGATGTTGTTTGAAGCAATTGTTGACGCCGCACGCACGACGGACAAAAGGCAATCAGAAAAGGTGAGCTAATAGAGATATATAAATGTTCTCGTTTGATCATGATGAAAATTAAACAACCCAGAATGCCAGTTTCTAACCTTTGACCTGTAAGTAGGTCCATGACCTTGTAATATGGACATGGGTCATGAACCTGTACCAGGTTGCATACCATCTCATTGTGCTGAGGAACTGTACATAGTTATTTGACAATCTTTAACAGTATGATGAAACTGCCTGAGCAACTTCTGTTACATCAATATTTGACCTTCAACTTTAGTGGAACTGACCTGAACCCTGGTCATACACATTCACAATGTCTAACCAAGATTTTTCCAAACATCTCAATGCATGATATTTACCATCTAGACAAAGTTGATAATCTGCCTTTCTGCCCACCTGCCCTCCTTCGCAAAGTTAATATCCAGGTTCCACTGTTGGGAAAAGTATCAGTAATATTTAAAAGGCCTGTCATATCTAACCTTTTACTGGTAACTGTGCCATCTCTCCTCAAATAACCTTGTATAACCATTTGATATGCATGTTAAATTTCTTCATTGGACTTGTTCTTTCTTCATTTTGGACTGAACCATTACTTGTTTATGGGGGTGCTTGCTGAAAACTTTACTGAATAGTGAACAATGCAGAACATGATCAGACTGCACTGATGTGCAAGCTGATCTTGGTCTGCACTGGTCGCAAAGGCAATCACACGTGCTCACAGCATTGCAAGGGTTAATTGTTTTGAATAGAACTATTAGAACAACAAAAATCATATTTTTCTCTTTTTTTTTTCAAGCATAACAGGGCTGACTTTAACTGATCATCATTTCGTAGATACACACAATGCATTTTTGATTCCATATGAGTTTATAATTGTTCATCATTTCATTTATATAGAAGTTTTAGATTTTCTTTTTAAAAATGAGTTCTACACACTGCATATATACATCACAGAAATTCATGCTATAAAATATTCGTCAGTTTTATTCATTTATGTCATGTTTATTAAGATTAAAACTTTTCTATATACCGTCTGTGACAAAAATTAACCATTTCTCTACAAGTTTATCAGACATGATAAGCAAAACCCTCAAAATGAAAAAAATATCTTTCTTTACTGATAAGGTATTAAAAAGTATTTCTTTTATATTAGTACATGGGAAGATAACCCAGGTTTTATTGGATGTAAAGAACAATATACTGAAGTTATCTGTCAATGTTTGAACTTAAAACTGGGCTTTGCAGACAAATATATAATAAATTTGTGCATAAAATATTGTGGCATTTCTAGCTGATTCAAACGTCCTAATCCCTTTTAGCCCTTTCCCTCATAGAGGAAACCATGGAAAGACTTATGCAAACAACATAAAACCAGATCAGCCTGCGAGTAACTCGCAGGCTGATCAGGTTTTATGCTGTTTGCTGCTCCTCAGTGGTCTGGAAATGAGGACATTATAATTAAATTTGGTAAGGTTTAACTGTGGTTTTCTGCAGATCAGGCTTTGTGATACCTATTGAGTGCGTCAAAATGAGTCTATATGAGGGAAAGGGTTAACTTGTATAGACACGCATTTTGCCGTATTAGCCAACCATGCAGACTCACATCATGGTCTCCTTTATTTGCTCATATATTTTAGCTTGGATTACACACAGTAAGATACACTGTTTCTTGAACCAAATAAAATTTGGCAAAATACGAGTCATTGTCATAAACTTGTACATGTACATTCATGAGGAATAGAGACTAAACTTTAAAATCATGAAACACTTCAAGAAAAGCAATAAATCACAAGCAAGAGACTTTCTCATCTAAATCAGAGATGACGACTTCCTACACATTTTCTTTTTTTTTATTATTATTTTGATCAGAGTTTCTTTTTTTAGATTCCCCATAAGAGTTCCAGATTAAACTCCAGTATGTTAGAATCAAACTTTGTTTAGGAAGTTGTAGTGGTAAATAATGGCTTACATTTGACGTGGTGATTTTTGGAGGGTAATATACAAAGCTTAAGCTTATCCATTTCTAGAGACTGTAAAATCAATCGACCTGTCAGCATCTTCACATTATTACAGACCTTGAAAAAACAGGCCAGGGGAACAGACAAGCATTTGCATAATTACTTAATTCAAGATTTTCAAACTGATAGGCAACAATATAACTAAATTAAAATCTGGGGGAGAGTCAATCACGCCTGTAAGGTATGCTTTATATTAGGCAAGTCCTGGCATACACCTAGTACTGATACCACACTAATTCAATATAATGACCCCTACCACATCAGAAAATTTCTTAGCTTTCTGAAACAAGGGAATCACTGGGTTATAAAAACATAGATGCTAACACTGTACTACTTGTATTTGAGACACTGTTCTATATATATGCTGGTTACTCAATTATATTAACCCTTTCCCTCATAGAGGACACCATGAAAAGACCTATGCGAACAGCATAAAACCAGATCAGCCTGCGAGTAACTCGCAGGCTGATCAGGTTTTATGCTGTTCGCTGCTCCTCAATGGTATAGAAATGAGGATTTTATAATTAAATTTTGTAAGGTTTAACTGTGGTTTTCTGGACAAGTTTAACTTAAATATAATAGGGTAACATTATCAACAATATTTATTTATTTTTATGAATACTCTATTCTAAAAGAAAGTAAGTAAATGGTAGTACAAAATTGACAAATAAAGCTTATTTGTCCTTCTAGTATGCTGTTCAACAGATAATGAATGCCCAGCACAGATGTATGTAATGGCAACTGACCATAAGCTCTATGGTCAGACAAGTGGAGGGCAACATCAAGTTTTGTGGCTACTTTAACAAGTACTTGGCCAGTAATGTAGCTCATAATTATGAAGGTAAAGCCCATTTCTTGCTGTGGGATTCCATTAAGAAACACTCTGATTACAGATTTAACCCTTTCCCTCATAGAGGACACCATGAAAAGACCTATGCGAACAGCATAAAACCAGATCAGCCTGCGAGTAACTCGCAGGCTGATCAGGTTTTATGCTGTTCGCTGCTCCTCAGTGGTCTGAAAATGAGGATTTCATAATTAAATTTGGTAAGGTTCAACTGTGGTTTTATGTGGTACCTATTGAGTGAGTCAAAATGAGTCTATATGAGGGAAAGGGTTAAAACATATTCATTATACGTGCCTATACAAAGTCTGTATAACACAGCAGAAACGTTACTTGAGTTTACTGTTACACATTCCTACCAGCACAGGTATCTGTAAACTTTGGGTTTTAAATTTCTTTTCTAATATATAGGGAGATAGGTATTTTAATTGATAAAGGGCCTGTCTTTCTCCCTTCATTTTTATTTCAATAGGATCTTCAACTAGTATTCATAGAGAAACACACAATAAGAAACATGCATTTTCAACATTTATTGCAAAAAATAAATGGACAGTTTACAAAACTGGTCACAAGCATACAAATATGGTCTGAAAACATAACATGCTAAGTAAATGTCTATATATTTGAATAACATTAGTAACAAAAACTTGTGTATAAAACAGTATGCAACAAACTTTCTTCAGTGATTGCCACTCATCTGAAAGTATGCCAAATCCCTAGCACAATAGGTGTTGTCAAAATAGGAAGTGATTTATCAATGCTTAAAAATCAATAAAAATCACCAGATTACCGCTGAGTGTATTTTAAGCAAGATTTCTGATTATTTCAACATAGGAGCTGTTTTGCTATGCACTTAAGACATTTATAATGATGAATGTATACATTAGAAGATTTGGCAGCCAGACATGCATTCATCAAATGTATTACCAGCCATGTCAAGTCTTTTTGTCTATTTAGTTTCATTCAAAACCAGAAAAAAATTTTTTTTTTTTTTTTTTTTAAATTTGAATGTAATTTCCACTTGCAAATCAATTATACAGTTTATTAAGACATACAACATTATAAGCTGTTACTGTTACCAAAGAGAACCTGAGCTTCATGATATTGTAATATGATACTACTGTCCTGATTAATCATTTAATATAAAATATGAAACTACAAAGCATTTGAATCTGGGTAGAAATACAGAATATCACTGAACATTTTAGGTTTTATGACGCTCACATCAAAGCACCAATACACAACGCACCAAGGATTTTTTTTCTTCTACTGAATATTTCTAATAATTCACAAAAAATGAAAACACTTCTGATTATCTTACTTCTAATAAGTGTATCTATACGTCTACATCTCTTATCAATATATACCAGTATGTTTTTATTTCCCTGAACATAGTAACTAAGCACTAAAAAATATCATTTATTTTTCTTTATCTATCAGCACCGTTTATTTTCATCATGTCAAGATAAGAACGTTTTACCCATAACAATAAATATCTTCAACGCAAGTTTCAAAGAGCATAAAAACTATCTTAAGTCATGATTTTTTTCTTCTTATGCATGAAATCATGCTGCTAACAGTTTATCATGATGTTATAATTGAAAGAATTATGTACACTGATTGACTGAGCCAGGTCTTTACGTAATTCTCTCATTCTAAGACAGTACCTCAATCATAGCACAGTTTATGCCTTAACCCCTTACCTCATAAAGATGGCGCTTTTGCAAACAGAATAGACACAGATATGACAGCTCTTTTCAGATGCTGCCTGATCAGGGTTTCCCCTATTCACTCTATATATTGAAGCCCTCAGACCCTATAAGTTTCATGGCAAAGAGAAATCCAATGTTTCATAAACCATTCAACATTCAGTGAATTAATATTCATCAAATTGTACATTCTTGACAAAAGTAAATTCACAGCACTTCACAGAGACCCCACGTCCAAAAAGTATCACTTAAAAGGAGCTTAGAGCATGTTGATTGAAATGTATACAACATTGGTATACAGGTTTGTCTAAACAGGTGTTTATATATACTTGTGAACTTTAAACAGTTGTAATAAACAAAGATCTGGCCAGAAACCGATTGGGCATATCACTACCCAAGAAGTGTGATCCTGAATCTACCACAATCACACACACACATATATACACACAATTACACTGCAAAAACAAATCATTTTCTCCATTTTTATATCGAGTTTGACCTGGGTACCAACGTTTAAATCAGTCGGCTTTCAAACGGTTTGATGCATTATGTACAAGGATTTACCAGTACAAATATTACCACGTCTGTCATTAAATCACCATAACACTGTCATTGGAATATTGATTGAAGCTGGGTAGTTTGGAAAACAAGTTTATTCAAGAAATAAAACGTCAAAAAAAAAACAAAAAAAAAAGTAATCTGAAATTTCATCTGGAGAACAAATGTCCTTGGTAAAACTTGGAAAATTGCTTTAAGCCCCAATCTTGTAGCACATTTTCTCTCTAAGATATACAACTCTACACTTAGAAAGCTTGCAGTCAAATGGCCTTCCCTTGGTTGCATGGTCAAATTCTATCATCTGCCTAAAAAAATACACCTATTTAAATACAAACTCTTCAAAGTCACGCCACTCTTTCATGCCCAGACCACCAAGGAATAGATTTTCAAATGATATTCTTGAATTGACTTGTTCAGTCCTGAACACTTCTGATTAATGCTATGTGGAACCTGAGTGGGTTTGGAACATTACTTTAAAATTCTTCTTCAACATTTTACAATGGTGTAACTTTTTAGTCCTTCTGAACGCAATACCAAGAACATATTTGTAATAACTTTTTGCAACTTTTTTTTGTAATTTTTGGCTCATTTAATGATAATATTACATATTAAATAAATATTTGAAAAATAAAATGTACCTGCCTACCTAAGTATCTTGGATTTCAAACATAATGCTGAATTAAACATAACACTGTCTCCTTTAGGAGCTTTTACATGAAATGTTGCAAATGAAAACATTCAAAACCCTTAACCAACATGAACAACACAAACTTGTATCAATTCTACAGAGGACCCTTAAGGCTTTTCTGACTTTGTGTCAATCAACAACAATAAAGTCTTACAATGCATCTTTATCTGGAGAAAAAAAAATGTCCAAGATTAAGTCTGATGGATCAGAAAAATGTGGGAGTTAGAAAGTACTTATCCGTTGTCCATTTTCCTCCATGTCAAGCCTCGTCTACAATGGATGATGCACAAACACCATGCAGCTAAGCTCTAGTGACATGCAATCTCTGTACCACAGTCAGGCAATACAATACAATGCAATACAGAACAACACATCTGAACTTTATATTAGGATGCCTCAAATAAACATGATATTCCCTGATCAGCAAGCATATCAACTAAGTCTAAACAAGAGAGAATCGTAATAAAAAAGTTTAATAGAGAAATCCAAATAAATCATTAGTTTTCATAGATGAATTTCTTTTTTTTTTTTCTTTTTTTTTTACCAAATGAGAGGTTTGTTGACATACAGGCATAGAAATTAAAAATTGTAACGTGTCTGACTAATTTACATGCTAAGTTTGCAGGAATCATTTGTGATTTTTTGTTTTAATGAAATATATCAAAATATATCATCTGAAGACGTTGATTACTTGTCCAAGTATTTTTTTTTTCACTTCCTTTTTGTTGTTTACATAAATATTTGAAGTACATAAAACTCTAAAACATACAGAACACTATTAAAGTCAGAAGATACATTTTCCTACCGAGAAAAAAAGGAGGAAAAAACAAGAGACTAGATCAGATCTTTGTATTATGAAAGAGTCCATGTGCATTACCCTACATCAACTTAAGTGTACAATGAAAGAAGAAGAAAAGATGATGACAGAAAAAAAAAAAATGTCTCAAATATCTATTCCTTGAAGATTTCATTTCCTTACGCACTAAAACACAAAATGGGTGGTAACATCCCTGACTATTTCTCATCTGAAATGATTCTTTAATTTAATCTATTACAGCTGAAGTGTCTATGACACAGCCTGCACAATGTCTATTGTGATGCTCACACAATCTTGGCAACTACTGTCTACTTCCTCATTTGACAATGAACACCACTCTTGTCAATTAAAACCTCAGTATTCAAAATACGCAAGTCTCTGTTCCTTTTCATATATTTCTTCATTACAATTGCACCCATTTTTTTTATTTCCTTTACTGCACAATAGCACTAATAAGCCTGTATAAATATGGATATCTGATAATAATAAGTCTGCTGAGATGAACAAGTTTTTACAGTAAATTATAAAGTTCCTGCTTTATTTTTAATTATTATTATTATTTATTTTTACAAAATTGTACATTTCCTTGGCTCTTTAAAAGGATTATCTCGCACTGGGACTATCAACGGATCCTCAAGTTGATGATTATGACAATACGAGATCATGTCCCGGATAGACTGCGACACTTTGACCCGCTCGACCCTTAGATGTCTCATTAAGACCTCCTTCTCCATTTTCTTGTTTGCTATCGGTTCAGATTTGCTCTGGAAAGGCATGCTGATTGGGTGGGAGAATGGACTAGTTACAACACAACCTGCCAGGCAAAACAAAACAAAAAAAAGAACAAACTAAGGATGGAAAATAAATATCACAAAACAACAGGCATCATGCAATACAAATATAAAATGATGAAAACGTACAACTGAAGTTTTGTGTATACCAGTATAATTTGTATGCGCATTTTTTATTTTTTGGAAAATTCAGATATATGGGTAGTTTTCTTTCCCATTTTTCTAATCATGTTTAATTTGGCAACTATGTTAAATGATTAATGCCAACAACAAAAACAAGGAAATAAATCAAATAAAAATAATTATATGAAACCGGTCTTGAAAGACTTCAGTTGTACATAAAAATAACGTAATCTCAAGCTAAAATTCTATTAGTAATTGTTTGTTAAACCCAATATAACAATCTCCCTTAAAGCTTGGCTTGCATTGATATGTGATTTATTTGTGATATGCAATTTCAGCTTGCTATTCATTAATTTTGTGAAAAAGGGATAAATAAAAGGCAATTAAAATAAATAAATACAACAGAAGTCAGAACCACACTGTAAACTTAAAATAAGACAAAAATGGATTATGATTAAGGAAAATCAGGCTGAACACAAAGGAGGGAAAAACAACTGTTTAATATATTCAGTTCAGAGATAAATCATTATACACAGGCCAGTGCTATTACAGCATTCCTTTAGAAAAAGTGATGAAAAGCAAGTGAAAAAGTTGCAAGATTTTCAGATGAGACGACAGGATAAGCAACAGGTTTCCCTACATGGGTGAGACTCCTATCCATGTTAACATAAGTACAACAAATAAATGTGTGAAGTGTCTCTGACAGCTCATTCAAGTCTTAAGAATTAATTAGGTCAACAGTGGCTGTTTCCACAATACTGGTTACTCATAACATTCTACAAGCCATGCACTCCCACCCTACTGTCTACAGAGAGGTAGGACAACCTAGAATTTGACATGCATGCAACAAACTGCCATGAAATGGTTTTTCCTGGACAACAATGGACTTAAAGTGAATAGTAAACAATGTTTAGATGAAATCATAGGTAAAAGTTGGAAATTCAAAAAAACAACAAAAAAAAACAAAAAAAACAAGAGGGCCATGATGGCCCTGAAACGCTCACCTGAGTACCATTGCTACAACTGATTACAAGGTTTTTAAACAGACAAGAGTTCTGATATAACTCAATCTTAAACATTTTATCCCTGACAATACTACACACCAAATATATAAGCTATAGGCCTTATGGATTCATAGTAGAAGATTTTTTTTAAAGATTTTCCTATATAACTCTATGTTAAACAAGTGACCCCTGGTGCGGGGGCATTTATCACCATAAGGTCATGATTTGTACAATCTTGGTAATGAACTATAAGATTATGCTACATACCAAATATCTAATCTCTAGGCCTTATGGATTCATAGTAGAAGATTTTTTAAAGATTTTCCTATATAACTCTATGTAAAACAAGTGACCCCTGGTGTGGGGGCATTTATCACCGTAGGGCTATGATTTGTACAATCTTGGTAATGGCCCATAAGATGATGCTACATACCAAATATCTAAGCTCTAGGCCTTGCAGTTTTGCAGAAGAAGATTTTCAAAGTTTGCATTTTTAAAATCTATTTTTAGCTCCTGTGACCTAATTATGCAATGGACCAGAACCATTTATACAACTTTAGTAGAGCTTCATCCAAGGAACATTCCTGCAAAATATTTTTCAAATTGGCCAAGCCGTTTAGGAGGAGATGTTTGAAGCAATTGTTGACGCCGGACGCACGCCGGACAAAAGGCTATCAGAAAAGCTCACCTTGAGCACATTGTGCTCAGGTGAGCTAAAAACACACCTGAAAATCTGATTTTAGCATTTTCTTTTATATAGTTTTATATAGAATAAGAATTCATTTGGCAATCTGAAAAATCCTGAAATTCTAGAAAATTGCTGAAAACTTTTACCCATGTTAAATTGACAGAGGCTTTTTATGTTTTTTTCCTTGCCTACTTCTCCATTTAGAGTAATTCACAAACAGTCCATGCAAATACGTGGATGTTAATTGAATTTTTACTGGGTCTTCCCCTGAAGTTTAAAAATTCAGGTCACCTATCTGATTATATCAAATCCCACATGTAATCAACTTTATATAATGTCTAAATAATAGTAGCTTACTCAATTAATTCTACTGTTTGGAAATCAATGCTATTGTTCGCTTAAGCATTCATCCAGTTACAGCACATGGTAAAATATGCACCAAGTCATTCTGACACTATTTTATCCATTAACAGCTTTTACTATTTCTCCAATGATTTTATTTTTTGTTTTTTTGTTGTTTTTTGTGGTTATACATCTCATCAACAAATTTTCATTCACTTGATGACAGTATCTACTCAAGACAAAGTGCTGCCAGCCTGCCAGCCTGCCACCCAGTAATCTATTTCTTTCCAACATAATTGATAATAAAACATTGCAAGTACAAACTACTTTGTAGTGGTTATCAATCAGCCGATGTATTTCTTTGAACGTTAAGCATTATCATTCACAGACAGTCAAGAGCATCTCATCATGAGACTTCCCTTCACTTTTCTTAACTGCACTCATCCTGCCTACCATTATGGGGATTGCATGCTGAAAATTTAACGACAGAATAGCAAACAGTGCGGACCATGATCAGACTGCACAAATGTGCAGGCTGATCTTGGTCTGCACTGGTTGCAATGGCAGTCACAAGTGCTCAGAGTACTGCAAGGGTTTTAGGTCTTGTGCAACTGACTTGTATGTCAGTCACATATCTTCTTGAAGGATGAAAGATAACCGTGAGAAACTGCAGAATTATGTTGCACGTCAGATGATCATATATCAATAAGCATCCAGTAAACTGCAGAATGATATTGCCGAGTTATGCTATCATAAGCTTCATGTCCTATAGGAAGCTGATGTTCATTATGCATCATAACTTCCCTATATGAGCTAGAGTGTTAAATTCCTTTTCTTTTCCACTGCTTTTATTTAGGCATGATTACAAAATGTGCTTTTTTGTGTCACCTGCTGTAAGCAGAAGTGACACATTGGAATCATTTTCTATTGTCTGTCTGTCTGTCCGTCACACTTTTTCCATCATGCAGGTGACACGCGTGTTCCAAAGAACACTATTGTTATATTTATATATGTTTGATTCATTTAGGTCATGATTATTAATGTAATGTTCTGTGATCAACAGCTGGTGCTATCAATATAAAGAGTCTGTTACACTGATATATGATATTGCCTGTCTTCTGGGGGGGATCACTAAAAACATTGGTACAACAAAGTGGCAGATCTGCTAATTACATCCCTGTGTACCTAGCACAGGTGTTTTTTATTTTTCTATAATCAATAATTTCACATTACAAGACACATAACATGATCACAATTATTGGATATTGATTTCCCCCCTTTTTTTGTTTGAAACAGAGAGAGAGAGAGAGAAAAAAAACTTGTTTATCTGGTATACCTAAACGTTTATAATTCAATTGTTTTCAGCAAGAAATTGGGCCTTCCCTGTTATCATTCTAAGCCTATTTAGAACAGTTAAGTCTGATCTACAAGTATTTAACATGAACTTAACAAAATATGGCATTTAAAACTTAAAATATACCTTACAAGGTATTGTTCTGGAAAGTTTTTTTTTTTATTTTAGTTTTTTTTATGGGACATATAATTAAATATATATATACCAAATTTAAGTGTATGTCCCATACATGTAGAAGCAATACCAGACTTCAAGCAATTTTAAGTCTAAAGGGTCTTTTACACTGCTACCTTGCAATGTGCAAATCAACAGCACAAGACCTTATCAGCAAGAGTTACTCACAGGCTGCCAACTTAACCCTTTCCCTCATAGAGGATACCATAAGACCTATGCGAACAGCATAAAACCAGATCAGCCTGCGAGTAACTCGCAGGTTGATCAGGTTTTATGCTGTTCACTGCTCCTCAGTGGTCTGGAAATGAGGACTTTATAATTAAATTTGGTAAGGTTCAACTGTGGTTTTTTGCAGATCAGGCTTTATGTGGTACCTATTGAGTGCGTCAAAATGAGTCTATATGAGGGAAAGGGTTAACCCTTTGCCTCATGAATATTCATGCAGGATTTTGAAATTTACTGATCTCTAAATGGCATACAAAACAATGTATCTTCCTTTACTTTGCCATACCAACTTTTTAACAACAAAATTTTTTTGAGCAAACAGGTGACACTGATCAAATAGCTCCTGGAATGAGCTGTCTGATCTGGGTCAGTTTGCAACTGTCACTGCCTCAATATGCCAATATTAAGTCAAGGGTTTATACTTTATACTAGTCTCTTAAAAGACTTTCTTCAATATCTCTACAGTAATTATTAAAACTGGAGGTTAAGACTTTCCGCTGTCACCTAGGTAACCACAACATTTCCTCTTGACTGATAAAAGCCGTAAGGATGGGTTATCTCACAAACTTGAAACTTAACAATTCTTTGTCTCTACATTTGTAAAAGCATGGTATTCAACTTCTTGATTACAATGTTTATCAAAGGTACATAGTTTGTTCCTATTGGGTATTTAAAGACTTGTTTGTCTACTTAGGATCAACCATAACAGAAATGAGGATGTAGATAAGGTTTTGCATTTACTTTTAAAAACTATACTGAACAGATGAAAGCTATATTGAACAACTTAGTATTAAATCACCAGCGTATGATGACATATGTTCTATTTCTCATCACTATTCAAGAATACCCAACAATTTTCAAACAGAGCAAATTATATGCATATAACCATAACAAATGTTTCTGTCACCAATATATTACATATCCAAGTCAAACCATCGCTATCAGACACATCCATAAAATTATCACTCCTTGATTTGTTGTCACTGCTGTATTGGAGCTTATCCCTTTACCTCATGAATATTCATATACAAATATTTGACCTTAAGAAATTTTTTTTACTGAAATTTGAATGGATTTTTTCTTTGCTATGTGTATTTGACTGTATAATCTTAGCTACAATGATGTAAGAGCAAACAGAGAAGACCCTGATCAGACAGCTCCTAGTTCTAAGGAGTCTGGGTCTGCTCTGTTTGCCAATGTGTCAATATGAGTCTCTATGAGGTATAGGGTTACTGTTGCTGTGACATAATTTCACTTAACTCGTATCACGACAGCCTGCTAATTACAAGTGGAGATAAACACTGAGCCCAGAGACGCACTAGCCACACCTAGGTAGACTCACAGACCTACCCTGCCCCCAGCTGGAAGGCTTCAACGCATAAGAATTCAAGTGACCATGTCTTAGTTTTGTCAAACTGATTGACGAAATAAAATCAATTGAAAATACCACACTATGTACAAAACACTTGTTACACCACCAAGAAAAAATAAAAGGGAACAAAATTGCTAATTTTGTAAATTACAACACCATGTATTACAGCACAGTAAATATTTATATATATGTTACTGTGTACGATTTTACGACAGTTGGAACTTACCTGTGAAATGTGTCCCTCTACACTAAACAAACAGCTAACTCCTTGGGCTAGTTAACAACCTGTCAATATAAAACATACACTTGTGAAAATTTCCAGGTAACCCGGACCCTGGCTGACCTACTTACTGTTGTCACGGAAATGAGGAAGGGGGAAGATTTTATTTTACTCTATCTTTTGTTTTATCTTTTTTTTCTTTCGTGCTCTATCTTAAATTCTGACAAGCTTTCCTACTTCAAACAGGATAGGGCTTTTGAGAGATTTCCTCTATTTTTTGCTTAATCTCTCTAAATGAAATCTGCTTATTGAGAGAAAATCCCCTGTGAAAATGTAAACCAGTCACATGTAAGGTTTAATAAATCTTAAACTGGACATGGGCAAATTCGCACTTAATTTGGCCAAATGAGGCTTTTTTTTTTTCTGTCTTTTCAGCCCATATTATCCCTGTTTAAAAATTCTGAACATGATTTTAACCCTTAACTTTATATTTTGACACTGCACACAATTTTAATTATTGAATATTGTAGCTCTGACAGTGTTTACAAATCTGCAGGGTAAAGAAAAAGTATAAAGTATACTTGATTCATGTACTGTGGAAACTCCCTAATCCGGACACCCTTTGGACTGCGAAGAATGTTCGGCTTAGAGAGGATTCCGGATCAGGGAGGTTTACTATATATGGACCCTGTTGCTCTAAATGTGTTACTTTCACAGTGGTAATAAATCAGAATGTGTGAAGAAAGTGGGATTTTGATATAAGTTTTCACACCTCTAAAGCAGATGACTGACACATAAATTATGTCAAACTACTGTCTCAGTTGCATCTGGTCAGTGATATGCACCATGAAAAAGAGTGACACAGTCTAGTGCATCTGACATATGAGTGGTTATGCAAATTAGCATCAGGTATAATGATACTTGATTGGCTAACTACTTCCAGATCATTGCATGTAATAAGCACTACATTTGTTTCCTGTGTACTCTCTGATTAAAATTCATACAGAATTTGCAATGTAAGTAGATGTGTGTCAATTCAGATTTAAGCATATAGAATCTACATGATGAATAGTCATTTACAAATTATGTTTTATGTTAAGATCCCCTAAAATCATAAAGGGTAAAGTTCTTATACTGATTAATTAGAGAACCTATTCCTGAATAATAGAATGGGTTTGAATTTAATAACTTCAATACACGAAACATATTTTAGGGAAACTACCTATTGGAAATTATGAATTTAATTTTTAATGAAATGTGTCCGGATTACAGAGTGTCAACTCTGTATATCTATGACATCTGGAACATCAAAAGCTGTCCGGAGTACGGAGGTTCCAGATTACAGAGGTTTTTCCCTATATCACAAAGAAGAAAAAAAAATGGGACTGAAGAATTTGTCTTCTTTGGAGAGGATTTCGGTTTACAGAGGGTCCAGATAAGGGAGTTTCCACTGTATAAAATTTGTATGTGAACTTTCTAAGGCAAAGGATTAACTAGCCTTCAGAATTTGCATTGACACCTTAACCCTTTCCCTCATATAGACTCATTCTGACGCACTCAATAGGTACCACATAAAGCCTGATCTGCAGAAAACCACAGTTAAACCTAACCAAATTTAATTACAAAATACTCATTTCCAGACCACTGAGGGGCAGCGAACAGCATAAAACCTGATCAGCCTGCGAGTTACTCGCAGGCTGATCTGGTTTTATGTTGTTCGCATAGGTCTTTTCATGGTTTCCTCTATGAGGGAAAGGGTTAAAGAAAGTCAAAACTTACTGCAGGTTTTTCCCTTTGATTTTTTTTTTAAATGGGTGTCAAATAACCTCTTGAGACAAATTCTGAAATATTTGGAGGTCATTTACAAAATTTGAGGTTCAAAACGGGCATTTTGTACACTATGGAAAACTGCTCCACTGGATAACACAATTACCTGCAGGTTGATCTGGTTTAACATTGGTTGTATTTCATTCAACAAAGTATTCTCTTAAATAATTGATACATGTATTTTAAATTTCATTAAAGCATCTGGTTTTTCATGTCAAATGATGCAATTGTAACCTAACCCATTAAACCTATTTAAAAACTAATTATTAGAATTTACATCATAATTAAATACACCCCCACCCTGTTAAGTCAAATGTACTTAGTTCAAACGGATACATGGCAGCATTACTGAAGATATATACAAGACACAAGGACACAAGTTGTAACAGTGTTAGGACAACACTCTCACATGTATAAATACAGTGCAATGTAGCAATTAACAAGTCACCTGGGAAATCAGGCACTAAAACTGATGTCTGCTCCTCCAGCTGAATAACGCAAAATATTTCACTAAAGTCTCAGTGAGTAAAAAGTCACAGGGTACGGGCGAAAGTCATATATAACCAAATAACATTGCATTCCTCTACCACTTGCAGATCAGTGGTCATAATACTGAATAAACTAGAACTGCCATTGTAATGGCGCAAATACCCCCGCATGTCGCTTTGTCACAGGGATTTTAATACAAATAACATGTAGGTCAGAGACATGTAAATGTATTGGCTCAACAAGGAAAAATTATGCGACAGAGAGTTATGGTTCTTAGTCACTGCATGCCCCCTCAATGAGATCTATCTACATATGAAGTTTCATCTTGATATCTTTTATACTTTTTGAGTAACAGCCAGGACAAAAATTAAGTATGAAAATTTACAAAGGGCAATAACTCCTAAATTAGGCAACAGAGAGTTATGGTTCTTGGTCACTGCACGCCCCCTCAATGAGATCTATCTACATATGAAGTTTCATTTTGATATCTTTTATACTTTTTGAGTTACTACCAAGACAAAAATTAAGTATGAAAATTTACAAAGGGCAATAACTCCAAAATTACGTGACAGAGAGTTATGGTTCTTGGTCACTGCACTCCCCCTCAATGAGATCTATCCACATATGAAGTTTCATCTTGATGCCTTTTATACTTTTTGAGTTACGGCCCGGACAAAGAACCGACAGACAGACGGACGGCCAGACAGACAAGCTGAATCCAGTATACCCCCCTTACAACTTCGTTGTGCTAGGGGTATAATAATGATATTTCTTACCATAGCCATTACTTAGTACATACAAGTTAAAACAAGAGCACACTGGGACAGGTGTGTACACTACTGACAGGGATACATTTTTTTCTTGATCATAGTGAAATGGTCCATGATCAAAGGTGGACATTATATAGGTTTATTTATGGGTAAATAATTGTCCATTATAAAAAAATATGGAATTTTATTATAAACATGTACTTACCTGACTGTCTTCACAACTTTCCCTAAGCTTTCACAAGAAAGATCACCTGAAATAATACAAGAGCATCAGGGTTTGACTTCCATTTTTTTTTTTTTTTTTTTTTTTAATTCTTTTAAAAGCTTTAAATTGACTGGGGTTTCCAGTGCACAAATCAACCATCCCATTCTAAGCAGTTAATTATTTTGCGCAATACATACAAAACTACTAACAAATGAACACATGGTCTGGGTAATGGGATGAATTAATAAATGATGAATTATAAAGTGTAACGTGGATGCATAACCATGAAATCATGGAACACACAGTTTTACTTTTAACCCATCTAGGTTGTATCAACAAAAAAGAGTTTATTTTTAAGTGTGATTGTTTGGAAATTTACTAAATCCAATAATGTCTTCCTCTTCTTGTTTGTTTGTTGGGTTAAACATCCCACCAACAGTATTTCAGCCATTAGTAGACAATGTCGACTTGAGACAGATTTAGTGCTGCCACACTGCAGTATCATGCCTAGGACGTGAAATGATACTACACCCAGTCACATTATCCTGACACTGGGCCACCAGTCCTGGAACTACCTTTATATGCTGAACGCTAAGCAAGGGAGCTATGCCTGCCAGTACCATCTTTTATGACTTATGTTGTGGCCTGGGATCCAACTCACGACCTTCCAATTAAGGGGCAAACACTCCAACCACTCGGCAACCGGGAACGGTTCTTCCTGTTAACTTTTATCCTTTATCTTATGAATATTCATGTACAAATTTATGACATGATGAATATTAATTTTCTGTGACTTGAATGAAGCAATGTAATATTTCTTTTGCTGTGCAGACTGTGCTACAATATTGTATAAGGAAACAGTGGGGACCATGATCAGAGGCAGACAGCTCTTGCAAAGTCTTTAATTATGAGGTATAGGGTTAGCAAGTTAAAACAATCATCTTTTACTAGGAATAGAAATACCCTTAAACAAGAGGCCCATAGGGCCACAAATCGCTCACCTGAGTACCACTGCTCTATATGCAACCTAGTATACATGTATCATACTGATATACATGTTTCTCAGGAACTTGACAGTTTTTCTTACCCATTTTAGCAATAGTATGGAAAAAACAGTGATCATGAGATTTCAGTGTGGTACTGCTGATTGAAAATGGACAAAAAGAGAGATGGTCCTTAACCTTTTCCCTCATAAAAACTCATTTTGACACCCTTTATAGGTACCACATAAATCCTGATTTGCAGAAAGCCCCACTGAAACCTTTCCAAATTTAATTGTAAAATCCTCATCCCCAGACCACTAAGGAGCAGCAAACAGCATAAAACCTGATCAGCCTGCGAGTAACAGTTGGACTTGCAGGCTGATTGGGTTTTATGCTACTCACATAGGTCTTTTATAGATCTCTATGAGGAAAAGGGTTAATTATTATGAAATAAGTTGCAATTTACAGTGATTCAGATTGCCAATCATTTTTTTAAGACAACTGTCCTAAAAATTGAAATTTTCATAGGCCATTTTGTCCTAAACCAAGAAAAAACTTTAGGCCATTACATTAAACAAGAGGCCCATGATGGCCCTAAATCGCTCACCTGAGATAAAAAGGTTGACCCAAGGAACATCTGTACCAATTTATTTTAAAATCTGGCCACTAGTTTTGAAGAAGATGATTTTTAAAGTTTTCATTTTTTTTTCTTTTTGTTGCCATGGCAACCAGAGTTCTATATGGATCAAGTTTATTTTAGCAACTTTTGTGAAGGTTGACCAAAGGATCATCCCTGCCAAGTTTAATCAAATTCTGTCCAGTGGTTTCAGAGGAAATGTTGATTAAAGTTTAACCTATATACATATAAGGCAAATAAGCCCCTGGCGGCCATGTTTTTTACGGATCAGAAAATTTTAAGCAACTTTGGTAGAGGTTGACCCAAGGAACATCTGTACCAATTTATTTTAAAATCTGGCCAGTAGTTTTGAAGAAGATGATTTTTAAAGTTTTCATATTTTTTTTCCTTTTGTTGCCATGGCAACCAGAGTTCTACATGGATCAAGTTTATTTTAGCAACTTTTGTGATGGTTGACCCAAGGATCATCCCTGCCAAGTTTAATCAAATTCTGTCCAGTGGTTTCAGAGGAGATGTTGTTTAAAGGTTTCTCTATATACATATAAGGCAAATAAGCCCCGCCCCTGGCGGCCATGATTTTTTACGGATCGGAATAATTTTAGCAACTTTGATAGAGGTTGACCCAAGGAACATCTGTACCAATTTATTTTAAAATCTGGCCAGTAGTTTTGAAGAAGATGATTTTTAAAGTTTTCATTTTATTTTTTTTGTTGCCATGGCAACCAGAGTTCTACATGGATCAAGTTTATTTTAGCAACTTTTGTGAAGGTTGACCCAAGGATCATCCCTGCCAAGTTTAATCAAATTCTGTCCAGTGGTTTCAGAGGAGATGTTGTTTAAAGGTTTCTCTATATACATATAAGGCATATAAGGCAAATAAGCCCCGCCCCTGGCGGCCATGTTTTTTTACAGATTGGAATAATTTTAGCAACTTTGGTAGAGGTTGACCCAAGGAACATCTGTACCAATTTATTTTAAAATCTGGCCAGTAGTTTTGAAGAAGATGATTTTTAAAGTTTTCATATTTTTTTTCCTTTTGTTGCCATGGCAACCAGAGTTCTACATGGATCAAGTTTATTTTAGCAACTTTTGTGATGGTTGACCCAAGGATCATCCCTGCCAAGTTTAATCAAATTCTGTCCAGTGGTTTCAGAGGAGATGTTGTTTAAAGGTTTCTCTATATACATATAAGGCAAATAAGCCCCGCCCCTGGCGGCCATGATTTTTTACGGATCGGAATAATTTTAGCAACTTTGATAGAGGTTGACCCAAGGAACATCTGTACCAATTTATTTTAAAATCTGGCCAGTAGTTTTGAAGAAGATGATTTTTAAAGTTTTCATTTTTTTTTTTTTTGTTGCCATGGCAACCAGAGTTCTACATGGATCAAGTTTATTTTAGCAACTTTTGTGAAGGTTGACCCAAGGATCATCCCTGCCAAGTTTAATCAAATTCTGTCCAGTGGTTTCAGAGGAGATGTTGTTTAAAGGTTTCTCTATATACATATAAGGCAAATAAGCCCCGCCCCTGGCAGCCATGTTTTTTTAACGGATCGGAATAATTTTAGCAATTTGGTAGAGGTTGACCCAAGGAACATCTGTACCAAATTATTTAAAATCTGGCCGTAGTTTTGAAGGAGATTTTTAAATTTTTTTTCTTTTTGTAGCCATGGCAACCAGAGTTCTTCATGGATCAACTTTATTTTAGCAACTTTTGTAGAGCCTCACCCAAGGAACAATCCTGCCAAGTTTCATTAAATTCTGTCCAGCAGTTTCAGAGGAGATGTCGTTTAAAGCAAATTGTTGACGACGCACGACGACAGACGAAGGGCGATCACAAAAGCTCACCTTGAGCACGTTGTGCTCAGGTGAGCTAAAAATCAGTTCTATGGACAAATGGTGTTTTCTTTCTAAAACTATCTCCATGGCAATGGACATTCACAAATTTGGAAAAAAATAACTCTTTTCTAGTATGGTGTAAATAGTTTAATACTGGGAGGGAAACACTACCATCATTTATTCATATTATCTTTAAGAATTTATACATTAACCGCAACAAGTATAGGTTTGCACTATTTATTGGTACACAGTAACTTTATCAACTTGTTCTCAACAATGAGTGAATGGCAATTTGTCCCCCAAAGCCTACTTTACATGCCAATAATTCTGTCATGAACTGCCGAACCCTCAAGCATAATACTGGCTTAAGTGACTTCCATGTATCTATAGCATTTAAGTATTATGGATCTTCTGCCATCAGGATTAACAAAAGTGGAAGTACGGATAGGTTTCAGAAACAAGAATGTTCTTTGGAACAAATGTGTCACCTGCTGAAGCGTGATGAAAAAAATGTGACCAAGACAAACAGACAGACGACAGAAAAGTGATCCCTATTAGTATGTGTCACCCTGCTTACAGCAGGTGACACAAAAATAAGTAACCCATTTATCGTGTGAATTTATCTTTATGTTAATTTCAGAGTCCTTGAATCCGGCTATCAAAATGCTAGTTAAAACCCAGGTTTTTATCCGATCATGCACCCCCCACCCCTTTCAATACATCCTAAATATAACTTGATTTTGCTATTTCTAAATTTTATCCTGAGCCTGGTGCATAATACCATTTACTTCACGAAGCACATAACATAACCAGGGATGTAAAATTCTCTCTTGCTTATCACATTATGTGATAGTAAAATCATGAAAAATATAAAGAAATTTCCATTTCATGAGGAAATTTTTACACCCTTGACATAAAGGATGGCAGATACTGACTGTACTTTGATATATATCAACAATTAATCCTAATATATTTACGATTGCCAACCAAATAATTAATTACGCCAACTGAAAATATGTTTTTAAACATCAGCATTATTATCTTCACAAAAATGTTTTTGAGCTGTATATGAG
>CM037782.1:59088313-59138313 GCA_021229015.1 Solen grandis
TGAAATAGTCGTCAAGTTTTGTGATTGCTGTGTCAAAATCATTGTCACTGCCGGTACCGTCGAGTGTTTCAAATATTTGTTGGACTTCTGGTCCGACCAGGTGAAGTAACAACGCCCTTTTCTGTGTTTTGTCCGTAACACCAGAACCAATCACAAAATATTTGAACGACTTAATCCATCTGTCCCATCTACTTGGGAGACTCGAACTGTCTCCACTGAGCTTAAACGGCTCAATGCTCTGCACTGTCAATGCTTTCGCCATGATTGTATATACTGAAACAATCAAACGGAATCCAGTTCAGCGGAATTTAATCCAAGTTAATGCACATACGGAATTTAATCCACACCACGTTTTAATTTATAGAGGTTGATCCACTCATCGAATTCGATCCTTATCCTCGTCGCCAAACTTCCTGTGGTGTTTACAGGTAACAAACACAGTCTTCTAGTACAACTACATTTATTTACAACGTCTGTCTAGTACAAGGGGTTGCTGGCTACTCCAGACTCACATGCAGTGCGCCCGCACAGCTATCATAGAGTCATGTAATCTGATACTCAAACACTGATACACTACAGTCACCCAATGGAACATCATTCAGATCCTTGTTTATGAAAAAGGGTGGTTTCACTATCAGAGGCAACAGATAGTATTAACGTAACTACAGTCAACGCTTGATACACCGGCAATGTTTGTAAATCTTGATTTAGTTTAAACTAATTTATTTTACAAAGATTGGGAAACAAGTTCTTACAACTTATACTAATCCCTCTCGATGGTTCCTGTGTTGGACCAGTACTTTGCGCCTGGGAAGGTCGTGAAGAATTCTTGCCTTCAACGATGTTCGAACCCACAACCTTTGGATACGTTACCACTGGACCATGGCGCTCTTAAATCTTAATTTTATCGATGTATCGAGAATTGCTGCCGATACTAGAAGCCAATTTAGTTTGTTGTTGATAAGAGATTAATAAATCTGTCACATGACTTTCAGTGCTGGAACCCGAGTATGCCATTGTATCAAATGACAATGTATTGAGGGTTGACTGTATATATAGAATTATAAAACTATATATAGCTTCTCTATTTTCAGTTGCCATCACTTTGGCTGATCACATTTAATTTGGCGCATTTGCAGACTTCATAGGTTGAACTTACAAAATCGCTACCCTAATATGGTAAAGACACCATGTTCTGGAATGTGTCACATACGTGGTGCAGCAAGCACCTGCTTCCGAGATATTGTATTCTAGAATTAATTTGGCTGATGTTATGTTTATGAAAATGGCGTTTTCCAGTGCAATGTGCCATACACTTGCTGAGTTTATTTGTCAGGAAACAATTAAGACTTCACCAGCATTAATAAGGCAGAGTAGAAATTTTTCTATTCAATTACTGCAGATCATCTGTGAACATGTTACTTTAAAGTGCATCTCCCTTGCGCTTCAGGTGCTGTCAAAGTACATATAATAAGGGCAGTTCCTGGACTTTCCCTTTGGGGATTGTACTTACTTATACCTAGTCAGTTAAGAATATACCATTGTAACATAGTGTATAATGCTATTATACTTCCAACGCTGGCAGTCAGTTGATATTCTCAGAATTACAGTGAAAAAGGCCAGGTCTTTTAGAGGAAGACTTAACAAGATCTATCTATAATGTGGCCTATATTGACTTGCACATGCTTTTCATATGCTCCAAGTTGGCATGTGCATATTTTCTACTTCTCATATATACCAGTAAATTTTAATTGTCACTTATTTTACTGTGCAACATGTTTGAAACAAATTCATATCAATTGCTAAAACGAACTTAATACTTTTTCCTCTGGATAAAAGGCACGATGTTATTTTAACATATACACCGTCGTTTATATATTTACGTCAACACCGGTCACTAATTTTAGGGGAGTAATTAACCAATGTGTCACCGTCTCTATTTATAGATTGGATGTAAACAAGCTATTTCAGTATTTGGAAATACGTCTGTCAGTCCATCTTTGACAGCGTTCTGAAGAAGACTAATTATGACTTTTGGTTGGGTAACACTTGATGTTGGTGAACAGGTAAAGTCGTATCATGGTGGGTTGTGTATTACCGTGGTATTTAGCTTTCAGAAATAAATAGAAAAAGCACTCACATGAAAAATTTATCTTTCAGTAATCCCGGCAGCACGAAATACCCAAATCTACCCAAATCTTACCCCTAGAACAATTTCTTCTATATAAAAATATTGACAATGTTAACACTATGTAGTATATTTGAGCACTTTCTTGGAAGGGTATTACCAGTGCTTATATAAACTTCACCCCTAGTATTTTTTTAGGTCAAATATCATCATAATAAATTTTCTGTGGCGTTCATTGTGCTGTCCTGCAACATTTAGAATCATTTTTAAGTATGTTATATTTGTTTTTTAATTATTGTTTCGAAATTGATTTTGGTCAGGTAGAAAATATTTTAAATTTCCATAGAATTTTGGTTGTTAAAAGGACAATTTAGAAGAAATGCAAAATTTCGCCTGGAAATAGCTCATACCAAAAGTTTAAAGTTTTGACAGATAGCACATAATATGTGTTTACTTTTAGTATACAAATGATATTGAGGCGAATTTCACAAGACCTCTTGTTATTTCTGAATACCCCATTAATATACGACCACCGGTAATACCCTACCAGAGTATATATTTCAAATAGATCTTGAAATTAATGTAAGCTGGAGAAGTGACGTCTCAGCTAGTCAGTAACTTTGATAATTCCCTCCAATTTAAGAGTCCATGTATCAGTTGTATTTAGTTTCAGGCATGAAGTCTTGCAAAGGAAGTAACAAGGGGCTTGGGGACTTAAATATTAGATTATAAGCCATGTGCTCTTATACAGAATGACCTAAAAGACCATCTACACATTAAATCTCTCACTAATAAGGGTAACAGCTATAGACTGTTACATGACTGTGTAAGATGCGATTATGAAAATTTTAAGAATTTTAATTAACTTTTGGAATTTTAAGCAAAAGGAGGACACTTCCTTATAGCCAATATATCAGAAAATTGCATTTTGTTCATATACTCTGTAGAGCACTAGTTCTTTTCCTTTTAAATGCTAAATCTGACTTGTTCTCATAACAGTATTGTGTATCATATTCATATATGATGATTCCTTAGAAATAATCCTGTCTGTTATTCCAGGCCCTTGTTTATGATCAACATGGGTCAGCACGGATTGAAGATGGACCAAAAAGGGTAGGACTATTATACTTTGCATAATCATATACATGTTTTATTTTACAGTGATTACAAAACTTATATGTTATAAATCATTTTCAATGGATGTGGGGGTCATTTTATGGCAATATTACTGAATGTTTGTAATCCCCCTTGATTCCATGGGGGGGGGAAGAGAGAGAGTGTTTTTAAAGATCTGTTGTTTAATTTATTAATGAACCACCAATTCATAATCTAATATCTTCTGTGCATGTAGATCACTTTGTGTTAAAAAAAATTACCGGTAAATGGTTTATGTCCATGTAACAGGATATTTTATCGTTCTTAAAGAGTGCTGGGTTTAACATTGTTTAACATTTTTGGCCAATTGCAAAAAGCAAAAAATGTTAAACAATGTTATAAACCTAGCACTCTTTAAGATTCTCCCTGCACTTATTTTAACTGGCCATAGCGAGCGGACAAGTGGAATTTTACACCAGTGACCCCTGAGTACTGTGGTATTTACACCTGTGGTATTACACCTGTGGTATTTACACCTGTGGTATTACACCTGATATAACACCAGACACAGTCAAATTATCCCAATACCGAGCCAACCAGTCCTGTATCTGAATGCCAAGCAAGGAATATAAACTATATTTTCAACATCTTTTTTTATGTCACAAGACTTGCAACTGTTGACTGAACCCAAAAATTCCTAGTGACAAGGATAATGTATTGACCACTTGATAACCAGTTTTGTATTTTAATCAGCTAATTCCACTTGTTCGCTTGCTCTGGCCAGTGAAAATAAGTGCGAGGAGAGTGAAGAATCAGAGCATTTCTTGGTAATTTTCTTGATTTTACCATGTATCTCAAATTTTGGAAGGATTAGGCAGGGTGTGCGATGATTTTATGAATTTTACACCCCTTGACTACCTGTCTAATGTTGATTAAGGTCCCAAATGACAGAAATACCATTTGTGTGACATTAAAATCAAGCAAACATACTAACAAAAATCAACAAATATACATCAATCTTTTCAACTGTTTCAATCTTTTTCACATCAGCTTATAGAATAAGACTCTGTATATTGCTGTTGTTTTTATTTTCTGCATATTTCAGCTGTTCTTATTTCGAGAACGTCTGTCAATGCTGACACGCTACTCAGCCAATCAGAGTGAATATCTGGTGGTGAAACACAGAGATGGAAGGATAGAGCATGTGCAAGGGTGCGTAGTCCTTAACATCTAGACAAGGGCACCCTGGTCCAGTGGTAACCTGCCCAACTACGGATCCAAAGGTTGTTTGTTCTAATCCTGTTGAGTGCAAGGACATCTGATGTCTGCATATTTCTTGGGTACAAGTACAAAATTGAATCTAACTATATCAGTATATCACTATATAACTAACTATCTACCAATCTTTCAAGGTTCAAGAGGTTCTATTCTATCAACTATCACATCTGTTAAATATTATTAAAAAAGTTGCTAAATACAGCTGACCGCTACCACTGGTAATTGAGCGTGAGTTGTCCATTCCGTATTGTATCTGCTATACATATGCAAAATCCAAGTTCAGATTTTGATAAAATTTCTTCAAATTTCAACAGAATGAAACAGCAACCACAGTAGAGAGCTAAGATTTCAGGCATACAACTTCAAATAAAAGATAAAACTGAAAGGTCAAAGTTGTCTTGACATTGTTTCTTTCTTTTGTCCACATTCACTTATTTTGCTATCATATTATTAACTTTTATGTGGGACTTATTTTCATGGTTTCTTTGAATGGTTTCATGCTTAAATCTTAATCCCACGAAAACTGTTCATTTAGTAGACATCATGTTTTATAGAACATGAGCCCAAAAACATATGTACCCACAAAATTACATATTCCACAAAATTTTATGTTAGTGAAAAATAATGATTTTACAGTATTACCAAGGTTCTCACTTATTTGAAGTTCTGGAATGAGCATATCTCATACAAATATATGGAAAGTCTCTAACTTTTTTAAGTTTTCAGTATCTTAGTGGGTTGATACACCTGTTTTTGTGGAAGGCAATTGTTGTTTTTTGTGTTGCAGACCATGTGTGATGTACCTGAACACAATGGCTTATCAGACCATTCGGAAGAAAGACATGATTTCTCTGGACGCCAACGAGGCCCTGGTGGTGTACCGTCAAGACGAGAAGTCAAATGAGGTCAAGAGATACATCAAATATGGCCCCACCTTCTTCATGCCACAGGCCAATGAATGGTAAGGAACTTGAACAAATAAGTTATGTTTTATAGTTTAAACTACATTGTATATTTACATTGCAATGGTTGGACAGAAAATGACATTGCTAATGTATATCTTTTTGTTTGCACTACTTGTGGTTTTTGTGTAGTCCTTTATGTGGGAGGAAACCAGAGCACCTAGAGAAAACCCACGTGTCTGAATGGATGACCTATGCTCTTTCATACACATCAGACCTACCTGATATCTAACCCTTGTTGCATTGGCGAAAAACCTGTATGTTAACAGCTATGCTATCCATACACCCAGTGTCATGTTTTGAAGAATTCTTTTACTAAATCCTAGCTTCGCAAAAGAATGATAAGTGTAGTTCTAATCCTTCATATCAGATTACTTTGTATTATATTCTATTTTACAAAAGATGGGGCTTAAATTTTACAGAAAATGTGCATTGGCATAATATATCAGATTTGAAAACTGCTCAGAAAGGTACAGTCATTTTGAAGTTTTGGACTAGTTAGTACTGAAATAAGGACAAGACTGTGTCGGAACTGTTATCCTTTAGTTAATTTGTGGGCTGACCATGTAACTGTCTTCAGTGTGTAACTATAGAAATAGGAGGAGCTGGGACAGTTTTGCAGTCAGCCCTTTGTCACTGACCTTATGCAATAATTGGTATATCTCCATCCTCAATAACTTGTCGAAAGGTAATCGAACAATAAAACCTTCTGAAGCATGGTTCAGATACAATTGCCTACTCTATCATTGGTTTATCAGGGGTGAACATTTATTTGAGACAGTCTGGCAGTAATTTGTGATGTCTGGAAAAGTCAATTTTCTGTATTGTAGGTTACACTCCTTTTCCTGGCACGGGACTGACCCAAACAACAAGACGCGGCTGATTCCTAACAGTAAACACTTTGAGAGACTGCAGGTTATCCCTGACCAGTTCTACTATAATGTAAGTATTCACCATCTCCACAATGTTCCATACATTACCACAGCTAATCAACAAGTCAGGACTGGTCCTTGGGAGGTTGTGGGTTTGATCCCCCGGCCCCAACATACCAAAGTCTCTGAAAATGGTACGGTACAGTCCCCTTGCTTGTTGGCACTCAGCATATAAGGGTAGTTCTAGGACTGGTTGGCCTTGTGTCAGGATTATGTGACTGGATGTGGTATTATGCCACTTGTCTATGGTGTGATGCTGCAGTGTCAGTTCTATATCTGTCTCATGTAGTCATAGTCCCCAAATGATTGAAATGCTGTTTGTGGGACATTAAACCCAAACAAAAAAAATGCTGTTTTGGAAAAGCATCGTTTTCCTATTATTTTTTTTGAAACGCATCATTTTCTTGATTGTGGGGAAAGAAATAAAATCCATGGTTAATTTTGAGGAATATTGGTGGTACGAATTAATAAAAAAAATGGTTTGTGGATATAGTCTGTAAAGTATCCTGGTAGAGATGATGGTGGGGGGATGTCTGAGGCTGAATCAGGAAGTTTGCTTGGAATATAAAAACTTCAATTAAAATTTGTATATGCAATTTATAATCTTGAAGTTGTGGAGATACTGAGTTATTTATATTGTTAAGAATTATTATTATGTTGCTTCTGATTTTTCCTGAACCAAGTTAAGGAAGGGTTGTTGAAGAGACGTGGCATCAGCTGGGTTATGGAACAGTTTTGAAACCAAAGGTCTAATATTGTTTATTGGATATTACACTGTTTGTCCATACACTTCCTTGTAACTGCATGTGGGGTATTATATTCACTGGGGATATATGAACTCATTCATCAAAGCTACAAACATTTTAATTTCATATCTGCCTTACTGTAATTCAAAATAACAAAATTATATGTACCTGTAAACACCATTTTGTTTGAATACTCTTCAACATTGGAAAACAACAGACTTAACTCTTAAGCTTTTTAAGTATATTGCATAATGTAAAAAATAATGTATCATGTTTTTTACTAACAATTCAGTTGGCCATTTTGAGGATATGACAGTTACAGGGAGTGTATGGAAAAATACACCATGATTATGTGACCAGTATTGATTGACCAATCATATGGGGGCATTTTTGCATGAGGTGAGATATGTTTTATTTATACACATCAGGTGGACGAAGTGCGGACAGCAGATGATGCTTTGATCAGGGTGAAGCTGATGATCTTCTACGAGCTGAAGGATATAGAAGTCATGGTAGGTCTACGTCAATATCTTAATTGTCAGGCAAATCACAGACTGCTTGATGTTTTGGCTGTTATTGCTATTTATAGGTGGAGACAGCATATATACAGAGTTATCCGGATTGAACCGCCAACTTTACTTCTAAACAGCTTCCTCACATGTGAAATCCTACTGGCCCTGCTTGGACTCGAACCCATGGCTGTGAGAGGCAGAGTGCTCATAAATCAGCAACTAAAACACAGAGGATCCTAGCATTGGAGTCTGAACTTACAATGTCTGCTGATGTCGTCAGTGGTACTTTCTTGTATGTATTTGAATTATTACTGACACAAAATAAAGGGTTTTGCACAGGGACTTGGAATATACCCCAAGTTCAGGTTTTTTAGCTCACCTGAGCACTTGTGCTCGGGTGAGCTTTTGTGATCGCCTTTTGTCCGTCGTGCGTCGTCAGTCATCCGTCGTCAACAATTGCTTGTGAACACTCTAGAGGCCACAGTTTTTGCCCAATCTTCATGAAACTTGGTCAGGATGTTTGTCTACATGATATCTCGGATGAGTTCGAAATTGGGTCATGTGGTGTCAAAAACTAGGTCACCAGGTCAAATTTTAGAAAAACCTTGTGAACACTCTAGAGGCCACAGTTTTGGCCCAATCTTCATGAAACTTGGTTAGGATGTTTGTCTACATGATATCTCAGATGAGTTCGAAATTGGGTCGTGTGGGGTCAAAAACTAGGTCACCAGATCAAATCTTAGAAAAACCTTGTGAACACTCTAGAGGCCAAAGTTTTGACCCAATCTTCATGAAACTTGGTCAGGATATTTTTCTACATGATATCTCGGATGAGTTCGAAATTGGGTCATGTGGGGTCAAAAACTAGGTCACCAGGTCAAATCTTAGGAAAACCTTGTGAACACTCTAGAGGCCACAGTTTTGGCCCAATCTTCATGAAACTGGTCAGGATTTTTTCTACATGATATCTCGGATGAGTTCAAATTGGGTCATGGGGTAAAAAAGTAGGTCACCAGGGCAAATTTTAGAAAAATCTCGTGAACACACCAGAGGCCTACATTTTTTTCCAAGTCTTCATTAAACTTGATATGAATGATGACTGCATGAATTCCCAGTTGAGTGCAAATTCAGGTAGGATCAAAATGTAGGCCACTTAGTCAGATGTTAGAAAAACACTTTAGATGCCAGATTTTTTGTCATTTTGCCTAACACAGCCATCTTAATCAGGTGAGCGACACAGGGCCATCTTGGCCCTCTTGTTTCTGTCTACTATGTATGTGTAACACATTGTTTAAAGAGAAATTTCCTTTTTTAAACACAATTACATAACAAACAAAACACTTATTTAAGAAACCAAAAGTTTTTTCCTAATGGGCTTAATATTTGGATCCTACAAAAAGGCAGAAAAAAACCCGAGTTACTTGAATAATCACTCCTCACAGTATTGCAATTTTACTCTTCACATGGTCTCAAACATTTAATACCTACTGCAGTCAGTATTTCAAAGTTCAGCAAGGTACACTTGATTTTCATTTTTGTTTCTTTCAGCTTGATTCTACTAAGGACCCAATTGCAGATTTCATCAAGTTGGTATATTTTCTTCATTTTGTCCTTAAAACTTTCCAGTGTTTAGTTCTTATTCAGACAATCTTTTTTTTTTTTCAAGAAAAAAATCTAAAACTGGTACTTTTTCATCTCTCACATATGCCAGCGAAATGCCAAATGCTCTGCATAGCAAGCCTCTCAGCAAGTCTCTTTAAATCTTTATTTGTGCTGAATAAACCTTAAAAACTTGTGATTTTCTTATGGACCTGTATTTGTTTTCAATAAGCATCTATGATGATTGCACCTGTTTGTTTTGATTAAACAGTAAAGTTGTTAGTTTAAACAATTATGGCCAGTTATGGCCCTCAAATGATAAAAAAGCCAAAATTCAATTTTAATCAAAGCTATTCTTTTTCTATTTCAGCTGTGTTTGTGCTGACACAGTAGTTTTTGCTGCCAAATACACGTATGTATTCTGTCATTTGATTTAATGATCATGAAAACACTTATGCAGAAATAAGATTATACATGTCATAAAGACATCAGAAACTAACCCTCATTAGTCTTTTACAAGGTGTAGTATAATAAAAATTTAATCTTATTTCTTTAAATGTCAGTTGGGAAACAAATAATAACATTTTTACTTAAATCCTTTCTGTCAGTTTCTGGGTTTTACCATTACTTTGTAAATAGGAAGGTTTGAAAAAATCTTCCCCCACCCAGAAGGGTTTGAACTGTAACCTTTAGATGCATTGTTAAATAAGAAATACCATTGGACCACAGCATTCCTAACAGCAAAGTTGATGTTTTTTGCATTGAGAAGCAGGTCTTTCGAGATATACCAAATATATTAACCCTTTATCTCATAAATATTCATGCACAGATTTATCACTTGATGAATATTAATTTGACTTTGACTGGTAAATGAAACAGCCTTGCAGACTGTGTAGATATTGTGCTTCAATGTTGTATGAGCAAACAGAGTAGGCCTTGATGAGGAACTGTCTGATCTGGGCCTGACATGTTCAGTAATATGAGTGCTCGCTGAACACTCGCGACCATCATGTGACTGTATTATTTAGGTGCTGTAGCATTTATGCAGAGGAATGAATGTTACAAGCACCTGAATGATTGTGAACTGAAACGAGCGCTAGTGTAAATGAATGCACCTCAGGTCTGTTTGCTGATGAGTGATAATACTTCATGTGTGGAAAACAGTCATCTTTTTGTCAAAATATTATACTGCTTTTCATACTTAAATTTGGTTTTGCCAAACTGACAACAGATTGATTAAATATGAAAAAGACATTTTCTTATATGTTTCTGAATAAGTTTAATTATGACCCTTTTTCCAGGTACATAGAATTCATTGAGAATTCTGCAGAGCTGAACAACATGAGTTCCTTCCCTCAGCTGACAGATAGAGCAAAGTCTATAGGGTACCACATCTCTAAGGTTGTATTCCGCGGTTACTACGCTCATGAAAAGTTACAAAAACTACATGATGGTGCCATAGAGGTCCGCACAAAACTTAAGATTGCCGTATGTATAGTAATACCTCAGTTAAAAGGCTTAATTAAAGTTTCAACTATTTTTTGAAATCAGAAGGGCAACAAATTTTGAAAATGAAATTCTTAGCCCTGAGGCATGAGTGAATTTGTCTGTGAATTTTTTTCCCCCCACAAGTTGGGAGACACTATTGCCACCACACAAGAAAAAATAAGTGGCTCTGAGAGAAAATTTCTATGGCTTGAGTCAGTCCTTTAGTACTATATTTGTCTCATGTGGAAGTCAGTCCCCAAATTACAGGAATACTGTTGTTAAACCCAAGTATACAAACAAACCTAGAATTAATTTAAAAAAAAAAGAAGGCATGAATCAGCAATTGGTATACTGTTCAACCTGTATTAATGGTCACCTGTATTTTGCAGTCAACCTGTATTTAGTGGTCATTTTTAATATTACCAAACTGTAGCTTTTTGCCATATATTTAAACTTCATTTAGCGGTCACCTCTGTTAAGCGCCCAATTTCTCTTATTCCCTTGACTGACCGCTTAAGACAGGTTTGACTGTACTAACATACTAAGATTGCTGCAAGAATTGGTATGAAATACAGTATTGGTATGGTTTGTATAATTTACAGAATCAAACCATGAATATAAGCATGTATCTGTATAAATTACTGTAGGTATTTGTATTAATTGCAGGAGGATTGCAAAATTTAAATTATAGTTGTTCGTATATTTGATTTTTCAGAGATTGATAATTGCAGTATGATTTCATAAATTACAGTATGATTGTTACAGTATGATTGTTACAGTATGATTTTATGGATTGCAGTATGATTGTTAAGATTGCAGTATGATTGTATAGATTGCAGTATGATTGTATAGATTGCAGTATGATTGTATAGATTGCAGTATGATTGTATAGATTGCAGTATGATTGTATAGATTGCAGTATGATTGTTAAGATTGTAGTATGATTGTTATAGTATGATAGTATAGATTGCAGTATGATAGTATAGATTGCAGTATGATTGTTAAGATTGCAGTATGATTGTAAAGATTGCAGTATGATTGTTAAGATTGCAGTATGATACTATAGATTGCAGTATGATAGTATAGATTGCAGTATGATTGTATAGATTGCAGTATGATTGTATAATTTGCAGTATGAATCTGAGGAGCAGGAGCAGAGGATGACAGACATGAAGTTGAGCAATGAGAAAGAAAGGATCGACATGGGTAAGGAAACCATCACACCTGCCTTTGTGTCACAGGAATTATTGGGGTTCCTGCCAAGACAGTTATCAACAAAAGAACATTTTAAGTTGGTTGTCTGCTTAATTGTTGAGATTATGCACCAATCATATAATTTTCTTTGATTGAATGCACATTTATTAGAAAACTGATTTCCATTGGTATACTGAAGTATCCAGTAGTTGTCGTTGTTGCACAAAGTTATTGTGTGTCGGTTTCTCACTGTTTTAGGCATTCTGCTTTGAATGATTGCCTTGACAGGATTAGTTTTAAAAAAACTAAAAACTGGCAAATATTGTGTTTGGAATTGTATGCTTCTGTTTTCTTTAGTGTTTTCATAAAGTTCTCTAGTTGTGTCAAGATTTGTATGATAATCTTAAGATAATACATTTGTATGCTTTGGATTATTTTAAAACATTTTGATAAAACCGATGGGATAACTTTTTGTGTCACCTGCCGTAAGCAGAGGTGACATATGGGGATCACTTTTCTGTCATCTGTCTGTCCGTCACACTTTTTCCATCTTGCTTCAGCAGGTGAGACATGTGTTCCAAAGAACACTCTTCTTTATACACATTTATTTTGTGATTGTGGAGTTGTGGATGCATACCATGTAATGTACACCTACAATCATAGTTCAAGTACTTCTTACATGTAAAACAGTATTACTATGGTTTAATATGTACTGTTATTTATTTAAGGATGCAGTATGAATTTAAAGGAACTGTGTTTCTTATAACATCTTAAATTGAGATTTTCCTCAATTAAATTTTTTCAAGATCCAGACCTTCCTTAATCATTTTGAAAGAATAAAAATGATAAGGTTTAAACTTATTTCATGTTGATTGGGAAACAAGGTTTTACTACTTTTAAGTTCAATAAGGGAACAAGTTCTCAACTTACGCTAATCCCTTTTGATGGTTCCTGGGTTGGACCAGTACTTTCCGTGAAGGCCATGAAAAATCCTTGAAGATGATAATATGAGATATGCAAATTTAAGCATGCTTGTACAGAAAATGGTCCTTTTTTTGCAAAATTTTAAATTTTTGAGAAACAGAATTTGAGATTTTCATGTTAAGGAAAATTGTGTTAAGTTTTTACAGCTCATGAAGTTGATCAATAATAATAATATAATTTTAGTGAGACAAATCTTATTTCAGATTGAAGCATTTGTAAATGTAAAATAAAGGCGTAAGCAATGTAACTCTAAGGTTACAAAATAAATTGATTTTTAGTGGGTGTTTGAAATACATTGAGTTATCTAGACTGCAATCTTAAAAAATAAACCTCACCCTTATTACTAAGAAATTGGTTTGGAAAAGTTCCACAAAAACATGTTTGTTTGATTCTTAGGACTTACGCAAATCTCTCTCGTAGGTACTTGGGTTGAACCAGTACTTTGCGCCTGGGAAGGTCATTAAAATACTTGCCCTAACTGGTTCAAACCCACATTCTTCATATCCGCAGATCTGCGTCAGGTTTCATGACTTTTTCTTTTTACCTGTAAAGAAAATTAATAATGTCGTTGATATATTCTGGTCGCAGAGCAAAAGATCGAGCTGGAAGAGCTGGTGCACAAGCAGGCAATGGAGAGGTCAAAGGTTGAACATGACCTTGAAATGACCTTGAAGGCTGAGGAGGAGAAGAGGAAGAAATGGGAGAGTGAGAGACTGGCTGAGCTCGAGGTAGGCATGGTTACAGTTGGCCATCCTTCAAAATAATGTTTAGTTTATACATTTGTATTTATCCTGCTCAGTGGTCCTTTCGTTAGACTAGTGCTTTTTGCAACTTGGAAGGTCATGGTAAATCCTTGTCCCCAATGGGGTTCAAACCGGCAACTTGATTTCAATTGCCTGACCTAGGCTTTCCAGTAGGTAGGTAGGAAAGACTATTTTTTATTATTTTCATATAATTTGTGAATTCTATCAACCATGATGATGTAAGTTTTTCAAGGTTTTGTTCTGTTTTAATTCTTAACAGCCCTTCTGTTGGCCATTTGCACTGTAAATGTGCAATATATTCTGTTTGTTACTTGTATATGTATAATGTTTAGCATACATGTATAGTATATTTCATATATTTCACAAATAAATTAAATGAAATGTTCTTTCCCTGACCTTTCTTACCCTCAAATTAACGTTTAATGAAAGGTTTAGTCTCTGTTAAGTTTAGTCTCTGTTAACTCTCTGTTTTGTTTTAACACCTAATTCTTAATTAAAGGCCAAAAAGGGAGACACCCAGCAGAAATTGAATTTCTTCAAAAATCTTCATGGGCTCAGTGTGGACCTGAATCAGTACATCCAAGCCCAGACCCAGAAGCCTGACAAGATCACCCGTGTTGTCTCTGGAAACTCCACACCCAATCTGCATCTCCATCATGCTCAGTAACCACAAACTCCCTGCAGCAGTTATTTCCTTTGATAAGTACAGAAACCACTGCCACTATAAGTAAATTTGGCTGATCTAGGACAGATTTTTTTTTTTTTTTACTTTGGATTTTAAATTTGAATATTCATATCAGTTTAGTTGTATTTTGTTTAAATAACATTCATAATGACAAATTGGTAAATAGTAAAATAAGAATATTTCATAAAAATAATGAGAGTATTTCATACTGCCATAGCGGTTTACATATTGTCACATGATTAACTTGGTGGCAGTGGTTGAAGTAGCGTATCATGAGGTAACCGTTGGGAGGAGCAAGTGTTAACGTAGGACTGAAATGGATAATCCTGGTTACTGACGTGTTTTGATAATTGTTGTTTTGATCTTGTGTTGGACATTTTTAAGATATTCTATTGTGATATTCAATTTTGATTGTGGGGGGCATAAAGGGGTTGTCTTCAATAGTAGGATTATTTTTCTTTAAATTCTGGAGTTCTGGCATTGCAGTGCAGTGCGTAAAAATTTGATCTGTTTATAGTTTGGGTTGGAGATTTTGTCTTTAACGTTAAGAAATTTTGAAGGAATGGCAGTGGAGGTGAAATTCACATTCAGTAATATAGTTCATATTTTATCATTACATTTTTTGTAAAAGAGAGTCTTTTTTGGAGACAAAAGGAATAAGAGGTTGATTTAAAAGTGGTACTTAAAATGAAAGGGAAATCTGTATACTGTATTGCTATATGAAGCATTTATATTAAGTAAAATACATTTTATAAAATCATAATTATTATCATTCATACCGGTAGTTCTAATCAACTTTGGAATCCACAGTTTATATTCCATTACTGTGGGATTTGTTTTGGCAAAACTTTGTCTTCATTAATATTTATCAGCTTCTTGCTGACCAAGGAAAGCATGCGTAGTATTTTGAATTACACTTTATTGAAGTTACATATGCAAAAGCCGATAAGGAGCATGATGTCACTTCTACATGGAAGAACCAAGCTGACGTTTAAAATCCAGGACGGTTTCTTTGGTCAACTGATCCTTGATGTGGCCATGCTGCCTCAGTCTTGTTAACAATGCAATGCCTAATTAATCATTCATGAGTCATATAAGAAGCAAATTGTATTAAGTAAATGTGGGTTTTGAAGATGAGTTGTAATATTAAAACCTTAATAGCAGATCATTTTAATAAATATTATAAATTATAAAAATGATATTAGTATTTTTCTCTTAAGCTTTGTGACTTATTTTTCCTCCAAATGACTGAAGTTCTGTTGGTGGGATGTTGACCCCAATGAACAAACAAACTGTAGCCCCTCACTGCTTAAGTTTGAGTCCAAGTCTGGTCAGTGGGATATTTTATGTAATGAAACACTCCTTCCAGCTGACTTATGTAATGTTGATGGTTGTATCCTCGCTCATGTGTGCCCTCAAAGTCTTCTTCCACCGGTAACTAGCTTGGTGGTGTTGTATAACCGTTGTGACAACAGTTCAAAAATTATAAAAACAACAAATAATATATATGTATATGTCTGTATCAAGGTAGTTTACTTGCTTCCAGTGGTGTCTAGCAATAAACTTTTTTCTCATTATATTGTTATTCTCATGGAATATGAAAGGGGACCACATAAATGAACATTTCCAGTTTTTAGCAGCGAAAATTTAAGCTCCACTTTTTCCATCTGTCAACAAATGGTATAACACCAAAGCCATTGTATTTTTTTGTGTAGACTATGTCAACCATTGACTACCTAATATCCTTGTGTTACTATTGGATAACTTATGATTAATTTGAAAAGGTCCATCCTGTTATTATCATTTACTACTCAAATTTCACCTTTTTTGTACTGTGAATACAAATGTGAGTCTTTCCTGTAAATTTCATTCCTACATAAAGCACCATCTCTGTAATTAAAAAAGCTCTTCTTTTTTTCATTTCTTTTTATTGATTTTTAATACATTATATTTTTAACTTGTGATTTTATACATTTACCTCATTTTTTATATACTTTAAATTTACCTTTTAATATATCATAATACTCTTGTTTAGACCCCTCCCCACCCACCCCCCTCTTGCAGAGAAAAATCAGGCAACCAGTCAAGGTACTACATTTACACAAATGTATTTAATCTTTGAAAAAAAAAAATACAGACATAGCCTTTAATTCTTGAATGATACAATATCCTTAACAAAAAAAAGTTCATAATTTATTGAAGAATTAGCTCTTTTTAGCAACAGGATTAGGAGGTGGGGGATTAATCAAAGGTTTGTTTTGCAACCTTATTTTAACGGGGGAAAATTGCTAAGCCCCAGGGACGTTTAAGCAGGGTTATACTGTATACATTTTATGTTCACATATGATTTTCCATGTACATATCTGTTTTTTCCTTTTTAGCTCACCTGAGCACTTGTGCTCGGGTGAGCTTTTGTGATCGCCTTTTGTCCGTCGTGCGTCGTCAGTCGTCCGTCGTCCGTCGTCAACAATTGCTTGTGAACACTCTTGAGGCCACAAATTTGGCCCAATCTTCATGAAACTTAATCAGGATATTTGTCTACATGATATCTCGGATGAGTTCGATATTAGGTCATGTGGAGTCAAAAACTAGGTCACGAGGTCAAATCTTAGAAAAACCTTGTGAACACTCTACAGGTCACAATTTTGGCCCAATCTTAATAAAATTTGATCAGGATGTTTGTCTACATGATATCTCAGATGAGTTCGAAATTGGGTCACATGGGGTCAAAAACTAGGTCACCAGGGAAAATCTTAGAAAAACCTTGGAACACTACAGGCCACAGTTTTGCCCAATCTTATAAAATGGTCAGGGTGTTTGTCTATATGATATCTTGGATGAGTTCGAAAATGGGTAAGGTGGGGTCAAAAACTAGGTCACCAGGTCAAATCTAAGAAAAACCTTGTGAACTCTCTAGAGGCCACAGTTTTAGCCCAATCTTCGATAGATTTGGTCAGGATGTTTGTCTAATTGATATATTGGATGAGTTTGAAAATGTGACATTCAGTTGTGCAAATTTAGGAAATATGTAGGTCACTTAGTCAAATGTTAGAAAAACACTTTTAGATGCCAGATTTTTTGTCATTATGCCTAACACAGCCATCTTACTCAGGTGAGCGACACAGGGCCATCTTGGCCCTCTTGTTCTTACTTTCTCAGAAACATTTTTTATAATAATCCATATTTTGTGTGCAATTTTATTAGTTCATCTGAACACATGTGCTCAGAATGAGCTATTCGAATTGATGAATGTCCATTGTCTGTCCATCCGTTGTCCACAATTTGTTTGCACTCTAGCATTTTCATTCCTCAAGCAATCATCTTCAAACTTATGACAATGTTTTTTGCCATAATCTCTTGGCCAAGTTTAATTATGGGTGAAATCAGCCAGTATTGTCAGGAGTTATGGCCCTTTTGATATGAAGAAATGCCAGATTTCACTTTGCTCTCTAGCATTTTCGTCACTTTGTTTTCTCTCTAGCATTTTCATCACTTTGTTTGCTCTCTAGCATTTTCATTTCTCAAGCAATCCTCTTCAAACTGTATGAATGTTTATAGCCCTAATCTCTAAACCAAGTTGGATTATGGCTGATATAAGCTTATTAGGTCAGGACTTATGGCCCTTTAATTATTAAATATGCCAGATTTCACTTTGTTTACACTCAAGCATCTTTAATTTCTGACTGGTAAGAATCATTTTGAAGTTTCATGGCCATAGTTCAACTTAAAATTTTGACCACAGGGACTGTTTGGTTTGTTGAAATGATCTTGCAGTTTTTCTGTTTTGATATATAAATGTATATGTACAACTTTGCTATACTAAAGTAACTTGTACTTGTAGGCAATTTTTGAGTGGGTGAGCGTCTTCAGGGCCATCTTGTTATTTTTTCTATTTGTATGAATTATTCAAAAGTTCGGATTCACCAATGATTGTGTATCCCTTTGGTTCTTAAAGAAATTGAAGAATATTTTCTCTCGAAACATGCTGTAAAAGACATACATATTTTTCTAGCTCTAAGTTTATGAATTAAGGTATTAAAGATCCACTAGATATTAAGGTTGGGAAAATCTTGAGAAGCTTCCAGAATCAGTCACGTAACCCCTCAAATTGAGGTTTTCCTTTAAAATATATATACCACTTGTTAAGTTAAGAATTTGAAATTGGTAAGGATTTGAAATCCAACTTTCATCATGTATACAAATGTTTCATCCTCTTTGTCATCAGTAAGATGGATCTAGATCTTTAAATATTTGTGTTGAGGAGCACATACAAGTTTAAAAGTTTTGTGAGACAAAGGCCAAGTTGGCATTTCAAATATTTGGAAGAGTATTCATGTTAAAGTGTATGACATATTATGTACCCTTTACTTCATGAATATTCATGTTAAAGTGTATGACTTGATTATGTACCCTTTACTTCATGAATATTCATGTTCAAATGTATGACTTGATGAATATTAAGGATCAAATGTATGACGAATATTTACCCTTCATGAATATTAAGGATGAAATGTATGACTTGATGAATATTAAGGATCCAATGTATGACGAATATTTACCCTTCATGAATATTAAGGATCAAATATATGACGAATATTTACCCTTCATGAATATTAAGGATCAAATGTATGACGAATATTTACCCTTCATGAATATAAAGGATCAAATGTATGACCTGATAAATATTAACTCTTCATGAGTATTTACCCTTTACCGGTACTCCGACCCTTTACTTCATGAATATTTTTGTTCAAATTTATGACTTTTTGAATATTAATTTTCTTAATATCAAATGCTTTAAGAAACAATGGATTTTTCTTTTTTGTGCAGAATTTAGCAATAATGTTGTAGAGCAAATAGAGAACAATTGGGAGCTGTCTGATCTGGGTCTGCTCTGTTTGCCTGTGCATCAGAACTAGTCTATAGCAGGTAGAGTTAATGAATCCACTGTAATTTATAATATATATTGGTGGAAGATATCTTAAAATGATATTTATTGAATTTAACTCTCAGCATTGTTTATGAATATAAATGCACATATTTTACATTTTGTTATCAAACCTATATATGTAATAAATTCTATATTGATGTATATGAAGTATTTGTGTTTGATCTCCAGGACCAAAGAGGCCAATTCCAAACAGAAACACAAACTCATTTCCTTTACTTCGATTAATAGGGAATTTCTTCAACTGATGCTAATCCCTTTCTAAGGTTCCTGGATTGGACTAGCATTTTGCGCCTAGACAAGTTATGAAAAATCTTTGCCTCCAATGAGGTTCGAACACTACTTTTGGATCTGAAGTCGGGAACATCACCACTTAACCATAGCAATTATCAAAATGTTTCGTCCTGACAAGCTAAAGCGTCCTCCTTCAAGAAAAATGCAAGAGTCCTGCTCCAATCAATATTTTCAGAATGTGGTATATGAACTTGAATATGCAGAGGCCTCCTGTGTATAGAGCAAATAACACACACATTTCACGTAAATGATCCAGTCCAATTATATTTTATCATAGTACATTTTTTCTTTATATACAGCTAGACTTTCTTGATATTCACAAAATGTTTTGATCATGAAACTTGTACCCTACAGATTTTAATATTAAAACGCACTGGCCAGCAGAGAAGTATATTCCTTATTCAATACATTTATTTCACAATGGTCCTGGTTGCCAAACGTCCAACCCGAAACCAGAATATCATAAATTTGATCCTAAGCTGCTAAATACAAAAGAACTAAATACGGGGGGGGGCTGCCGTGGCTGAGCGGTTAGTCGTTGACTACAAATCTCTCAGCCCCTTACCGCTGTGGGTTCGAATCCCGGAAGGGACTTCGGATTTTTCATGTGAGGAAGCCTTCCAGCTGGCTTGCGGTAGGTCGGTGGTTCTACCCGGATACCTCTGTGTACTCAGGGTCTTCCTCCACCTGTAATTAGCTGGACGTCGCTATATGATTGAAATACTATCGCAGCGAAGGTAAACCCCAATACAACTACAATACAACTAAATACGATACAGGTATTTTTCTCATGTGCTTGGCTCTCAGCACATAAGAAAGTCCCAGGACTGCTTGGCCCAGTGTCAAGATGGTGCGACTGATGTGGTATCATGCCATTTGTCTATGGCTTGAGGTATAAAAAAAATTTAACCAAAGCATTACAGCGATGATGATGCTCAGGTAAGTAGAATAGCTCCCTTTTTTTTACATGTACTTGGAGTAGTGGAGCTAAAAAACAAAAGAAATCGCTGAAACTTTATTTTCTTGACATTTGGGAGAGAAAAACAACGGTTATGGGGAAAATTATCGAGAAGCCTATGAAGAGCCCCTGAAAATTAGGGGATAGTCTCAATCATCAAAACTTGTTGAAGACCACATGCATTGCCATTCCTGTTGCTCACACATTGAGTTTCTCAAGTGTAAATGCACTTTTCACTGGATATGTATGCAACCAGATGTTGCAAAAAGGTGGAGGAAGGTACACTTCAAAGCTGCTTCACATAGTAAGATGGGAAACAAATATGGCCAACAAGGTTTTGATTTTCAGATTCTCAATGGATATTTAATTTATAGGCCTCCCAGTGAAACCTTTAATTTTGTAAAAATCCTTTGTGCTGAAAAACCTGTAATTTATTCCTTGAACCTGTATTTCTTCTGTAAACTGTCACCATGACTACAGGTTATCTTTAGTTCATAATGTAAAATAAAAATATTAAAATGCTATTTAAATAAAATGTTATATGGTCTGATTTTCAGACTGCTGTAGTCTTTCCCATACTATTGTGTGCAAACATGGCATATGTTGCAAGCATAAGATGTAATTGACAAAGTGATACATACAATGGCTTTGGACAGATACAGCATTTCTGTGACTCCAGATGGTGTGGCCTAAAGAAATTAAGGGCAAATTATGGTGGACATTTCAATGAAAGCATGTAGTAATACAACAAAGAATGGAAATAATCTTAGAAATTTAACCTTTATTTTTGTCAGAAATTGTCAAGAAGAACCTTAATTTTACAAAAACTTAAAAAAAACAACAAACTGTTTTCATCTTAGCCTGCTGGGAGGCCTGATATTTTGTAATTGCTCATCAAATATTTATATTTTTAGATATAATAAAAAAAATGCATGGATCATCTGAATGATACTTGTTTCAATGGTAGATATTGTCTACATTAGATGCCATCTTGAAAACACTTTTTTAAATACAAAAAAAAAATGTTGCATAGAGCACGAAGAAGACGTCCCCTGATCTACAATCATTTTATAAAGGTGAGAAGAAGAAAAATTGTTAAAACAACTTTATTTAAAAACAACATAATTAAATACAAACTGCAGCAAATAAATAAACAAGAGAGACTATGAGTGACATGTCAGTTTGATGTTAACATGGTAAAATGGTAGTCCCAATTCATTTTGTCTTCAAACAGATGAAAAAACAGAAAGCCACCAAAACAAACTTACTGATTTAGGTCATGATTGGCACAGTTTATAGGACATAATAAGACCTAAAAAAAAATCTGTTTTTTTGGGCAACCCTACCCTACCTAGCGAAGACCCTAAAGTTTTGGGACTGCCTTTTTAGAACCACCATTTACCGAATTCATTCACTGTAATGACTGGTCTCTAAAAAACAACTTGATCCCTACCCTACCTAACTTTTTTTTAAAACCATTGCCCTAAACACAAAGTCATTTTTTTTTTGCCTAAGGAAACTGAATTAACAAAGAAAAAAATGTCTGCATTGTTGGAGTTAGTAACACACACTCATTTTGGATTCTTCAGCATTTCAAACAATATAATATTATTTTCTAAAAGAACACAACCCAAACACAGTATGCAAAACTATTATAAAACAAGAGTGTTCTTTGAAACACGTCTCCTGTGCTAAAGTGTGACAGTTAGCCAGACAGATGGAGGGACAGACAATGGAAAAGTGATCCCCATGTGTCATCTGTTTACAGCAGGTGACACGAAAATACTATTGGAAGTCTATTGATAGACATATTCAGTGCCTGATGAAAAAAGACCCAAACATGAACTTACATCATAAATAATTTACTATTAAATCATTAATTTTCATTGACATTAAATTTCGCTGATTTTGTGCATAAGGGTATTTGGGTGGATACATTTTTTTGTGGATTCATGCACTAGCAAATGTTAAGTTTATGAAATTAACAGTTTTTGCGGGCTTTAATAATCATTAATAAATCCCTCCACAAAATAAACGAAAATTAGTGTCCCATGAAAATTAATGATTTCACAATAAGTAGGGCTCTCACTGATTATCATTGCTCATTAACAATACTGATATATCAAAAGATGAAAATCAACCATACACAAGATTTGTTTGTAAATTTTTCTTCTAAGACAATTAACAATATACATTTTTTTGTGTGAATGTAGTTTTCATGGGAAGGCATGGTTAAAATGAAAAAAAAAAAAAAATTCAATGTAGCATTTAAACACTTCAGCAGTGTACCCTTTACCCCATATGGACTCGTTTTGTAGCATTGGAAAACAGAGCAGACCCAGTCAGACAGCTTCCAGGTGTTGTCTGATCAGAGTTTCCTCTGTTTGCTCATACAATATTGTAGCTCAGATTCTACACAATATGCATGGCAAATAAAAATCAATTTAAAGTTTAGTAAGTTCATATTTATCAAAATATAAATTTTGCACATGAATATTCATGAGGCAAAAGATTAATGAGCAGCGTTAATAACTCTGCTGTTTCGGCAGACCTTACTTTTAGTCATCCCAATCATACGCCAGCCCATTTCCCAACAAAAATATGGTTATTTTAACTAATGTAATAACTGAACGATAGGAAAAATATTGTTGAAATTTCCATATCATTTCTAGCAATGACAGCCCTACATAAATGCATTCCAGTAATTAGCATCTGTTCTCTGTTCTCAATTTTGTCTAAACATAGTATGCTTGTCTTAGCATTCACATTTTGTCTTTACTATAACACACAAATGAATACATGAAAATAAATAAAAATGTGTAAATCACAAATATTTTTCATTTTGTTGAACAAATGACGTCCAACTATTTCTTTTACAATCATATCGATCATATGGTGTTATACACATAATGTTGTGTTGTCTTTTTATGTCAATTGTCATGTCTGTAACATGTTACTTGTTTTAAATTTTGCCTGAAGATAGAAGTTGAACTGTTAAACCAGAGTTTGTCTTTATTTATACCATTTTACATTTCTATAATTATATAGTAACTGGATTGATTCCTTTGTTACGATATCCTTGCAAAATCACAATCACCTACTGAATGATGCCTGGAGTATGGAATGATGTCGAACTGATTGGTCTTAAAATAGACTTCATCCACTCAAGTGTAACCATCTGAAACAGAAAAAGGAAGCGATGAATTAACCCCAGAAATACTTTAGATACATTTTTGCAATGCTATAACAAACAGAAATGTCAGATCTGGAGCATGCTTAATTACTGCTTACAATATCAGCTAATGGTTGCCAGTTGGTTCCCGGTTTACATTCTATACACAATGATGTAGCATTACGCAGCCGTATGTCCATGTCCCACTAAGTTTAACCCTTTCCCTCACATAGACTCATTTTGACGCCCTCAATAGGTATCAAATAAAGACTGATCTGCAGAAAACCACAGTTAAACCTTACCAAATTTAATTACAAAATCCTCATTTCCAGAGCACTGAGGAGCAGCGAACAGCATAAAACCTGATCAGCCTGCAAGTTACTAGCAGGCTGATCTGGTTTTATGCTGTTCGCATAGGAAAAGGATTCCATTAATATTCTTCTAATGCAAAAAAAAAATAATCCCAGTTTGATATTTAATCTCAGATGACTCGGTTTTCAAGTTTTTACAGATACAAATATTTTGACCTATACCTCTGAAAATTCAAATTTTCATTGTTTTTGGTCAATAAATAATGAGTTGTATATACTCAAAATAACAGTTTTGATAACTTAGGTAACCAACAGAGCCAAGATCATGTATTTGAAGTAATATTTTTCTTTGGAAAGTCACTGAGAATTTTTATTCAGAAATTGGAGAAAAAAACAACAACACTTTTTGGCATTGAGAACATAACCAAACAAGAGCTGTCAGAGGACAGCACGCTCGACTAATCAAAATGCTTGTTGGTAAATCAAATGAAATCTATTTCAATTCTTGCCCTTCATAGTAAAAGTAAAAAATGATATACCTTGATATTCTGATACCCCTTAATATATTTATGATGTCTAAAATCAATCCCATGCCTATAAGTTACTGAGACATAAGCACAATAACACTGTGCAAGCAAAACTTAAACCAACTAGATGTGGGTGTTCCTCGGAACACTTGTGTCGCCTGCATTTAAGCATGTTTGATGAAAGAATTGACTAGAAAATCGATCTTTTGACAAATTATTGATAAAGCATAATCTATTTTGTGAAGTACAAAATAACACCAAATTACACACACACACATATATATATATATTTTTTTTTTTGGGGGGGGGGGGGGGGGGGTGGATAAAATATTCAAACAGTGCAATATGTAATAATTTTCCCGAGCACTTTCGACTATACAGTCTTCATCAGAGGAGTGTCAGAATGACTATGAATTCAAAACATTAACTGTAAGAAAAATTATGACGTCATTAAGCACTTATGACGTTAATTATATATATGTTGCAAGTTTGTAGTCATCATTATCATTATTGAGTTATCATTCTTGTGTACTGCACTCAGACCAATGAGATCTATCTACTATAAATGTTTAAGGCAACACTTCAAATACTTTACAAGTTATGCACCACACAAGAATTAAATCCAAAAAAATAAACAAAGGGAAATAACTCCAAAAATACAACAGTTATCATTCTTGCACAATGCACTCCATGAGATCTTTCCACCTGTGAGGTTTCAAAGTAATACCTCAAATACTTTTCGTGTTATGCTCCAGACAAAAATGAAGTCTGAGTATCAACAAAGGGCAATAACTCAAGGAAAAAGAAAAACAGAGTTATCATTCATGTGCACTGCACTCAGACCATTGAGATCTATGAAGTTTCAAGGTGATACCTCAAATACTTTTTGAGTTATGATCCGGACAAAAATAAAATCTCAGAATCAACAAAGGGTAATAACTCAGAAAATACGAAAGTCATAGTTATCATTCTTGTGCACTGCACTCCACCTCAATGTGATCTATCCATGTTTTAAGTTTCAAGGTGATACCTCAAATACTTTTCGAGTTATGCTCCGGACAAGAAAGTGTGACGCCGACGACGACGACGGACAAAGTGATCCCTATGTGTCTGCCATGCTATGCAGGCGACACAAAAATCCAAGTTAGAAAAGGGCCATAATTTGCATCAGTCCAAAAGTTATCCTCCTGTTTTCTGATGCCCTTGAAGACACACCTTAACTTTCTAGTCAATTCCACAAGCAATTTCTAAGATATAAGCTGGATAGTAGCTTGAATTCAAAAATTTAATCATAATTCTAAGTTAAAAGGGGGTCATAATTTTTAATTTATTCCATCAAGTGTTATCTTCCTTTATAGTATGATACTCCTAAACATATTAAAGATATTTCAAATCAATCCCATGCCTGGATACTGAGATATAAGCATGAAAGTAACTTGCATGCAAAACTTAAACCAAGATTTCTAAGTTAAAAAGGGCAATAACTTGTAACATATTCCATCAAGAGTTATCTACCATGAAAGTATAATACCCCTAAATGTATTAAAGATGTCTCAAATCAATCCCATACCTGCATACTGAGATATAGCATGAAAGTACTTGCATGCAAAACTTAACCAAAATTTCTAAGTTAAAAAAGGGGCCATAACTTGTAATATATTCCATCAAAAGTTGTCTACCATGAAAGTATGATACCCCTAAATATATTAAAGATGTTTCAAATCATTCCCATACCTGGATACTGAGATATTAGCATGAAAGTACCTTGCATGCAAAACTTTTACCAAAATTTCTAAGTTAAAAAAGGGGCCATAACTTGTAATATATTCCATCAAAAGTTATCTACCCTGAAAGTATGATACCCCTAAACGTATTAAAGATGTTTCAAATCAATCCCATGCCTGGATACTGAGATATTAGCATGAAAGTACCTTGCATGCAAAACTTTAACCAAAATTTCTAAGTTAAAAAGGGGCCATAATTCATATTAAATTCAGTCAAGAGTTATTTACCTTGGTTGTCTGATGCCCCTGAACATATTTATAAACTTTCAAGTCAATACCATAAATGGTTATTGAGATATAAGGTTGATAGTATCTTGCACGCAAAACTTTAACCAAAAGCTGCAACGCCAACGCCGACGCCAGGGTGACTACAATAGCTCTCATATTCTACGAACAGTCGAGCTAAAAAGGGCATGAAATGCGCCAGGGTGCCAGTGATTCAGGACCTTTAGTATTTGCAAGATGGACATAACCACATTGCAGTAAAAACCAAAAAAAAAAAAAAAGAATAAAAAAATAAATAAAGACATTAATTAAGTGCCATTTTCCATGAACTGAAAACTATAAAAAACAAGTAACTGGTGTTGTATGCAACACATAAGTCCCCTACCGGCTCCACCTTGACTCAATTTGGTAATCAATCCCATTTTTTGCCATATTTTCACTATTTCCGTTACCATAGCAACCACAATTTTAGTCGAAGAACAAAAATAAAATTACGTGCATAATCTACACATTGCCATCTAGTCATATACCAAGTTTCATCAAGTTAGCTTGCTTAGTTATTGCGGGATCCCATTTTTTGCCATACTTTCTCTATTTCCGTTACTTTAGCAACCACAATTTTAGTCGAAGAACAAAAATAAAATGACGTGCATAATCTACACATTGCCATCTAGTCATATACCAAGTTTCATCAAGTTAGCTTGCTTAGTTATCGCGGGATCCCATTTTTTGCCATATTTTCACTATTTCCGTTACTTTAGCAACCACAATTTTATTCGAAGAACAAAAATAAAATGATGTGCATAATCTACACATCGCCATCTAGTCATATACCAAGTTTCATCAAGTTAGCTTGCTTAGTTATCGCGGGATCCCATTTTTTGCCATATTTTCACTATTTCCGTTACCATAGCAACCACAATTTTATTCGAAGAACAAAAATAAAATGACGTGCATAATCTACACATTGCCATCTAGTCATATACCAAGTTTCATCAAGTCAGCTTGCTTAGTTATTGCAGGATCCCATTTTTTGCCACATTTTCACTATTTCCGTTACCATAGCAACCACAATTTTAGTCGAAGAACAAAAATAAAACGACGTGCATAATCTACACATTGGCATCTAGTCATAAACCAAGTTTCATCAAGTTAGCTTGCTTAGTTATTAAGTTATCGCGGGATCCAGATTTGAGCAGACAGACAGACGGACAGACGGACGCACGGAGGGACAGACGGATGGCAAACCTAAAGTCCCCTCCGGTGTGAACACCGGTAGGGGACTAAAAAATAAACATCAATAACTGGGTGATAAGTTTGAGATTTCTTTTTCCACTAATTTGAATGAAGTATTGTTGAGTGACCACTCAATACCTCAGTTTGTGGAAGACAAGTTTCCACTTTTGAGAAGTGGAAGTTTAAGGTCTGCCTTTCAAATATAGCCTGGTCAACTGCTCATGAAAGTATCACAAAGCCAAATGTTGGTTTTTTTTGTAAACCATTGATTATTTATTATTCTAGTGTAGCTCTTGAATAGCCTGTAAGTCACCTTGAATACATCTGTCATGGTTCATACAAATTTTCTGAAGTAAAATTTAAGGGTTTTTCAAGATTTTTTGAAGGCCTTAAAATTCAAAATTAAGGACTTGCATAAACTGCAACTTATGCATTAAATTTTAAAACGTGATGGGATTGAACCTTAGTTCGGAAGATCGGTGTTCTCAGGGGGTGGGGTAATCAATATATCCCTTGTTCCTGTTGTAGATATTATAAATGCTTTGTTGATTGGTACAAAGGTAAGGTTTGTTCGCTAAAGACTTGTGCTTTTTACTCTTCATGTGCGACATAAGCTCATAAGATTATTTTAACAACTTTATTTGAACTGTTTTACTGATCAATGTTGAAATACTAAATTCAAGGGATTTTCAAGACCTATAATTTGTTTTTGAGGTTTTTTTAAGGCAAAATATGATTTTAATTTTTTTCAAGACAGACATCAAATTCAAGGGCTTTTCAAGACCTGTGCAAACCATGTCTGTGTGTAAGCACTAGAAAGATGCATTGATGTCATTCTACTTTTGTACATTTCTGAGTTTATCTTTAATTCATACTGCAAAAAAACAAAACAAGATTCAACATAGTCATACTGAATACAAAATCCATACAGAAGAACAGTAATATAATTTTAATTACATGCAAGAAGTTTACATGTGGTAAAAAAAACCCAAGTTAACCCAAGCTTGGGACCAATTTTGACCCCAGGGCCATAATTTGAAAACTTGGTTCAGGTCCACAAGGCCTGAGGTTACATACCAAATATCTAAACCCATGATCTTGTGGTTTCTGACAAGGATATCTTTTAACAATCTTTCATAATTTATGTAAATCTATGTTAAATCAAGTGACCCTGGAGTGGGGCCAAATTTGAACCTAGGGCCATGATTTGAACAAACTTAGTAGATGTCCATAAGGCAATGCTACACACCAAATATCTAAACTCCAGGCCCTGTGGTTTCTGAGATGAAGATTTTTCTTATAGAACCCTATGTAAAATCAAGTGACCCCTGTGGCGGGGCTAATTTTGACCCCAAGGTCATGATTTGAACAAACTTGGTGGAGATGCACTAGACAATGATACACTACAAATTTCTAAGCTCTAAGCCTTGCAGTTTTGCAGAAGATTTACAAAGTTTGCATTTTTAAAATCTATTTTTAGCCCCTGTGACCTACTTTTTCAACCAATAAAAATAATGTGAACAATCTTGATAGAGGGCATTGTAAGGATGATTCCTGTGAAGTTTGGTCAAAATCCATTCAGCGGTTTAGGAGGAGATGTTGTTTAAAGGAAATTGTTGACGATGGATGCAAGCACGCATGGACGCCTGACAAAAGGTAATCACAAAAGCTAACCATGATGTTCAGGTTGTGCTCAGGTGAGCTAAAAAAAAAAATACTGGGAGGTATCATGAAATTCTGGCCTTCACATTTTACATGGCTAATACATTACACAATAATACACCAAACTGGTGCAAATAAGCTATGACTAAGAGCATAAATCAGTCCTGATCTTTTACGCTTTTTCATTTCTGAAGTTGAACATGAAAGCTTGTAGATCCTTTTTTTCTATTAAAGATATCTGACTTCACAGAAATATTATGAAACTAGACAGTCAGATGTCTGGTTTTGTTATAAAAACAACCAGTTTCAATCTTTGAACCAAAGATACTAGCTGGTAGATAAATTGGTAATTAACATTAAAAAGTTGTTTGTGTAAGAACATGATTGTGAAATATGAAGTATGTGTTCAAAATTTATAGATAAGCATGATCTTAGTTTATCAAAAGGGCTTTATTTAAAATGATTGATGTACCTATCCAAATTCTGTATAAATGATCTGTCAGTTATATTTTCTTACAGCCAAAAACTGACATTTTCCCCAAAATTACTACCTATTTTTGCAATGATTTTTTTCTCCCAAAAAAGAAATAATTCATGAATTTTAACCAAATTTGTGTTAATTCTTGTAACTTAAACTTGGTAGTTAGATAATTTTATTGCTAATTTAAAACAATTTATCTTGTATTTCCCAAATTTTGATTTACAACGCTAATCTTCCCAATAAGAAAGCCACCGTGAGGTAGTAAAAAGGAACTAGAAAACAATCACTGTTCTAAAATTATTTTATATAAATAATAATTTTAGATCATTTGTTAATTTAAAAATGACAGTACAGCAAGGTAGCAAATCACATAATTAAACTTGGTTCAAAGAACAGCAACATGCCTGATATATGTATGATACAAGGAAACATCCTCACAAGAAACAATATACCGAACCTACTGTTTGATCCCAGTGTTGGAAAAATGGGTACAATATTATATAAATGAGGTGAGTCTCTTTCTATCTGGAATTTATCATCTTGTATTTAATACAACATTCAGCAGTGGATTTATGACAATCCTTTTGAGGCATTTCTTAAGGTGTTCTATGGTGCATATGCCTTCATTCTAATACTTAGTTGCGTAAAAGTGGAATGTAGATTTGTTTGTTTTTGGTTTAACGTTGAATTAATCATCCATTGAAAGCCATAAGGGCCCATCAGCCTTCTTTCATTACAATGTTTATTTTGCCAATTAACATGGAAAGAAGCTTTAAATTATATAACCGTTTCATCTATATTGTATATCTTTTTAAAAGATATTTCTTATTACAATATATATTATAGAGACCCTTTCTTAGCATAATTTTTTACAGAACTGATTTTACATTGTGATAAATATTACTTCAAAATTTATCTACCAACAAAAATGAAATGGATGTACCATTTCTGATCTGATAAAATCATTTTATGAATTTAAGAAAAATATTTATAAAAAACACAAGAAAACTGCCATGAGTACAAATAATGCAAAAATGTGTTGGTTCTGTATTTTAGTTGGGAGAAAGGTGAGGTTCTAAGACATTTGAATGATACTAAAGGTGAATACATTGACACTATACCCAGAAAAACATTCATCTCATCAGAATTATCAAAATCAACTGCACCTAAACATTTATCAGGGCCACCAAGAGTGTATATTACAGAAACATTTGCGGTTTCTTATAAGAGTCCTTTTAATTTTGGGGGTATGTTGCAACTTTTTGGAGTTTGATACAGATGATCTTTTTGTCAACAGTGAACATAAAAATGTTAAATGAGGAGTGAAAGGTCAGAAATGACAATGCAAAATGAGCTGCAAGTATCTTCACATACTCCAACTGTGCGCTTTATAACGCCCAAGAAGCTGGAGAGTCACTTATCATTTTTGTGTAGTCTAGAGCAATGGAGGGAAACACTACTCACCCTATACAACTACTGTAAACTGAACATTGAGAGAACTAGGATTTTTTGAAATTCAAACAAGTAGATCTATAGCCACTTTAGCAACACTTAAAACTGGAGCATTTTTCATTTGTATTAGGAATTAATCCCTAGCTAGAAAGTTGCTTAATGACAAAATAAAACCAGTCAGGCACGCCACCTGTGAAAGAAAGAATGACAATGTGAGTAACCTTTCGAGGTCAATGGTGGCCCTTAAAAGGGCCGTTGGGGTGTCACAAATGTGAGCAAAAACTGGGAGCACCTTTAAAACTCCTGGCTCTGTGAGGAGGCCTTGCCTTTACCGGACTGTCCGGTCTTCTTGGGCAGGAGAACCGCCTGGATGTTGGGCAGCACACCACCCTGAGCGATCGTGACCCCCGACAACAGTTTGTTTAGCTCTTCGTCATTCCTGATGGCTAGCTGCAGATGTCGTGGAATAATCCTGGACTTCTTGTTGTCTCGAGCCGCGTTACCCGCCAATTCCAAAACTTCGGCTGCGAGGTATTCCAAGACTGCTGCCAAGTAAACGGGTGCACCGGCTCCTACCCTTTCGGCATAGTTTCCTTTCCTCAAAAGGCGGTGAATCCTGCCAACTGGAAACTGTAGACCTGCACGGGATGATCGGCTCTTTGCCTTTGACTTAGCTTTGCCTCCTTTTCCTCTTCCGGACATTTTTCTCAGATTGTGTGACGAATTCGAAAGTTCAGATGATCAAATTGGTGTTTGACAGCTGTATTTATAGAGGTTAAAGGGATTGAAACGATAACCAATCAAAATTTGTGCGCCAAATGTTTTAACCAATGAATAAGAGTCACACTTGAAGTAACAAACACTTCTCGCGAAATCCCTAACTTCCGGTCTCTAAATCGCGCGAGATTCAATATGGTGGTCAACGTAGACAAAATTTTGCAATATTGACGTCAAATAACAAATAATTTTATCATGGAGCTAAACGACACGATATTTCATTTACTTATTAATGCATTTATGTCATTTATTGGATTCTGTGTTTGTATTAACATAATTCCTAAGTTCGGAGACATGTTCATTCGAGCAAACCTCTTTGGAGTTGATATGAGCAAGAAGGAAAAAAGACAAATGTAAGGGTCGAAAACGAATATACTGTACGAATATTGCATCAGAAAAAAAGGGGGTTTTACGGCGAAGTGATTTAAGCATTAGTGTTAAAAATGACTGTTGTATTTTGCTGTTGTATATGTTATGTGTTATAACTGACTATTCACATAATTGTGATATGAGAGATCGAGCACAAAGCGTGTTAACTCTTCAAACATTTATTTAGAACTCCCTGCTGACCGGTGGTCAGTAACAAGTAAATGTATACGGGCATGCGCATACGGTAGAAGGATATCATATTACAACAATGACAAAGTTGAGATATGTAGCCGTAAAGGTTTTCTTTTATGACCTTTGTCTCAAAATTAACCAATCACGCACGTTTACCTAATATTTCGTATTTGTAATATAATAATGCCGACATGTTAATATTAGTCCTTCAAGTCAACTCATCTCTGTGATTTTGCTTTTCACAATAAAAGCAGATCACGTTTCAACAGGAATGGGAACGAAAATCAATAAGAGGATTGGTCTACATGAGCATGGTGAATAGAGTTTATCTGTAAAAGGAAACAAAAAAGGTGCTGGGTTTGCTTACCACATGAAAATTATATATATATATGTATGTATACCCCACATTATGTGAAATCCTTCGACTAGAAGATCAAAATAAAAGCAAGAATAGTCAAAGCTTGCATGCAGAAATTACTTTCATCCCCTGGGATGAAATTAAAGAGGATAGTGAAGAAGAAGCCAGTCTGAATTTCCCAGTGTTAATATTTGCATCAAATATTTGTCCAATTTTTATATATATATATACTTCCATCTTTTCTTTAGACCAGAAGCATCAGGAGTGATATGTGGAGCAGTGTTTCTAGTGATCATGTTCCTGTTTATACCCGTCCCATTCTACAAACATTTAGCAGAAAGCCATCCAGATACATTTCCACACCATGAGGTAAAAAGAAAAAAAAAATATACCACACTGTTTTAATGATATCAAAAAGAAAATCATATCATTTTGGTAAGAGTGGGAATTACAATGGTAGTAGTCGTGTATAAAATTATCAACATGGAAATAGGACATACAAACATCTACGAAATGACAGAAGTGGAACACAGATGTAACATAGGATATTTTATGGTGCTCATAAAATTAACACAGTCATAGAAAATGCAATGCTGCAAACTTGACAAGCTTTGCAGACTTTGTTTCTTTAGTTGTAATTCTCAGGATTTTTTTTCCAACAATTTTTAAAATTGGGCTCTTTTTTTTGCATTGAGAACACTACTGTTTATTGGTACTGTTCATATAAGGAAAAAATATGATAGCTTGTATCAGATGATAATTTTAAGTTATTTGATCCACTGAATCATTAGACTGGATTATTTAGAGTTCTCAGTATAAGAGATAAATACTGAAATCTCTATAAGCCACATGTAGTAACCAATGTATTATCCTGTTTAATGACAAAATGAAGTCAGTAGTAAAGGAAAGCTGTTAGCTAACTAGCTGTCCTGAAGGTTGGTAATTATGTTTGTTAGTAGTACATGTACCAAAGATTAAGAATAAATCATATTAAGAGATATAGATATTAAAATACCTCTTTAAAAAGGATAATAACAAAATCAGTTACTTCATAGAAGTGCCGGGCCAAAATATGAAAAGTCAGTGGGTGATAATCACATCCCCTGCTGTTTAAACATCCTGCCCCCCTCCCGGCATTCCCCCCCCCCCCCCCCCCAACACACACATCCTGTAACACAATAGTGTCACTAGTCCTGTGCTGGTAAACATTCTGTGAATGCAATTTCCTTTGTGGTTTATTATCGTTAAGTTTTATTTAATGGTTTTTGGTGGATTATAGGAAAATACCAGTGCATAAAAAATGTTATGTTTCAGTGAATATTACTGTTTTTATTATTTTCACTGTTTTGTAAAGACACTATCATATTTTTTCAAGACATTTCCCAAGACATTTCCATATTGAAATAAAATTTCTTCAAGAAATACCTGAAAGAAATGTTGATTACACACTTTCTTTGTGTTCATTTATTGGAATATTTTTTTTAGACCGAATAACTATTCATGCAATTTTTGGATTTTGGGGCTCCCCACAGGGTAAAATGTTTGATGAACTTAGAAACGTGAAAAGCATTGCAGAAAGGCATTAAATAAAATGAGAAATTGTTAGTTACAGTAGAAATTATTTTTTAATTCATCTTGTAAGGAGCAAAATCAGTATTTCTACTTGTGGCTGCGGCACTTGTGAAAATATATATATATTTTTTTTGCAAAATGGGGAAAAAACAACAACATACTTTTTGTTTGGGAATGGACCCTATATTCCTACAAATAGGCTGAAACCCCTGATAGTATTTAAGCCTTTATTTCATAAATATTCATTTACATCTGTAAATATAAACTCACCACTTGATTAATGTTAATTTTCTTATTTTATCATGTCTGTTTCGAAGAAAATGTCCAGCTATAATGATCATTGGGTCATTGTCCTCATCATGCAAAAACTTAAATGTAGCCCATTACTGAAATACTTTTAATAGTATCAACACAAAACTTGGAATTCTTTATGATCATGACAAGGCTCAGTTGTAAGGGAAGGAGCATATTCTGAAACCTTTATTTCAGAGTTATGCCCCTTTTTAACTTAGAATTTTGTTGTCGACATGTAAAACAGATGAGTGTTTGGTTCTGCTCTCTGGATCTCTAGTTTTCTTTGCTGTACAGACTTTGTATACTCTGAGCTACAATCATATTGTATGGGCAAACAGAGGAGACCCTTATCAGACATATCTGCATCTGCTCTGTTTGCAAAGGCGTCAGAATGAGACTAAATGTAAAATCATGTCCTTTGGGTCAAAATTGGCCCAGCCCAAGGGGTCATTTTATTTTACATAGACTTCTATAGGAGAGTCATTAAAAGTTCTTGTCAGAAACCACAAGATCATGGGTTTAGATATTTGGTATTTAACATGGCCTTGTGGACCTGAACCAAGTTTTCAAATTATGGCGTTTGGGTATAAATTTTTCGGGCACTAGGGGTCACTTGATTTTACAGCTATGACCATCAAAATTTGGACCACAGGTACAGTTTTTGTGTGCAGTAACGATTATTTTGCTGTACTTCTGCATGGACTTTGTATTAGTATGACTGTTTATAAAAGGCAATGAAGGCAATTTTAATCAGGTGAGCGATTCAGGCCATCTTGGCCCTCTTATTTTGTGGTAATTTACTACCTTTTATAGATGGTTTCCCCTAGCCAATAACTGACATTTTTTCCCAAACTTACATCCAATAATTTCCCAATTTTTTTTATTTGAATGCAAATTTTTCCAAAAAGATACCCACAGGTAATAAAAAATACTTAGAAAAAAAACGAAAAAAAAACCACTACCAAATTCTGTGAGCAGTTCATGCATTTGATATATTTATGTTCCAGTATATAGAGTATATTGCGGCACTGCTCTCCATTTGCTGTATGATATTCCTGGGGTTTGCGGATGATGTACTCAATCTGAAGTGGAGACACAAACTCTGGCTGCCGACCATGGCGTCTCTACCCCTGCTTATGGTCTACTTTGTCAATTTTAACTCAACGACAATAATTATACCAAAACAATTGCGCTTCTTATTCGGATATGATTTAGATTTAGGTAAGTTGTAGCTGCCATATTCCTAAAATACTGGCAAAAAACTGGAATCACATGTCACTTCCTATCACAGTTTTTTTTTTTAATTTGTTTTCCAATTAGTTAGACCGGAAAATTGCCTTTCTAAATGAGGCATTGCTATTATGTAGCAAAATCAATTTACTAACTTAAGTGCAGATAATGATAATGATTAATCCAGTGATTAACAAAAAATAACTTTGGGATAGGTTGGGTCAAGGTGAACTGTCTCTGTTACTTAAATTAGAAAATAGGAATTGATATCAAATGCTGCATTAAACTAAAGCAGCTCATTCACAGATATTTACATTTACTGTTTTACATTCTGAGACAATGAACATCATATGATGTCATAAGGTCAAAAGTACTTCCTTTATTCTATGCATTCATTTCTATATGTTGCAAAGGACTCAGATTTGAAGTTGTCTGCAAAAGTTTGAATGATGAAATTTACCCCTAAGTTTTTAAGAATTACAGTAACACCTTGCTATAAGGACCATTATCGGTTCCATGATAAGTGGTCTTAATACCTTTGTGGTCTTAATTGTGAAATTTTACCGATAAAGTCAGAACAGTATATTTGGTTCCAAAAATGAGCGAAAGATTCACCATAGATAACATCAGATATTAAAAAGCAAATTTGGAAACGGAAAAGGTTATATAAAAAAGCTAAAGATACGTAATTAAATCACTATTGGCAAAAATTCAGAAGAGTAAGAATAACTCCTTCTGAGGTCACAGACTTTTCAAAATCTCTTCCTAAGGGTAAAGCTTCAGGTCCTTGATGGCATTAACAATACATTACTACATGAGGCATCACATGAATTTTCAGAATCTGTCTGTGATCTTTTTAACACATCCCTAGCTTCCTCTAAAGTTCCCAGTAGTTGGAAAGAAGCTCATTTCACTGCTGCTGTTTTCAGAAAAGGCGATCCTTCACTCCCAAACAATTATAGACCTATTTCCTTATTGAATTCCATTGAAAAAGTTTTAGAACGTATAATATATAAACATGTTTTTAATCACCTTAAAAGTAATAACTTCTTTACACCATTCCAGTCTGGATTCTTACCTGGTGATTTCACTGTTAATCAACTGACTTATCTTTATAATACTTTCTGTAAAGCTCTTGACGATGGCTTAGAAGTCAGAGTTGTTTTCTTTGATATCAGTAAAGCCTTTGATAAAGTATGGCACAAAGGTCTTTTAGCCAAATTAAATACTTCAGGAATATCAGGCCCCTTGCTAACATGATTTTCTGACTATCTTTCGAATAGAAAACAGCGAGTTGTTCTTTCTGGAGCTAAATCCACCTGGTTTACAGTACATTCAGGAGTTCCTCAGGGTTTGATACTGGGTCCTCTACTTCTTGTTTTTATTAATGATATTTTAGATAATTTAAATTCAAAATTTAATCTATTTGCAGATGACACCAGTTTATACATTTTTACTAATGATCCCTTTTGTGCAACTAACTTGCTTCAATCTGATTTTGACCTGATATCCTCATGGGTCAGCAAGTGGCTTGTTTATTTTAATCCCTCTATTATTATTAATTACAAGAAAACATTCTTCACGTCACCATCCTCGTCTTGAAATGTATAATCAACTTATTCCTGAAGTAATAGAACATAAACATCTTGGCGTTTATTACTAGGCATCCTCACATCCACTATGTTACTAATAAAGGTTGGCAGTGAGTCCATATCATGCGAAAATTAAAATATTCTCTAGATTGTAAAGCATTGGAAATTATTTACCTTTCATTTATTCGACCTATACTGGAATATGCAAACGTTGTTTGGAGCAATATAACCGAATATGAATCTGATGAACTAGAAAAAATACAAAATGAATGTGCAAGAATAATCACAGGAGCCACTAAATTTATATCTAAAGAAACCCTTTTACAGGAAGTTTGCTGGGAAACATTATCTGAAAGAGGAAAGAAACATAGACTAATTTTGTTTTTTAAAATGCAAAATAATCTGACCCAACTTATTTAACATAATTAAAACAATTAGATAATCATAATAGAAGATATAACTTACGTAATAATGCAGATGTTCCCGATATCCATGCTAGAACAACAACCTACCAGAATTTCAATTTTTTTAAACACTGTCATTTTATTACGTTGGCACAATAAAAAAAACTCCCAAGTCCTACACACAAGATTAAGAACTAAATGAAGTTCCTTTAATTTTCATTTTTTCTTAAAAGGCATGTTAGAAACATCAAATCATTACTCATTGTCTTACTGACCTTCTAATTAGTCTCAATCCATACCATGTAGATTTAAATTGACTATTATTTGGAAACCCTTTTCTTCACTGCCAAGAAAATAAGTTTATTATTCAGTGTGTCCAGAATTTTATATTTGACAGTAAGCGACAGTGGCTCTCTCTCTCTCTCACACACATACGTGCAAGCACAAACACACACACGTGTGCTCATGTACTTAGTTAATATTATTTTCATAGACAATCATTTCCAAATCACTACTATTTCTTTATTTTTCTTTGCTTTACATAATGTTGAAGCACTTGCTTATATAATTTTGTCCACTGTTTCACTGGTTATTTTTCTCTTTCTCTAATTTAACCCTTTCCCTCATAGAGAAAACCATGAAAAGACCTATGCGAACAGCATAAAACCAGATCAGCCTGCGAGTAACTCGCAGGCTGATCAGGTTTTATGCTGTTCGCTGCTCCTCAGTGGTCTGGAAATGAGGATTTTGTAATTAAATTTGGTAAGGTTTAACTGTGGTTTTCTGCAGATCAGGCTTTATATGGTACCTATTGAGGGCGTCAAAATGAGTCTATATGAGGGAAAGGGTTAATATACTCAGTCATAAATATGTAGTTTAAATGTATCTTGCCATAGAAGGTAACATTAACTTTGTTTCTTGGAAAAGAACTATGTAAACTTAAAGCTTTCGTTCTAATCATATCCCTTGTTTGTGTAAATATTTTGAAATATTTGATGTATGCATATATGGGAATAAATATGTTTAAACTAAAAATGAGTGGTCATATTGGTGAGGTTGTCTTCAAGAGAGATTTTATTGTACTTAATGCTAAGTATTGTCAGTGGTTCGAATATTGATACACATTCTGTGAAATCTTCATGGAAATAATGGCTATAGACCGCCTTCCATCTTGTTTCTTTATGGTAGCCACACAGACTAATTACACCATACTTTTATATCAAAGATCCTGACATGATGGTCTAACATGATGTTTCCCTTTTTAGCTCATCAAAAAACTCAAGGTGTGTTGTTCTGATCACCCCATGTCTGTCATCAGTTGTGCAGTGTTGGCAATTTGCTTTTAACCCTTTACCTCATGAATATTCATGTACAAATTTATGACTTAATGAATATTAATGAACTGAACATAAAATGTTATTTTTCTTTGCCACACAGTCTGTATAGAAACTGAGCTACAATATTGTCTGAGCGAACAGAGGGACTGTGATCAGACAGCTCCTACAATATAGGAAATAAATTAAGAAGTAGAACCAGGATCAATATAGTATGGGCAAACATAGGAGCTGTCTGATTTAGGTCTGCTGTGTTTGCCAATGGGTCAAAATGTGTCTACATGAAGTAAAGAGTTAAACATGTCTACTCTGAAACCCCTGGGTAGAAATGAATGAATGATTCTTGGGCAGATGTTCACAAAAGTTGCTAAAATAGAATTGACCCATTCAGAACTCTGGTAGGCAACCAACATAATGTTATTTAGAAAAATAAAATAAAAAAAACAACTTATATATATTCTCCTCTAAAACCAATTCCTATAATTTAGTTTCATATGGCACAATTGGTCATCTCTGCTGCAATTTATTAAAGTTTCTCTAATAAATAAATTTTGCCATGGCAACCAACATAATTTTATTTAGAAAAAATAAATTGTCTTTAAGAAAGCTTTCTTGAAACTTTAGAATTCGTTTTACAGCTGAAATTTGAATCTGGTTGCTCCTGAAAGAAACCTGGTAAAATAAATGATTATATTGTTTTGATAGGCTGATGGCACTCTGGTGAGCACTCAAGGGTTAACATGGCCTTCTTGTTTAAAAAAGGGGCCTCTGTAGCAGAGAGGCTAAAGTCATTTGGATTTTCCTGCGAGGAAGCCTTTTAACTGGCTTGCGGTAGGTCAGTGGTTCTACCCAGATGCCTCCGTGCATTTGGGGTCTTCCTCCACCTGTAATTAGCTGGACGTCGCTATATGACTGAAATACTGTTGAAGCGACGATAAACTTAAATAGTCAAGTCAAGTCTTTTTTAAAAATGTTCAGTATATTAAAATGTTAAATCTAGGCTTAAACCGTCCGTATTAATGTATGATTTGTAAGATATAAGATATTCTTTTTTGACTTGCAATTCCACCACTAAAATATGTAAGTATTGATTTATACATAATCAAACCCCAGCTTACTCTTATCCTGTCCTACCACATCCTGTTCTACACTAGGATTACATGAAGACAATGTGGAATGCAGGGATATTGATCACCTTTAGTGATAGTTATACTTAAATCAATAATTTATACTGGTAGATAAACCTGTCCCGATGACTGAGAGGTTAGGGCTTCCACCCTGGAATCAGGTGGTAGTGGGTTTGATCCCTGGCCGTGACATACCAAAGTTGTTATAAATGGTACTGGTATAGCACCATTACTTGGCACTCAGCATATAAGAATAGTTCCAGGACTGGTTGGACCGGTGTCATGTTAATGTGACTGGTGTGGTATCATGCCACATGTCTACGGTGTGAAATAACAGTGTGGCAGCATATCTGTCTCAAGTAAACATTGTCTTCAAATGATTGAAATAATGTCAATGAAGTGTTAAGCCCAACAAAACAAACAAACTAGTAGATAAATGATACTGATTTGACAATGACTCTTACCAGGTTTGTTGTACTACGTCTATATGGGAATGCTGGCCGTGTTCTGTACCAATGCCATCAACATCCTGTCCGGTGTGAATGGACTGGAGTCCGGACAGAGTCTAGTCATCGCAATCTCCGTTCTCATTTTCAACGTCCTGCAAATAACAGGTGAGTTGTCATCTACTGGAAACAGCATGTCAGATTTTTGTATCACTTGCCGTAAGCAGAGGTGACACATAGGGATCACTTCTCCGTTGTCTGTCTGTCCAGCTGTTTGTTTGTCCTTCTGTCTGTCACACTTTTTTCGTCAGGCTTCTTTCAGCAGGTAACACATGTTCCAAGGAATACTTCTTATTTATCTAATTATATTTAAACCTTTTAAGCATCAGATGCATTATATTACACCATTGTTTATTTTTTGGACTTTCTGATGTACCAGTACATATATATGATACTTTCTCAGTATTTGATTCATTTTAAACTGTTACTGTAGAAATTGCTTGGTGCTCAGCATATTATTCATAGAGCTAGTTTTAGGACAGATTCATTGTCCTAGCTTCCAGACAGTGTAGCTGAAAGTGGTATCAGGTGACTAGTCAACAGCATGATATTGCTGTAAGGCAGCACTATATCTAGCAACAGAATCTTCATTAGACTGAATGTCAATGAGTCATTGTGGTGTTAAACCCAGGCAAACAAATAAATTATTCTTTGAGACAGTTTTTGAGGCTGGTTTCCTTATTGAGACTGGATTTTTGGTAGTTTTTGAGGCTGGTTTCCTTATTGAGACTGGATTTTTGGTAGTTTTTGAGGCTGGTTTCCTTATTGTGACTGGATTTTTGGTAGACCCCTTGTTAGAGCTTAGCCCTTTCCCTCTTTATTTTGTAGTTTTAACTGGTAGACACAATTTAAGGCATCTCCTTCCAGAATCTGTCTGATCAGGGTCACCTTTGTTTGCTCATACCATGTTGTAACTCATTTTCTGCATAGTCTGCATGGAATATAAAAATTCATTGCTCAGTAAATAAAGATTCTTTCAGTCATAAATTTGTATATGAATATTCATGAGGTAGTGGGTTAAGGAGTCTGATGTTCTGATCACATAGCATAGTTCAGGCAATCTTACCAGAACATGGGGAAACCATATCTTGGGAAAAAATGTTCCATTTTTAGCTCACCTGAGCACAACATGCTCAAGGTGAGCTTTTCTGATCGCCTTTTGTCTGGCGTCCGGCGCCCGTCGTCCGTGCGTGTGTCCGTGCGTCCGGCGTCAACAATTGCTTCAAACAACATCTCCTCCTAAACGGCTTGGCCAATTTGAAAAATATTTTGCAGGAATGTTCCTTGGATGAAGCTCTACTAAAGTTGTATAAATGGTTCTGGTCCATTGCATAATTAGGTCACAGGAGCTAAAAATAGATTATAAAAATGCAAACTTTAAAAATCTTCTTCTGCAAAACTGCAGGGTCTAGAGCTTAGATATTTGGTGTGAAGCATTGTCTAGTGGATGCCTACCAAGATTGTACAAATCATGACCTTGGGGTCAAAATTGGCCCCGTCCAAGGGGTCACTTGATTTTACATAGGTTTATGAAGGAAAATCTTGAAAAATCTTCTTGTCAGAAACCACAAGGACTGGAGCTTAGATATTTGGTATGTAGCATTGTCTAGTGGATGTCTACAAAAATTGTACAAATCATGACCCTAGGGTCAAAATTGGCCCCGCCCCTGGGGCCACTTAATTTTATATAGGAAAATCTAGAAAAATCTTCTTGTCAGAAACCACAAGGCCTAGAGCTTAGATATTTGGTGTGTAGCATTGTCTAGTATATGTCTACCAATATTGTACAAATCATGACCCTTGGGTCAAAATTGGCCCCGCCTCTTTACATAGGCTATATCATATAGGAAAACTTCTTGTCAGAAACCACAAGGCCTGGAGCTTAGATGTTTGGTGAGTAGCATTGTCTAGTGGATTTCAACCAAGATTGTACAAATCATGACCCTGGGGTCAAAATTGGCCCTGCTTCAGGGGCCACTTGATTAAACAAAGGTCCGGTCTATTGCATAATTAGGTCATGGAATCAAAAAGTAGATTTTGAATTCATTTATTTGCCTCATAATTTATGTCTGTATTTTAAACCAAATCATTCAACTTCTAGATCTATTTAATTAGATTTTGCTACATTTTTAGCTCACATGAGCACAACGTGCTCAAGGTGAGCTTTTCTGATCGCCTTTTGTCCGTCGTCCGTGTGTCCGTGCATCCGGCGTCAACAATTGCTTCAAACAACATATCCTCCTAAACAGCTTGGCCAATTTGAAAAATATTTTGCAGGAATGTTCCTTGGATGAAGCTCTACTAAAGTTGTATAAATGGTTCTGGTCCATTGCATAATTAGGTCACAGGAGCTAAAAATAGATTTTAAAAATGCAAACTTTGAAAATCTTCTTCTGCAAAACTGCAAGGCCTAGAGCTTAGATATTTGGTATGTAGCATCATCTTATGGGCCATTACCAAGATTGTACAAATCATAGCCCTACGGTGATAAATGCCCCCGCACCAGGGGTCACTTGTTTTACATAGAGTTATATAGGAAAATCTTTAAAAATCTTCTTCTATGAATCCATTAGGCCTAGAGCTTAGATATTTGGTATAGCATATTCTAATGGTTCATTACCAAATTGTTCAACAGAGCCTACGGTGAAAATGCCGCACCAGGGGTCATTTTTGACATAGATTATATAAAAATCTCTTTAAAAAAGTCTTCTTTATGATTCCTTAGGCCTAGAGCTTATGGCATTTAAGTATTGTCATCATCTATGGTTATCAAATGTTCAACATAGCCTATGTTTTTAAATGCCCTGCAATAGGGTCACTTTTTAAAAATTTATTTATAGGAAATTTTTAAAATCTTCTTTATGAATCCATATGGCCTAGAGCTTAGATATTTGGTATGTAGCATCATCTAATGGTTCATTACCAAGATTGTTCAAATCATAGCCAAACGGTGATAAATGCCCCCGCAATAGGGGTCTCTTGTTTTACATAGAGTTATATAGGAAAATCTTTAAAAATCTTCTTCTATGAATCCATAAGGCCTATAGATTAGATATTTGGTATGTAGCATCATCTTATGGTTCATTACCAAGATTGTACAAATCATGACCTTATGGTCATAAATGCCCCCGCACCAGGGGTCACTTGTTTAACATAGAGTTATATAGGAAAATCTTTAAAAATCTTCTTCTATGAATCTATAAGGCCTATAGCTTAGATTTTTGGTATGTAGCATCATCTAATGGTTCATTATCAAGATGTTCAAAATGGTGGCCCTTTGGAGATAAATGACCCCGCACTAAGTCTTCTCCTCTGAAACCATAAGGCCCAGTGCTTATATATTTGGTGTGTAGTATTGTCAGGGCTAAAATGTTTAAGATTGAGTTATATCAGAATTCTTGTCTGTTTAAAAACCTTGTAATCAGTTGAAGCAATGGTACTCAGGTGAGCGTTTCAGGGCCATCATGGCCCTCTTGTTTTTTTGTTGTTTTTTTAGCTCACCTGAGCACAACGTGCTCATGGTGAGCTTTTGTGATTGCCTTTTGTCCGTTCTTATTTTTTTGGTGTTTTTTTAGCTCACCTGAGCACTCATCAACAATTTGCCTTAAACAGCATCTCCTCATGAACCGCTGAAGGGATTTTGACCAAACTTCACAGGAATCATCCTTATGATGCCCCCTCATCTCCTCATGAACCGCTGAAGGGATTTTGACCAAACTTCACAGGAATCATCCTTATGATGCCCCCTATCAAAGTTGTACAAATTATTCAGATTGGTTAAAAAAGTAGGTCACAGGAGCTAAAAATAGATTTTAAAAATGCAAACTTTGAAAATCTTCTTCTGCAAAACTGCAAGGCCTAGAGCTTAGATATTTGGTATGTAGCATCATCTTATAGGCCATTACCAAGATTGTACAAATCATAGCCCTACGGTGATAAATGCCCCCGCACCAGGGGTCACTTGTTTTACATAGAGTTATATAGTTAAAAATCTTCTTCTATGAATCCATTAGGCCTAGAGCTTAGATATTTGGTATGTAGCATAATCTAATGGTTCATTACCAAGATTGTTCAAATCATAGCCCTACGGTGATAAATGCCCCCGCACCAGGGGTCACTTGTTAGCTCACCTGAGCACGAAGTGCTCAAGGTGAGCTATTGTGATCACCTTTTGTCCGTCGTCCGTGCGTGCGTGCGTCCGTCCGTCGTCAACAATTTGCTTTAAAGAACATCTCCTCCTGAACCGCTGAAGGGATTTTGACCAAACTTCACAGGAATCATCCTTATGATGCCCTCTATCAAAGTTGTACAAATTATTCAGATTGGTTGAAAAAGTAGGTCACAGGAGTTAAAAATAGATTTTAAAAACTCAAACTTTGAAAATCTTCTTCTGCAAAACTGCAAGGCCTAGAGCTTAGATATTTGGTATGTAGCATCATCTTATGGGCCATTACCAAGATTGTACAAATCATAGCCCTATGGTGATAAATGCCCCCGCACCAGGGGTCACTTGTTTTACATAGAGTTATATAGGAAAATCTTTAAAAATCTTCTTCTATAAATCCATAAGACCTAGAGCTTAGATATTTGGTATGTAGCATCATCTAATGGTTCATTACCAAGATTGTACAAATCATAGCCCTATGGTGATAAATGCCCCCGCACCAGGGGTCACTTGTTTTACATAGAGTTATATAGGAAAATCTTAAAAAATCTTCTTCTGTGAATCCATAAGGCCCAGAGCTTAGATATTTGGTATGTAGCATCATCTAATGGTTCATTACCAAGATTGTACAAATCATGACCCTATGGTTATAAATGCCCCCGCACCATGGGTCACTTGTTTTACATAGAGTTATATAGGAAAATCTTTAAAAATCTTCTTCTATGATTCCATTAGGCCTAGAGCTTAGATATTTGGTATGTAGCATCATCTTATGGTTCATTACCAAGATTGAACAAATCATGACCTTATGGTGATAAATGCTCCCGCACCAGGGGTCACTTGTTTTACACAGATTTATATAGGAAAAACTTAAAAAATCTTCTTCTGTGAATCCATAAGGCCCAGAGCTTAGATATTTGGTATGTAGCATCATCTAATGGTTCATTACCAAGATTGTACAAATCATGACCCTATGGTTATAAATGCCCCCGCACCATGGGTCACTTGTTTTACATAGAGTTATATAGGAAAATCTTTAAAAATCTTCTTCTATGAATCCATAAGGCCTAGAGCTTAGATATTTCATATGTAGCATCATCTAATGGTTCATTACCAATTTTGTTCAAATCATAGCCAAACGGTGAGAAATGCCCCCGCAATAGGGGTCACTTGTTTTACATAGAGTTATATAGGAAAATCTTTAAAAATCTTCTTCTATGAATCCATAAGACCTAGAGATTAGATATTTGGTATGTAGCATCAACTAATGGTTCATTACCAAGATTGTTCAAATCATGACCCTATGGTGATAAATGCCCCCGCACCAGGGGTCACTTGTTTAACATAGAGTTATATAGGAAAATCTTTAAAAATCTTCTTCTATGAATCCATAAGGCCTAGAGATTAGATATTTGGTATGTAGCATCATCTTATGGTTCATTACCAAGATTGTACAAATCATGGCCCTATGGTGATAAATGCCCCCGCACCATGGGTCACTTGTTTTACATAGAGTTATATAGGAAAATCTTTAAAAATCTTCTTCTATGATTCCATAAGGCCTAGAGCTTAGATATTTGGTATGTAGCATCATCTAATGGTTCATTATCAAGATTTCCAAAATGGTGGCCCTTTGGAGATAAATGACCCCGCACTAAGTCTTCTCCTCTGAAACCATAAGGCCCAGTGCTTATATATTTGGTGTGTAGTATTGTCAGGGCTAAAATGTTTAAGATTGAGTTATATCAGAATTCTTGTCTGTTTAAAAACCTTGTAATCAGTTGTAGCAATGGTACTCAGGTGAGCGTTTCAGGGCCATCATGGCCCTCTTGTTATTGAAGGTTTTATCTCATTATTTTTGGCAGGCATATAAATATAACTTTATATAACCACACACACAAAGTACAAACATAAAAATACATATATATTAAAAAATTCCACTGTCACCTGTGGCCGAATGGTTATGCCTCGGGAGCAGGAGGTCTTGGATGCAATCCCTTGCTTGGCGCTCAGCATATGAGTGTAGTTCCAGGACTAGATGGACCTATGTCAGGATAATGTGACTTGGTGTGGTATTAAGCTACATGTCTATGCAGTGTGGCAGCACTATATCTGTCTCAGGTAGTCATAGTCTCCAAAACATTGAAATCTGTCAGTAGGACGTTAAACAAATAAACAGACAAAAAAATTGCAGCTTGTTGAGCCAAAAGTTTTTATTCATACGATTGTCATGATTATGATATGATGCACCTGTCAGTGTCTTGCCCCGAAGATGAGGTTGTGGGGAGCAGTGATCTGACCTAGGGTAGTTTGACATTTTTCATTTTTTAGCTTGGCTGTTTTTCAAAGAATGAAATGTCAAAGTATTGTCATCACTTTGGTGTCGTAGTCACTGGAATCGGTGTAGTCGTGGAGAAGAAGAAAACTTTAACCTGGCCATACTCCTAAACTATTAAACTTTCTGTCATCAAATTGTGCATACTTGTTCACTATCACAAGGGCCCATCAAGGGCCATAACTCTTAGGTCCATTTTGACCAAGTTTATCTCCCTTTTTAAGAAAAAAGAAAACGTTGAAAAATTTTAACTTTGGCCAAAACTTCTTAACTATTAAACCTTCTGTCATCAAACTTAAAATACTTGTTCACTATCACAAGGGCTACATTCACATTAAGAGCCTAACTCAAAAGTTCTTTTTCACCAAATTTATATTAAAAAAAAAACAACAACAAAAAACAGACAAGTGTTGACATCTGCAAGCTGTGCTCTTGTTGAATCTTAAATCCCCACCCTAGGGCATTGGCAATTTGCCAAATTCCCTGCATTACCGTTAGGTAATTGCCAGAGTCTATTTCCTGGGATGCTGAACCATTCTGTCTGTCAATTCCAACCTGTCAGAAATGGTCTTTCTTTTGTCAATGTATACCCTCCACCCCAAACCTGGGACAAAACTCGATAGGTGCATGAGACTGACATTGATGTATTTTGTGGTGTCTATAGGCTGTAAACAACCGGCCGACCCTGGAATAGGTGAGGAAGTGGTCATGCGTATGATTAGCCATGGTTGCTGGAACACTGCTCTATAGCTTGTCTATCCCCAGCCATGATTCATCAATATCCTTAGTCTGTATTTTAGACTCGTACTAAAAAAAAGCATGTTTTCTAAAAATGATGTTTTCGATACTTACACTTAAAAGAAACTGTGCACTTGATATGTTCAGATTTTCTCAGTGTCAGTATATGAAAAGTTGTAATGCTTTGAACAATAAAAAGCAATTTTACCCCAAAGTCTGTGTGCTACACGTGGAAATTATGTGAAATGTTATCGGGCTATAACATAAAACCTAGCCATAGTTTAAACCAATATCTTGTCATACTTTAGAACTGTAAGGACCGAGATTCATATGTGTCAAATTTCAACTTTTTACTTAGTAGAGTAATCATTCTCAAATAAGGAAAAGTGCACAGTTACTTTGCATCTAAGTTAAAACTGAAAAATAGTTTAATCTTACTTTTTTATTTGTTTAAAAAAAACACCCAAAACAACAGGAAACATTCACATAGATGTCTATTTTTTGAATGTTTGAGAAAGCCAGACAATTTATGCATGCAAATACATGTATATATGACCAAAGTGCTAATAAAAATTGTTTTATTGTGCAGAAGTGAAAGGCATGAATTAACTTAATATTTTCACTGACTTTAATAATATTTCTTTATGTGTAAAAATAATAATTTCTATGAATATGTTGTGTTCTTGTTTATTCAATATATAAAAGTAGAAATGTGAATTTAGACTCAGGAGATTGATGAATAATGGCCACAGGGGCCCCATTTCACTAAATTTTGTACGAAAAATATATTTATATGCCTAAAATTACAGATTTAAAAAAGGAGTATTCTTGAAATTTATAGTTATAAAAAGTGACTTAGTTTGATGAAAATGGTCAGCTTTTAGTATGTTTTACCCTGCAGATTAAATATTAACAGACACTAAAGGACAACATACTTTCGATGAAGATCAAATTTGTACTAATTTCAGTGAAATGGCCAGGGCACCTTCTTGTCTCATTTTTATTCTTTCTGTACCACAAAATAGATTCTGAATAGTGTAACAACCATTATTTTGCTTTTTTAACAGTGCATCTTGTGTTTGACCCTAGATTCTTAAGGAATTTGCTTATTGTTTGATAGCCCTTTATTCTCCCCTGTTTTTCTTTAGATGCTTATGTTTCCACTTATATCAAAGACTAAGCAAACCCTCTGTCAGATTGTAAAAACTAATATGTAGGCAGAGAAGTTTAAAAATGTAAGCAAAGATATGATTTATTTTTATAATTATATAATAATAATATGTTTGTACAAAATTACGTATAATGTAAAATATATATATATATCAGATAGATTGAATGGTACTTTTTGATGTTCACATGGGTCACCAAGGGGTCAGGCCCCACTCCTTCAACTTTACTTATGACCTTATTTCTTAAACTTTGTTTGAGACTTAGTAACAGTTCACTGTTACATTTATTACTTGTTAAGAATAAAATTCCAGTTAATCGAATTACCCTTTAGCTCTTAAAGTTGCATTTTGATGTCTTAACAAAAGGAGCAGACCCAGATCAGAAAACTCCTTTCAAGATACATCTGGGGGCCTCCGTGGC
>CM037782.1:59138413-59188413 GCA_021229015.1 Solen grandis
GACAACAACAACAACAACAACTTACAAAATCAAACAAGCAAATAAAACATATACATGTAAAAAATTAAACCAATATATAGAAATAATTGAAGTAATTCAAAAATATTATCGACATAAATATTAAACATATCTATAAAGAAAATAATAAATTGATAAATACAATTTGAGGCGCAGTCGTCCATCGGTAGTATACATAACTGCAAATCCAAGGCGCAAAGTACTGGTCCAACCCAGGAGCTATAAGAAATAGTGCCATCGGCAAAATTAACATGACGCCAAAACGCCCCGAAACCCCGAATATGCATATCGGTTTAACCAGTGAAAAGCTGTACAAACCTACAAACAAATGCACGTGAATCTTGCTTACAATAGATTCATTTGTTCAACAACCTCCGACAAGCATTCGGGGCGGGGGTATACCCATTTTGGCGTCAAGTTAATTGTCTCCCAATCCACGAAAAAAGTATGTTTCAATCAATAAAATTACATATATTATTATTATATAGGATCTGACATGAATTGTTATTTCATATCAAATTTCATGAACGAGTTTAGTAAAATTTGATATGAAAAGACAATTCATGTCAGATTCTTTTATCATATGACCTTTACTGACAGTAAATCGCAATTACAACAAAAAACAAACAAACAAAAAATAAGATTGAACGGACAGCGAACAAATTACTATTTGTAATCTAACACCAAGAAAATAGTTTAAAATATTAACCGAAATTAATGATTTAATGTTTTCTTTTCAACATATATGAAAATGCATTTTTCAAGTATTTGCATCAAACACATTTAATCAGGTTTATATATATATATATATATATATATATATAGAATACACGCGCGTGACGCAGAGTGATGTAATTAGGGCTAAAAGTTATATGTCACATGTTAAATATAAGAAAATATGTGATGGTTATACAAACCCGGAAACAACTGTTTGAGCATAATGTCATATGATAAAAGAATATATATTGCTAATAAAAAAATAACAACAATAACAACAACAACAACATCATCAACAACATACACACATGCGTGTGTATGCATATGCATGTATACAAGACAATGCAAACATTGTATAAAATGATTAAACTACCGGTTGAGGGTTAATCTTCCTTTTATCAAGTTTATCTTGTAATCAATCATACTCCTTCCCTCGGAAAGGAAATAAAATCCCTTTTAAACAATGACATTGATAGATTAACCACACTGAAAAAACAAACATTGTGGACATGCATGCATTTGTGATAAAATATTTTTGAAATATAATTTCCATGTAGTTCATTATATCAGTTTTTCAGGCGACACAATCATAATGATATATTTTTCTACATGAAAGCTTTGAGGCAAAACATTTAGGATATATTTAGAATATGTCTTCATGGATCAACGACATGTATCGCAAATCCGAATGAAGACCATTTACATTGCACCATAACAATTTATATATATTATATATTACTAATGGCCATAAGAGGAAAACAACCGAAGAAAGAGCAGGCGTCTTTGGGACGTTAACATTTATTGTATATTTAATCATTCGGTAGTACATACAATTAATGGTCGTTCAGCTATCGGTAACAGTTGCTCATATGAGCGTTTGCATAGCGTATATAATGCAAACGGGGAACCAGCTGGCATTCGTTTCCTCTTGTGAGTAAGTTTAACCCTTTCCCTCATATAGTTTCATTTTGACGCACTCAATAGGTACCACATTAAGCCTGATCTGCAGAAAACCACAGTTAAACCTTTCCAAATTTAATTATGAAGTCCTAATTTCCAGACCACTGAGGAGCAGCGAACAGCATAAAACCTGATCAGCCTGCGAGTTACTCGCAGGCTGATCTGGTTTTATGTTGTTCGCATAGGTCTTTTCATGGCTTCTTCTATGAGGGAAAGGGTTAAGTTGTAACTGAACGTAGGACAAGTTTTTCACATGCTTTGAGGGTGGTAGAAGTTAACAATTGTCATCTCCTGTTCTAGACAGTTACCCTGTTATGACATCATATTGTCTAAACAAATCATAACAACTAATAGTAAATTACTACGCTTCTAGAAAGAAATAGTTTCAAATTAATGGTTATTTGCTGCAAACTAATTGATAGTCTAAGAGTTGTTAAAAACAAGCACAACAAAAACAACCGCGTGTTTCCGGTTAGGTATGAAACATCCGTCTCACGTGTCGAGAACCGTCTAACGTGACCTCTGTGTGGATGTTTCTGTCCACGTAGGATCTGAATAATTATTATTGACACAGACACATTAAGATTTGAAGATTATAGATATATAAGCGTAATTACTGAGGCCGCAATATATGTTATCTGTTTGTTTAATGTCCAACCGATAGTATATTAGTCATTTGGAGACGATGTCTACTTGAGACAGATATAGTGCTGCCACACTGCAGTATCACGCCGTAGACATGTGGCATGATACCACATACAGTCACATTTCCTGACACCGGGCCAACCAGTCCTGGAACTACCTTCATATGCTGAGAGCCAAGCAATGGATCTATACTAGTACTATTTTCACAACTTTGGTATATCACGGCCGGGGATCGAACCCACAACCTCCAGCTCCCGAGGCGGACGCTCTAATCACGCGGCTACTGGAGATCAGTGGTAACTTTGGATTGTAAAATAAAATGATACCCCCCAAAAAAAACCCCAAACCCCCCCAAAAAAAACAGCAACAATAACACAATAAAAACAACAACAAAAAACATTAACAAGAAGAAGAAGAAGAAGCAAAAACAGGTATATAATTTATTTGAAAACAAAACTACGGTAATGGCTCGTGAACATTTTCACCAGAAAATTGACTGATAAACATTTGAACCTGACTTCTCCTTCACAGCATCAATATTATTACTGTACAGCGATCAATAAATGAGCGCGCCTTCACTGTGAGAGACCCTTCCTTATTGCGCACAGTGGATGAACGTCATTTGAAATCAGCCTTCCTGTCGGACCGAGAACGCTTGGCATCACGGCAATCTGACTGTACACTGTCTATTTGTGAGAGGATAGTCATTCTAGGGTACAAGGTATTATTTGTATTTTCTATTTCTGCATGCAATTTAAATTCTGTTTGGTGTGTTTCCTGTGTGAAATAAATTATGATAAATGATCCGCTTTTGACGCGGTTCTCGAACCAAGGAAATACGATTTCTGTCGAAAGTGACAAAGATGCAACAAATAATGATGCTAAAGTAAACTAAAATTGGAAGATAGATGCAACATTATTAGTGCAAACTCCCTGGCTTTTTTTTGGCTGAAACAGCGAGATTTGTTGGCTGTGACATTGCTTTTGAATTGGAAACGGCAGTCATAGCTGACATAGATTTGGCAATCGATATGTTGTCTTGATTTTATAGACAGCGTTGTTGCCATATTCCCCATGAGATCTAATCACGGTCATGTTTTTGTTTTACATTATAACACATACAGCGCAAAACTTAATTTCGTAACTATACTCAAAAATCAGTTTTGGCACATATGCTGCTTGATTATTTTCGCAAGACAAGGAGATATGTAATGTAACATTTTAGGAAACAAGATGATATAAGAGGTCTGTTATCACGTATATATTTATTCACATACGGTATCGATTCTGTATCACATCCGATTTATTTGTAAACAACCCCTCCCTTGGTGGTCAGCATATCAGTGTGTAACGTAGGACTGGTTGGCTTTTTGTAAGGATAATGCGATGTGGTATCATACTATTTGTTGACAGCGTGATGTCGCAGAGATGTAGCACTATTTTTGTCGCATGCAGACACGTTCCTTAAAGACTGATATACTGTCTTTGCGACATTAAACTAAAACAACAACAACAGCAACAACAACAACAACCTAATTAAAATATCTGACGTCCACACTAGTTTTCTTCCAGCAATAATTCTCAGCAAATATTTGCTTTCGAGCAATGCAGGCAAACCTCAAGTGATAATTGGTTCAGACACAGAATTAGCCAATATCCATTGCCTTTTCGCCTATATTAAATTCCTATTACAATTTAATATAGAAAATCAACCTCGTGACCCACTAACTTAAAGAAACCAGTCCACTAATGTATAACTATATTTTTGTTTTGGAGATGGAGATTTGCCAGCCATCACGCGCAGCACAGCAGTCCGTGGAACCTACATTCTTCACACCTGTAGTGTAGGCCATTATATTGCTTCTAGCTGAAGCAGAGCGTCTTTACCTGTAGCCACTAGTTGCTATGAAAAAGCATAGACAAACATAAATTTCTCTGGTCACAAATATGTGTATAGTGTGATTGTCAGTTTCTCGTAAACAGTAAAGATCGGCCCAGTCATGATAATGACGAGATTAGGCCCAGGATTGTAGTAAATAAAAACTTATTATAATGCTTTAAAATAAGGATGATTTGTGATTTGAGCTTGACGTTATACTTCAGTACATGGGTCTGGTTTAAACGTAAAGGGAAAGAGTCTATTAAGACATTTCTACAGATAATAGAAGACCGAAGCGGGCGGAGGCTTCTACTGTCTGAAGAGATGTCTTTATTGATGATTTAGACAAAATAATACAGATTTAATAACGTTCCTCGAGAAAATAGAATATGCAAATTATGTAATACGGAGCAAGATAAATCAGAATTGATCCTGATGAGATAATATAAGAAGAGAATATCTTCTTGGTAATATAGCATGGCCTACTGTTAATAAATTTTGTACAATTATGTTAACCCTTTCCCTCATATAGACTCATTTTGACGCACTCAATAGGTACCACATAAAGCCTGATCTACAGAAAACCACAGTTAAACCTTACCTAATTTAATTATAAAGTCCTCATTTCCAGACCACTGAGGAGCAGCGAACAGCATAAAACCTGATCAGCCTGCGAGTTACTCGCAGACTGATCTGGTTTTATGTTGTTCGCATAGGTCTTTTCATGGTTTCCTCTTTGAGGGAAAGGGTTAAGCACAAATGAATAGAAATGTTGTATCTGTTATATTTCTGTCACATGCATTTGAAATGAGAAAAAAATGTTGTCTCTGAGGTTAATATTTGTTCCTAATTGTTTAAACAAAGTATTCTTTGTCGTAGTTTGTTTTAATCAAGACATAACAAAATACCCCGTGTGTCTGTTCTGGTACATTGCTTTTGTAACCTTTCCTTTGTCACTTAATGCTTTTGTAATTGTGTCATATTAATTTGTAAATGCCAAAGACAGACATGTTGATATGCCAATAAAAGATGTATCTATGCCTTTAGAAGTCATCCCAAATCTGTGGCAAACACTTGATTTTGTCTACACTTGATAGATCTATTTTAAATATGGCAAAATAGAATCGTATGCTATCGAAAATTTAAAATTTCAGAGCTTCTAAATGGTCACAAATGTAGGGTCAACATAAGATAGGGATATAAAGGGTCTTAATTTCTAAATTTTACTCATTGTCGCCTACTATTTTAGACTGGCGGTATCTTCAAAGCGTTTCGTAAAAAGCTACATTATGGTTATGTATTGCATGTGTCATGTGTTTCGATTATTTTGCACTTGAACGTTTCTTTTTGGAAGAAGGAGGTTAGGGAATTTATCTTCCCCGTCATTAAATGTAAACATGGGACACTGTTGAAACGTGCACGCGTGTATACAATGCATATAAAATGATAAACAATACAAATATGTGCTGTAAAATATTTACTCTTTTTTTTAAAAAAAAAAAATCTGCAATAATCATAGATGACAGGTTGATATACAAACTACATTTGTGTATGGAAAAGGTTCGCGAATAATTCAACAAATGATAGAGATTAAAATAGATACACAAGATAGAGGAAACTCACAAACATCTCAATAGCATCGTCATGACAACCACAATCATAGCCATGACTACCAACATCGACGAGAAGGTTGAAGGTCAAAGTCTAAACCAGACTTAAACCCATATCCTACTGGCTTTTAAATATTCATATACATCAGTATAAAACATTTACTTTAATAATGAAATCCTCGATGATTCAGAGAATATTTAACTTTTGTAAACAAGACATTAAATACACAAAAAACTACAGTTTAAAAATCATTAATTGTAGTATACAGAGGATACTTTTGTTCTGATTAAGTTTTTCAAGAAACAGCAATTAGTCAGTTAGTCAATATCCATTTGTCGAAAGACATGGACTTCCTTTCTAAGGCCAATGTAAATCAACCATTTGAAACCTGTTTGTTGATATAACTACGGCCTGTGTTATATTTCAGTTACTAAAATAAATTACTTTGAATGAATTTGTGATCAACTTTAGAGTTGATCAATTTAGAAAATAATCAGCCATTCCAGTAATATTGTAGGATTTTCTCGCAGTACATAAAGATGAAAAATAAAGTTAGTAATTGAGAAACCGAGTCTAAATTAGACCTAATTTTGACTCGGTTTCTCAATTACTAGCTTTATTTTTTCACGTGTTCACTTATTACTGGCGTGATATCGTTAAGAGTGACTGCACCTGTACCTAACGGCAAGTTAGGTCATTCTAATAAGTTTTTTTTCCTATAGTTCAATATATGTTTTAAACAAACTTTAAACTCAAAGAAGCATTAAAGATATTTATGTTTTTCATTTAGTCAAGGTTTGTATTATGAAAAATAGGTTGCATTATAAATCAAAATACAGAAAGTTGTTTATGCAGTTCAAATAAAAAGAATTCCTTTTATAAAGATACGCAATGCATTTTTTCGCTACGTATTTATTCAAAACGTGAAAATATTGAACCTGTTTTATGTTAGGCAAGCATAACCGATACATTGCGTCACCATGGTAACAGTGAGATAATTCTTGCTACAGAGTAAACATTGATCAGCTGTGGAGAATGCAGCAGACGATATTAACCATTTTGTACATACTGATAAATTACCTTCAAGAAGGACTATGGAAAATCGTCAATAGGGGTCACAGACATGTGGGCCCATTTCTACAAAATTCCAGATAGATGACAGGTTCTGACACATGATGTTTGTTTACTGCTTTTAACGTTCCGTCGACAGTATGTCAGTCATTTGGAGACTATGTCTATCTGAGGCAGATATAGTGTGTCCACACTGCAGTAACACGCCTGGACACACATCATATTATCCTGACATCGGGCCAACCAGTCCTGGAACTACCCTAAAAGATATACCAGTACCATTATTGTCGCGGCCATGCTTAAAATTTTTATTCCTCCCAAAGCTCAATTTAATAAACAAGAGGGACATGATGGCCCTGAATCGCTCACCTGATTATAAATGAGCAACATATGTTGGACTTTTCATATGACCTACTTTTTGACACCACATGACCCACTTTTGAACTTGTCAAAAGGTTTTTCTAAGATTTGACCGACCCACTTTTATTCGAACTTGTCCAAGATTTTATGGAAACAAACATTCTGACCAAGTTTCATAAAGATTGGGCCAAAAATGTGGCCTATAGAGTGTTAACAAGGTTTTTCTAAGATTTGACCTCGTGACCTACTTTTTGACCCCACATGACCCAAATTCGAAGTTGTCCAAGATTTTATGGAGACAAACATTCTGACCAAGTTTCATGAGGATTGAGCTAAAAATGTGGCCTCTAGAGTGTTAACAAGGTTTTTATTAGACTTGACCTCTTGACCTACTTTTTGTCCCCACATGACCCACATTCGAACTTGTCCAAGATTTTATGGAGACAAACATTCTGACCAAGTTTCATGAAGATTTGGCCAAAAATGTGGCCCCTAGAGTGTTAACAATGTTTTTATAAGACTTGACCTCTTGACCTACTTTTTGACCATACATGACCCAATTTTGAACTTGTCCAAGACTTTACGGAGACAAACATTCTGACCAAGTTTCATGAAGATTGGCCTAAAAATATGGCTCTAGAGTGTTAAGCCAAATTGTTGACGACGCACGACGGACCATCACAAAAGCTCACCCTTGAGCACGTTGTGCTCAGGTGAGCTAAAAAAGTAATACAGTGATTTACAAAAATGTATATTGAATACTGTCTACTTGCGAGATCCTGCCGTAAACAGTGTGTACTGACATTGTCCTGACCAACTCTGGAACTACTCTTATCATCTGCATCAGCCAAGCGATTTACCAAAATTGTGTTCACAACTTTGATATGTTGCAGATAGGTGTCGAACACATGGCATCCGGTTAGTGGTCTATAAATATATAACACTCGTGTTATATATACTTGTATAAAACTTCTGAATGCAGGACACACTTGTATTATACTCTTAAACGAATTATTCAAAAATATATGGTCCAAATAATTTTACTTATTAAGATAAATCATTGCATAACTTATTCAATTCGTTTATCATATGTTTGAATTGTTCATTTAAACTGAAATTGAGATTGATGACATTTAGTTAATGTGAATCAAAAATCTGATATGCGAAAACATAAGACAGCTGTATTGAAACTTGTATTTTCAGGATTAAGATGCCGTTGACTATACTTGTTTGCGGAGGTGGAAATGGGGCTCACACACTGGCCGCCACGGCATCAAACCACAGCGACACCGATGTGCACGTGATGACGCTCTTCGCCGACGAGGCTGAAAGATGGTCCAACACACTTGGAGCCGATAGTATTTTTGTCGATGCCACAAACAACAACGGCTCGAAATCAAAATTATATGGAAAACCAAAGCTAATCACCAAGGACCCAAAGGCAGCTATGGATGGCGTTGATGCTATCTTTTTTGTTGTACCAGCGTTTGCCCATCAGCAATATTTCGATGCAATTTCAGATTATTTAAAGCCCAACACGACAATTGTTGGAATGCCAGGCCAAGCTGGATTTGAATTTCAAGCACTTGCGTCTCTGAAAGCCAATGCCGCAAACTGTGCCATCATTAGTCTTGAATCTTTGCCTTGGGCGTGCAGAATTCTTAAGTTTGCAAAAGAAGTACAAATCTTAGGGTACAAAGATGTACTTGGCGCCTCTCTAATCCCAGGAAAAGGAAACTACAAAATGCCACCATTAGAGATTGCACAGAGTGTTTTAGGTGCAAAACCAAAACTTGTGCAAACTAACAATTACCTTGCTGTTAATCTCATGGCCAAGTCTATCATCCATCCCCCAGTTTTGTACGGGAAATGGAAAGACTGGGACGGGAAACCAGTCCAAGAAGCTCCTCTTTTCTACCAAGGTGTCGACGATCTGCAGGCCGACCATTTGTCCAAGGTTAGTGATGAGGTACTGCTAGTCGCAAAAAAGATCAATGATCTGCGAAAAGATTTGGATATGAAAGACGTCATTCATATTTTTGAATGGTACAAAATATATTATGCAGATCAGGTGAAGGATACAACCAACTTGAAAACAGCCATGCAAACAAACTCGGCGTACGATGGACTTCTTCATCCAATGAAGAAGGTTGACGGAGGTATGGTGCCTGACTTTTCCTACCGTTACATTGCTGAAGATGTTCCTTTTGGACTTGTGGTCATTAAAGGAATGGCTGAATGCGTTGGTGTTAAAACACCGACAATGGACACAATTATTTTATGGGCACAAGAAAAGATGGGCAAGGAATATATTGTTGGATCAGAGCTTACCGGGAAGGATGTAACAGCCACGAGAGCTCCACAAGCTTATGGTTTCAAGACATTGGAAGACCTTTGCAAAACACTTTAAATTTCAACTGCTCTTTGGCTAACATCTGCTTCATAACACATGCGTAAAGTCAATAAAGACTCTATACGAATTGCATTTCAATATCTAAGGAAACAAGAAAGCAACTTATTGTTTTTTAACTAGTAATTTGAGATTTAATGCTTTTGATATTAAAGTTCATGGAAATAACGTATGGATTGATTATGTGGAAATGATTTAAATATCGCATTAAATTCAGTATGCAATCTATTCGTTCATAATCGGTTCTCCCATTGCATCTCCGCCATTGACTGTTGGCTACTTTCAGATTCACATGAAAAGCGCGTGAGAATGGATCAAAGTTGTCGAGTGGATACTATAAGAAAGAAAGAATATCTCCGTCTTTTTATCGGCATGTACAAAATTACATTATTTATATCATTACACAGGCAGTTTACAGTAAAATTATGAGTGAAACGATTTATAATACAAGTTTTGAAAGTTTGGCTAATTGGGTTAACTCAGTCAATGGCGAGGTGAATGGCAAGTAACGTTTGGAGATTGTATACATTAATATGTTTAATGCTTTATCTCTCCTTAGTGTTAAGAAGTCTTTTTTTTATTGATTAATATAATAAAATCAGTAAGTAGAAATAAATAAAGTTTAAAATATATACATTTAAGTGTGAAACGTTGAATTGTTGTAACAGATGCAAAAATGATTTATACGAGTGTGTTAAATTGACTGCATTTGTTCGAATATTGTTAAAGTTTATTTTCCAATACTTCTCACAGCCACGTGAATGTGATTTAAAAGGGTTGCGTCGCGGTCCTATTAAAAAGAGTTCGATATCTTGAGAAACCATTGAAAGACAGCAATGTAACTCACACATATGCATTCGACTATTTTTTTGTATTGCTGAGTCAATGCGCTAAAGCAGGGGTATTAATCTCCTTCAGTGACCTTGTTTTTTTATTTTTTACAATTTGGCGCTATTCATCTATGGTGGCTTAACTGCCGATTTAAACAAAAGGGTTTATCTGTAAAAGTAAACTGAAAGTGCACGGCATAGCGGAGACTCAGTGAAAATGGATTCTATATTATGTACGTACACAATGAATGTTCAGAGCTCGTATACAGGTTCCATTGCATGAATATATTTCCAACATGAATGATTCAGTGTTACTGCAAGTTTTGTATCATGTCTCTTGCACCTTCAAAGCTTCAATATTATCAGCGCCAACTACATAAATGTAAGAAAACAACAAAACAGTCATATATAGTTTACCTTAATACGAGTTTGCTTTAAGTTAATTCACCCATCATTAAATTATAATCATGGTCCTTCAAATGCTTAAAAAAACCAGTGCAGATGCAGGAATCCATTGACTTGGAATTATAGACTCTCTTGGTGGACCATAATTACAATTTGATGGATGATGGATGGTTTACCTTAAAATATAGATATCTACCTGTTCTTAATATATAGTTGTTTTTTTAATATGTATATATTTATCATATTTTCCATTCAATTATGTTTTCTTATTCTTTTTTTTTTTGGAATGGATATTTACAATAAAATAAAGATGGATTGTTATTTGAAAACCTCTGTTGCCTTTTATGTATTTGCATACTTTATTTTTTGTATTAAAATAAACTTTTGTTTGCAATCGTTTTGTATACATATTTACTTCTTATATTTGTGGAAAAAGTTAGTTACTCAAGCATCAGGATATCGAAATAAATCATAGAATGACATACATTAAAATTAAAACCAATCAGGATGAAATTTTAGTTAGTAAACAATATAAACAAGAGTGGTAGTTGAGTGTCGTTTATTCATTGTGATCAGTAGTGTTATTCTATCAATTATATGTAACTGAATTGAGTGCCCCCTGCGATGATACAAACTGAATTTTCAAACCGATTTCATTGTTTTGTTTAACCCGCTATATTTAAGACTGTGTACATAGAGGGTCTATAGAGAGTATTAACCCTTTCCCTCATACAGGACACCATGAAAAGACCTATGCGAACAACATAAAACCAGATCAGCCTGCGAGTAACTCGCAGGCTGATCAGGTTTTATGCTGTTGGCTGCTCCTCAGTGGTCTGGAAATGAGGATTTTGTAATTAAATTTGGTAAGGTTTAACTGTGGTTTTCTGCAGATCAGGCTTTATGTGTTACCTATTGAGTGCGTCAAAATGAGTCTATATGAGGGAAAGGGTTAAAGTTAATATGAGGTACTTTGATACGAAAGTCAAAGAGACAGTGCAGTTGTTTGATTATAAAGCGCATTTTCCCCATAAATTAGATGGAATTTATGCTTTCGTTCGAGACCCAGTAGGAAAAAACACATTTCATTTATTTTTACTGTGGTCATTCAGATCAGCTCTAGAAAGAAAGAAAATAGTTTTAATTCATTTTGACAATTTGTATAAGTATTGTTCCTGTTAAAATTGGTTGGGAACACTTTATTACCTACATGTATGCATTATAATATTTTGAAACGAAACAATCATTTAACATGCATGCTTTGTTCGCCGAATGTATTATTACGATAGTCAGTAGCAAAGAAGTTAGGACATAAAAATTAGTGTTTTCTTGTGTCTAAAAATTGAGAATCTTTAATACCCGAGCTTTAAACAACAACAACAACAACAACAACAACAACAACAACAACAACAACAACAACAACAACAACAACAACAACAACAACAACAACAACAACAACAACAACAACAACAACAACAACAACAACAACAACAACAACAACAACAACAACAACAACAACAACAACAACTAATTTGACGGAGTTATGGCTCTTGCAATTTTTAGTTTTTGTCCCAGAAAGTTTTTTCTTCTCCGGATAGCAATATTTTTTATACCTGGTTTTATGCCCATAAAAGACTGGTTACCGACACTTGGCCGAGATATCATAGCCTACGCTTTACCAGAGTGATTTTGTTACAAGAAATGCAAAAGAGTTATAGAGTTTCTTTTTAACTACCATATTTGTTTCCTGCATTTATTAAAAAAAAAAATTAGTAAGTAACATCTCGATAACTATTGTCACCTCTATTTAATATTGAATGTGTGCACTATTTTCATTAGATTGGCGGTAGCCAGTCTTACGTACCGGCATCGTTGAATTTCATAATTCACCACACTGCATCCCTCCGCGCTCAGTATGCGATTGTAAGGTTCGACCTTCACCCCGGATCACTATGAAACAAATCAAAGCGCCCTGAACACAGAGGGAATGCCGGCGGGGTTATTATGAAAAAATAAAAAAATAAAAAGCGAGATTAGCTGACTTACTAGTGTTCCAAGAAAACGTTTATAATTTTTGGCGTCAAATATTCTTTGTCTTTATCGAGTTAACACTGTAATTTGAATTAAAGCTTTTTCACTATGTAAATTCTGCCGACAGTCTCAGCGTAGTGAGCGCTTTGATTCTTTGTTAAAGGAAAACCTGTTTTGTTCCCTGCGTTTCGTGGGGTTGATCAACTGACATTTGGCAGACATCGGGAGTGCAGGATGCAAAGTTATTACTTTTGGAAAGGTCGACGCTTTAAATAGGTATCATTCACTGTCTTGTATCGTTCGCCCGTGTCTTCCAGTTCAGGTTTTAAGGTCCTGCACCTCTTATGCATTACCTCAAATTGAAAAGAACATCCATATATAGGCTAAAAAAACTGTCAACCGCTTTGAAACTCAGGATTGTGTGTTTACATCTCAGTAGGGGCCATTTTTTCTACTTTTCTTTTTTGACATTTTTTTCAGATCATATTTAGAATAAAAAAGTATTTATTTTCATTTTTTAATTTGTTTAGGTGTTTAAGTAATTCAGGGTCATGTACTAAGGTAGAATTATGTTTGATTTCAGGTACTTGCTTCACTTACTGATTATCAAATTAAATTTGATTAAAACGCCATTTTTAAAGTTCAGAAGTTGTAAACATTTTACCCAAATAATAAAGGTTGCAAAATTTGAAGCAGTTCCCGTAGTTGAATTTACAATATGTTTGTTAAAACATATTTATTAGTCAACTACTATAACAGAACAATTCACAAATATGTAATGCAAAACAGGATTAAACTGAAGGCTAAAAGCTTACTGATTTTTTTCCTCTTGCAATATGTTGCAGACAATACGCTTTTAAAGATTCAGTTTATTAAGACACATTTTGAGCTATAAGTATGCAAGACATAAATGAAACAAGAAATATCTTTAAAAAAGATATTCGGCGTAGCTAAAAAATTGTCAATTGTAACATGTAAAACAGATTAAACTATTTTACAGTTGGAGCCGTTAACAATAATGTTTATAAACACCAAGATTATGGGAGGTATTGTGAAGACTATATAACAAAACAGATTTAATCTAAAAACTAAAAAATAGCTTATATACCAACTTCCATTAAATATAATTCACTCGCTGATTTTTTTAAAGTAAGATAATTCATATGTAACCAAGAGAAACCATTGCGTATATCCGATTATTGTTTCTAGATCCGCACAAAAACTGCACAACTTCTCCGCAGTAGTTACCTCCCCGGACGACCGACTCAACTTTTATAAATTAGGGGAAATTGTGGTCTAAAAATAGACATACGCCTGTTTCTTATTTAGTTGTTTTACATCATATTGCCAAAGCAGCATTCCTAAATTGATATGGAAGTGTTAAATTTTTATTACCTTGTTACCTTTCATGTTTAAACTGTAAAAGAAACCTGTTATATCAAGTAAAAAGCTATATACAATATGAAACTCCCATTTTAAAATGGACTATCCTTAATATTCTAAAAACAAATTATACAGGCCAATGATAGCATTGTATTTACTCTGGCTGCATATGCATACCAACATTTATTGGTTGAAGAAGTAGATCAAAATCAATTTTATACAACTACGCCGGAAAAAAAGAAAGTTATAACAAATGTGTCTCTTTTTCTCAACGCCGTCTCTGTATTATATACAGAATGATTAAATAACTTACACATTTCATTAAAAATGTATTTTTGTAGATAAAGTTTTGTTTATTTTTTCAGTGTCAAACTGAACATAGACGTTCAAGATTAAAACATCATTACTTAAGTTGCAGATGGTAAAAAAACATTAAAACTTTACCATTGTTAGTCTAATATATTATACTTTCGGTAATTTGATTATTTTTGTGATTCTTAATATAATGCGTTAGAGTTAGAGAGAATTCAGAATGAAAAGCATCAATAAAAAGGCCAGAATTATTGTCATCTTCTTTGAAACTGTGGGTTGTGGGTTTAAATACCAGTCGGGTAATTTATTCTTTCTTTTATTTTTCTCTTGGACCGTTTTTATTCAGGTCAGATTTAGAAAGAAATGTGTTATATTTTATTTTTATTATTTTAAAAGGATTTATTGGATAAATCATGCACATTTTAACAACTATCCATTATCTATGGTACAGTCTAAAAAACTCAAAAGCACTCAGTAAAAGTCTCTCAAATTTGCAAGATCAACCACGATTAAATTCGGGTAAACCTTAAGTCCTTAAATTGGTTGGGTAGAGTAACTTTATATTGGATAATTTTTTAAAATACTTTGAGTCTAAAAAAATCCTTTAACATAAACGGTTTGTTTACTGAAAGCTTTAATTTGATTCTAAACGATAAGCAATAGCAAAGCATTTTTCATAAAGAGCTTGTAACATTTTTTTTTTTAAAGAAGAACCCTTTTTAAGTCAGAGATTTAGATAGGAAAAGCATGTGGTTGAAGTGTAAGAGCTGTAAACTGATTTCATAAAAGAAACAGAAGGTTAGGGCAAACGATCTCCACTTAATGGCAAAAACGAAATGGGATAAACATAGTGTAAACAATTTCCTTTGTTTATACATATTTAATAACAAATTGAAAAGAAAATTCTACTCATGGGATATGCCGTAACACGGACTGCGTTTTAATGAATGCATCAATTCTGCACAGTTTCCATTAAGTTGGAAATTGCACAAAGAATGCATGATTAGCTCAATGATGGCTATATTCATGGTAATCATACTGTAATATGTTCATGCATAAATGTCAGGGTTGGTTTACAGCAGACATTTCACATGCCAGACTATATAATCACTTTTACATACAACCTGCATTGTTTTCAGTCGTACAAGTTTAGCGGGGCTACGGTTAGAAGGATGATGCAAGTTCGGGAGCGCAGTAGCTTTCTAAACGATGTTCAATTGTCGTGCAACAATCTTATAAGTGCTACATGATTGTATCATTAATGAAATATATGATACTCGTACAATAACGTATTTAAAGATGCCCCGACGGCTGCTCCGTTTCAATTTTCGCAAGAGGAAGGTACAGTATTCTAGATAATTTATATTTTTTTATTTTGGAAAGGTATACATGAAGACCAACCTTCCATGCAATGAGAAGACGAACGAAATCGAAAAACAAATCTAGTGCCCCTTGCAGCTGTACAGGAGCTTTGGACACGGGGGGGGGGGGGGGGTAGGCCTTCTTCGAATAATTCTTTGCAGTTGATATTGAGTCCTATGACAATGCCAGGGATAACATTGACAGGGAAGAAGAACAAGCGATTACGGTGGACTCAGGAAATCGACCATACAACATGACAGCTGTACGGCTGTCATTAGATAGAAATACAGTCGTGTGATTAAAACAAAAATCGAACAATGGTAGGGTAGTTTAAAACTATCATAGGTATAGGTAAGTTATCCAAGATTAGATTATCATATACGATCTACGAACCTGATCGTACAACGGCTCCTTGGTCTAACGCTACAGTCGTAGGGTATAGCACAACAAACCTACTAAATAGGTCTGACATCAAGGATGATGATTAACTATGATGAGAGCCTACGGCAGCTTTTTGTAACACAGGACTGTCCGCATTCGGGGTCTTCCTCCACCTGTAATTAGCTGGACGTCTCTATATGACTGAATTACTGTCGAAGCGACGGTAAACTCATATAGTCAAGTCACGTCAAGACTGACCTGGAAGTTACCAAAATTTTTATTTCCTAGGCTTGTAATATGTTTGCTGATCGACGTATGATGCAGAATGTTAAGGGAGTTAACATTTATGGTTGCTGGTTCCGATTCCGTCTGGTTGCAGTCTCCCTTTACATTTTAACCGGCATATGACGGATATAAGTCATAATGTAAAAAGTTAAAACTTTTAAGTATCCTCATAATGTTGAAAGAAACATGCACTATACATACACCATATCAAAAACCATAATTTCACAGAAAGAAATATATCTGTTTAAATTAATTAACTTACAATAATTACCTTGTTAAAAATTTCACAGAATAATAAATCTCAATAAAGTATTAGCATTATCACAGTTGAAATTTCATACTATCACAGATGGTCAAATTTATTTAAACAATCTAGTAAGGTTTTCATTAATATCGTCAAGCATATTTTAAAAAATAATTTGAAATGATTTTACTGAAATAATATAAAAAACAAGATGTGAAATTATCAACAAAGATATAAGACATTGACCACAAGACATATATTACACAAGATGCCCCAAAGAAGTCTGACGTCTTATTCTCAATGTGGATCCTAAACAAAATCGGACATGGCCAAACCGTACAAAAACATACAAATGTTACTAATGCTGGTTTACATAACAAATAAACACGGGCCTAAATTACTTCCCTAAGGAACGCCACATGAAATATCGATTCTCTCAGAAATATATTTTTGATCTTCATCCATGAAACTATCAACAGATGAAACTAAAAATATACTTGACAAGTCACACAATTTTAAATAATTTATACATATATCAATAGATATTTTTTAAGATTTAATAACTTTGTTTTTTGTGTATCAGATAGATTTTTTTTCTGCGTGATATACAAGTATGTGACCTAAAAAGGATAAAGAATATGTTGAGATTATTGCAGGATCTGTGATTACAGGTATTTTTCAATTGTAAAATCTTCCAGTATAAAACTGATTTATTAATTTCAAAATCCAAGATTATATCCTTTAGAATCTGATCTACAAGTAGATAAAAAAGAAAATCTTTAAATCTTCTGTAAAATAACTAGTGTGTTTGTACAATGATCCTTTTAAGATGGGATTAGATTCTGATTTAAGGATATCATAGAAAACAGCATCTTTATTGTTATTTTCTAAGTCTCTAAGCTCGGTGAAAGCCATATCTTTGTGAATATAAACAAAAAACCCCATTGCCAGTCTCGGTTCATTCTTATCACATTGGCGTAATTAATGGTCACTTCAATACCTGTAATGGTACTGTCTAAATCCGTTGCCAGTCTCGGTTCATTCTTATCACATTGGCGTAATTAATGGGAACTTCAACTCCTGTAATGGTACTGTCTAAACCCGTTGCCAGTCTCGGTTCATTCTTATCACATTGGCGTCCTGTGGTACTGTCTAAACCTCCAGTCTCGGTCCATTTTTATCACATTTAACCTGAATGGTACTGTCTAAACCCGTTGCCAGTCTCGGTCCATTTTTATCACATTGGCGTAATTAATTGGAACTTCAACTCCTGTAATGGTACTGTCTAAACCCGTTGCCAGTCGCGGTTCATTCTTATCACATTGTAGCTATTAATGGGCAGAAATTGTCAAATGTAGAATTATCATCGCTGAATAAGAACTTTTTTCATTAGATCTAAAATACTTAAAAATTATAGTAATCATACACCAAAAATTTCGCACCCTAATAGCCATTTTCCATATCTTGCCACTGGGTGGTACAATTTCTATGACACTTTGACACTTTGAAGACATTCAGAAATGAAAATATTTCACCAAGAGTTTTTTTTTCAACTTTTATTTTAATTTTGGGGTGATATTCTGTATTTAACATTGAAGCCTATAGTAAATACACATCTTCTATGAATATGAAAAACTTAAATTGAATTATGAGATAAACTCTTAGTTTTCAGGGGAGACTACTCATGACAGCAAAATTATCAAGGGGAATAATAAAAGACTGTCTGTCACGTGTCATAACATGTCAATTTGCCCCTAAGATTCCCAATGTTTGACATTTTTTCACATGACTGTGAAGTTATATGCATGACTTTGATGGAATTGGTGGCTTTCAGGGTTCTAAGACCTTAAAATAAACACATTGCTTGAATGGTACGTATAATTCTCCAAATATATACTTAAGCTTAGTGCCAATTCATTCAACGATACCATCTTTTCTGCAAATAAGAATTCATTAGAGATTTTATATAGGTCCATATTCATATCTGTCAATGCTGTCTGCTTTGCCATGGGAAATAACTTATCTGCGGCAAAAACAACATTAATGTTTAGGTTGTCTTTTGGTCGATTGCTCACGAAACATTCCTAACGGACTTTGGATGGGGATGTTCGTCTTCGCTCTACCTTTGCAATATCAAGGGACAAATTTGCAGTTTATTTTTGGCAAATATATATATATATATATATATATATATATATATATATATACGCCATATTAAAGGATTTAGGCGTCTTTTTGTAAAGATGATATTTTTAATTATTTTTAAGAACAACAGAACTGATAAAACAATTAAAATAAACAAGCTGTCAGTTACCATTATGACCATAGACCCAAAATTATATGATTTATTGGTTAAAGCACAGTTGATGACTGTCTTAGAAAGTTACAAGCGTTTTTTCCACCAATCTCTGATTTGATTTTTGTCCTTTCCTGCATGGATAACTCCAAAGGTACATTGCAGAGCCTCAGAATTAATGGTCATTTCAGATTTTACATACAGCTTGACAATGTAAGCATTGAAAACAAACGCATTTAATTTATATCTGTGTTGGATATTCTCGTATAGGAACTTAGACACCTTCGTATCTGAAATGAAACCAAGTAAAATCAAGTGACCTCAATTTTTAATAAGGCTGATAGTGAACGTTATAGGTCAACCATGACCTCCTTGTTCTGAGTGTTTCTTGTGATATATCATGTACTGGATACTTGTGCGCATGTGTGTGTGTGTGTGTGTGTGTGTGTGTGCTTGTGTGTGTTCTAGGGAAGACTATATGAACTTTGTGTTGGTTGAACTGGTTTTGTAAGGACGATGGAAATCGGAAACTCACGTCTTGGTCAAAAAGTACTTAAAGGCACATAAAGATAATCCTGAATTTTACCAGGAACTGTCAGATAAAATGGCTATATATGATGACAGTATTTTTATTCTAGCAGGAGATTTTAACTTGGTTCTTAATCCAGATATAGACGCATTTAATTATATAAATGTAAACAATACGAAAGCACGGGAAAAGGTTTTAAGTATCATTTCAAACTTCACAGTTGTAGATCCTTGGAAGATCATTTAGAAGATAAGCAATATACATGGTATAGGAAAACCCCTATTAAAAGAGCAAGGCTTGATTTTTTCTTAGTTTCAGATTATTTGTTCACAGGCATTAACAAAACTGCAATTATGCGCGGCTATCGTTCAGATCACTCTTTGATATATTTGTCTTCAGATTTTAGAAAATTCTAAAAAAGAAAGTTCAATATTTCTTTACTTAGAGATCTGTCCTATGTGAATGGAATAAAAATATTATTAAAGAAACGATATAACAATATGCTATTAAAATTCCCACTGGAAACAATATTAATGAAATTCCATTGCTGTCTCTCAAATTTAGTATCAGTGATCAACTTTTCTTTGAAATGTTATTATTGGCAATAAGAGGTAAGACAATTAGCTATGCACATAAGGAAAAAGAAAGATATTAATAAGAAAATGTTATTTTGAAAGAAATCGAACATTTGGAAAAACAGAGTAATCTTGATTTGGACAAGTTAGAGTCGGAAAAACAGGAACTTTTAGAATTCCGAAAAACAAAAATACAGGGGACAATGATTAGATCTAAGGCAAAATGGATACAGGAGGGAGAAAAAACCCTACTATTTTTGTAACATGGAAAATCAACACTTTGTTTCAAAATTAATGAATAGATTACAAAACAAGGCTGGTAAATTTTTAAATACACAGGATGAAATATTGCTAGAAAGAATCATTATGAAAATTTATATAGAGCCAATGATATTGGCGATTTCTCTTTAGAAACAATTTTCAATAATATATCAGTTCCAAAATTGACTGAAAATGAAAAAATGTCAATTGAAGGTGATTTATCACTTTCTGAGATGTTAAATAGCTTAAAAAGGATGTCAAATAATACAAATCCTGACAGTGATGGTTTTACAGTTGAAGTTTTTCTTGAAAGAAATAGGAATGTTTTTAGTATGGGCAATTAATGATGTATTTTAAATTGGAGAACTTTCAGTTACACAGAAACAAAGAGTAATAACATGTATTCCCAAAGGAAATAAAGATACATCATTATTAAAAACTGGAGGCCCATATCTTTGTTAAATATAGCATATAAAATTGCATTTTTATCTCTAGCCTTTAGAATTAAAATACACTAGGCAATGTCATACATGAAAATCATACAGGCTTCTTGCCAGGAAGACTCATGTCCACCAATATTAGAATGTTATATGATAAATTATTTTATACTGAAAAACATAATATACCAGGTCTTGTGCTACTGATTGACTTTGTGGCAGCTTTTGATATCGTATACCGTATCGAGGAAATTCATGACTAAAGTTTTTGACCTTTTTAATTTTGGTCCTTCAGTTAGGAAATGGATATCTATATTTTATACCAGTATCGAATCTTCTGTGGTGGTCAATGGACATATGTCGGACTGGGTTTTTATTCATAAGGGCTGTCGTCTAGGTGATCCTCTGTCACCCTTCCTGTTCATTCTCTGTGCTGAAATTCTTTCATTTTTAATACGGAGTAATAAAAGCATAAAAGGAATCCGCATACAAGGTCAAGATTATAAAATTTCGCAATATGCTGATGATACATCATTATTTTTAATGTTACTTTAGAGTCTCTTTTAAATACAATGAACATTTTAAAATTATATGGGAGAATCTCTAGCCTTAATATAAATACAGATAAAACAAAATTGATATGGATTGGGGCACATAAAAATAGTAACACTATTCTTTGCCCAGAATATAACTTTACTTGGGTTAAAGATACTCTTACAGTTCTTGGTGTTAAATTTTCAACAAATTTGTTGGAAATAACAGATATCAATTATGATGATAAAGTGGAGGAGGTAAAGAAATTGATTCACAGTTTGTCAAAAAGATTGCTGTCACCTTTAAGTAGACTTGTGGTTATTAAATCTCTTTCTCTGGCAAAGTTAAATCACTTAATATTGGGTATTCCAAATCCTTCACAAGAAAAAAATAATGTCATACAAAATATGTTTTATAGTTTTCTTTGGAATGGATCTATAGATAAAAGAGATACCATTATACAGGATTACAAATTGGGCGGGCTAAAGTGGTTGATGTATTAAGTTTCGTAAATAGTTTGAAAGTCACCTGGTTAAGACGAATATTGTATATGAATAATAAATTCAGTCATTTAGTTGAAAGTACTTGTCCGTTCATAAAATCCATGTATAAATATGGCATAGACTTTGTTAAGTCACACCTTAAGCAAAATTTAAACCCTTTCTAGAGGGATACATTGCAGGCTTATTGTAATTTTACTCAGAAAGTAATAGTATCAGACAAGTTAAGTCACCTAGTAAACATTTGGTATAATCCAAATATTAAAGGTCGGGGTTCAAGCATTTGTTACAAAAAATGGGTTGCAGCTGGAATTATGTTTGTAGGGGAATTTATTGATAGTCAGGGTGATTATACTAATTTAGAGAATTTAACAGAATTTATCATGTTAGGACTAACTTATTAGAATTTAATGGCATAATTGCAGCTGTCAAACAATATTTCAAAGTGATAGAAATAAAATATACTCAGGCAAAGAGCTTTTATCCCCAAATGCCTTTGACATTAAATATAAAAAATCAATTTACAAAACAATTTGTAACAAAAGTCAAGTACCAAAATCTTTTGAAAAATGGAAAAAAAGAATTGGCAGATATTACCGAGGTAAATATAAATACAGACAATTTATGATAGAGCTTTTAAGATAACAAAAGACCAAAAACTGATCTGGTTACAATATAGAATTAATCATAAATACTTGGTACAAATTTTTTTAAAGAAAATGAATATTAGCCATTTTAAAAAAATTTTTCTAAAATAATAAGTTTTAATAATAAATTGCAAGAGTGGAAGGTTAATGGAATATTGTTTGGTAATTGTAAATTGGGTCAAATTATAAACACAATTCTAATGCAGGCAAAATACTTTAATTACACTAATAAAATGAAAAAAAAAACAACAACCAAAAAACCAAAACAACAAATACCCAATAGTGAAAATTTAAAAAAACAACAACAAATTGTGGAATTTTATAATGTAGATAGATACCTGGCAACAAAGTATATGCAAATTCAGAAATTTGAAGCATCTTGGGGACAATATATAAATCTCATTCAGTAATAATTCATATTATTCTCTGAATTCAAAGGCTGTCCTGTTTTTATGTCAACGTAATGGATAGGATCCATTGTGCATCTGTGCAAAACTCGGTGCTATTTGTAGAATATACCTGTAGCTCTTGTATGTAAAAATGGAAGGATACTATAGTCCAGCTACTGAGACCTTAGATATTGATTAGATTTTTCCTTTTTTTTTAGTAAAACATAATGAATATTAATTGTTTATGTGACGGTATTATTGTAAACATTTTCATCATAATTATAGAGAAATTTTAAATAACGCAAAATATATGGTTCAACAGTTTATTATCTAAACCCTTTATGTTTGATACAGAAACCTGTGTAAAGTAGGTAAAAGCAAAAGGGTAAAAAGAAATACATATAGAAAAGGGAAAATTATTGAAAAAGATATAATAAGATTTCCTCCCTTTATTTTATACGTAAATATAAGTAATATCTATAGGTATTATATAAGAGTGTATAGGTTAACATTGTGCTATTATACATATTATTTACTCTTGCAAAGTATGTAATGTTGAAATATAGCACATGTAATGTTCCTATATTTTTATTTTTTAGTTATTTGAATTAATATCAGTGGCATATAAATTATTTTCTTCTTGTTAAACCCCCATTCTAATGTAAAAGTATGATAAAGGTGTAATAAGTTTTTTAATGATATGAAAAAGACCTGTAATAAAAAAGAATATTTTAAATTTTTTAAAATATTTGAGTGGAATAAACAAAAAATTTTATTTTAAATTTTTAAAACTAATCAAAAGATTTTTGTGGAATATGTGAACATTTTTTTTCTGCTGAACTGGTTGAAATTAAATAATAATAAATCAATGTACTTAATTACAAATATTTGTTACATTGGAAAATTGAAAATTTCATTAGAAAATTATTTTTTTCTAAAATATTTTCCATATATTTTTGCAAATTTGTAAAACTTTAGGTTGCAAACATTGTATTTCACTATCTAGTACAGAAGTATCTTAACCTTTGTTTAATGGGTTTTTTTCTATAAATATTTTCATGCACTTGGAAAACTTGTAAGGTGGTATGGCGGATGACCCCGACCCCATAATACCTATGATGGGGGACTAAATAGGCTACGAATTTTTCGTGGCTGAAAATTGAAAATAAAAAAGTAATTCGAGGCGGACTCCGAGGATGGAGAATTTGTTTTACATCTCTACTATTCTACTATTCATTTACGTATAAGTCAATAAAGCGTTAAAGTTTTACTCATCTACAACAACATACAATGATACAAAGTTCTGCCATCGTATTTTCACCATTTCATTTAAGCAGGATCTCTATAGTTTGGGAGGCAGGTGTCGTAGGGTGTTTTGGACAACAACAATAACATGATTTAAAGCAAACAAATAACCTCCTTTTGAAATAACTAGTAAACCGTGATATGTGACAACGTCAGAACCTGTGCATTTGAATGTCCATTGTGATTTTAGCCGGCAGACGACATGATAATCACACTTTTGAACCATTTCCGGCATTGGCAGACCGGAATTATCGAAATGACCAGAATGACTTACAGGCAGGCACTTCCGGTGACAAAACCACGCATCTGACAGTGAACAGTTCCAATAGTACATGAAGCTCTGTTCCACAGTTATTTTGAGATTTTAGTTCATTTTAGCGCAAAGATTGGCAATTTTGTGATAAAGAGAATGAAACTCTTGAAATTGATTTGATATTTCACCACAATAAAATGTGATTTTCTCACAAAAAATGCAATCTTTTACTACAAAAAGTGTTTTCCTATCATTACAATAAAATGCGATCGTAGCTACACTAAAATATGATCTTTTACTACAATAAGACGTACTATTTCACAGCAATAATGTGTGTCATTACACTAACATGTGATCTTTCACTTCAATAAAATGTGATCTTTCCTAATAAACAATCCATGCTTATTGTCCACACAGCTCTCTAAATTTGTTTTATTCTCTTCTCCCTCTCTTTTTTCCTTTTTTGTGATTGAATTCTCATTTTACCAATAGCTGTTATTTACTGAAGCATATATATAATTATCCGTAAATAACGAAAATAATCATACACCGGCACCAGCATCCAATGTAGAGCAAAACCCCTCCGTCAATTTACGAATCAATACGCTCTTAATTTAGCTGTGCATTCGATCGTAAAAGCAATAGATAATTGTTTCTGCTATCCGCATATATATATGAAATCAAGACAATTTTCTAGCTCTTAAATAACACGCCAAGCTGTTTCCCCGCGGTAACCCGGTGTTATATAAGAATATTAGGAGTTATAGCGAGCCCGTTGGTTCAAACCTACCCATAGTTACGTTTATAATGGGTGTATGAAAAATACACAAAATTACTAATTACAACTCAGGGAGCAGTATCATCACTAGTACAGAATACAGAAACTTCTATTTCCGGCATTCATTATAACAGCATCCTCTTTATAACAGCAGTAGTTTTGAAAACTAAAGCGCATTATCCTTCTATGGCTCTATTCTTTACAATGGCAATTTCTTTATAACAGCAAAATTCGTTGGAACAAACACCGCTGTTGTAAAGAGAGTTGATTGTATATAAATTAGATTACATACTATCAAAATATAGAGTAAAGGTTTCCTTATCAAACCAAATTTATAGATGTACATGTACTATACTCGCAATATCTTCATATCGATCTAAAATACTAAAAAACGTTGCATTTTAAACGATGCAAAGTCATCGGATATCGGATATGTGGCCATTAAGTACAATTTAAGTAACTTTACAACCTCGTTAAATTGCGAAGCATTTCTGGTATTAAAATAATTACAATCTATGAGAAATAATGGACCTTTAAGATGTAAAACATCAGTTTGAGTTATGGGAGACAAACCTAATTATAAACATTTGTGTATGTAAGATAGTTTAATGACGAAAAATGTTTTAAATTTGCATACATCTAGGACATAATAATGTATATACCGTATATATTACATATCAAAAACATGATCGCGAAAAAAGTATAATTCAGCTGAAGAGAAAAAGAAAATCTGTAAAAATAAGAACATCCATTTCTTGATAACACTTTAATTCCCTCTTCAGACTTCAGAGATTCCATATATCAAGGCATACTATACATGATAAAACGTATATGAAAATGAAATTGATCCAAAGAAGACGCGGTATTTTCAAAATTAGCCTCACTCTACTGGATGTTTTTCTTTCATTGTTGTCGGTGACAATGGCTATACACGTATACCTAAAAGTCACTGGCAACGTTCTTGGTCTTTAATTTATGATAGGGCGTAATTAATTGTTTGTATCTGTAAGTTATAAAAGCAAATGTCTCATAGCAACCGTGTCTTTTGTTACAATGGTTGATAAATGTCATTTGTTGTCATGATTTAGATTCTAAGACCATAATAAACGCGCCAGTCCGACAATCGTCAATTTAGATCATTTTAGATTGGAAGGAAATGTGCCGCAATGACCATGGCTATATTAATGCTAGACTGATCACGCGACATTCTATCTAGTCGACTTCCGGCCTCGTTCTGAATATATGGAAACAAACCCTTACGGTCTTAGCTTGTATTGTGCGATACGATAATGCATTTAAATACGTAAGACTATCTTGCAGATGTTTTTTAATGTATACAAGCTTATACGGGTAATATAGTACTTAGGCCATTCACTTTAGTAACTATGGATGATGATAATAACGCCTCTTAGTTCATCTATGGTCTGTTCTTTAAGCTGAAGGGATAAAAACTATAGAGTCGTCCTGAATAACAACTATAAATTGATGGTTCAACCTTGGTTCACATTCGGATGACCTCTTTACATTATTAACAGAGCAGCTGGACTGTAGATGAAGTAAACTAAGTATTGTCACAAACCATAGATACTGTGGCATGTTATCGAACTGCCTCAATATGTCAAAAGAACAGACCTATATTAGCTATGTCTATCTTTCTTATCCTTAATCTATTGAATTTGTATTTATATGTATGTCAAACTTTATTGAATAAATATATTTAAACCAATTTGTTAAAAATATTGGAACAGAGAGAGAGAGAGAGAGAGAGAGAGAGAACGGAGTTATAAAACAAAAAAATAAATCGCAAGAGCTTTGCTTGCTGAATTGTTGAATCACTTTAATAGAATATACATGCATGTATGTCTTAAAAGTTTAAATTACATTCATTCAGAACAAAATGTTACCAGCGTACATGTACTATAACGTCCAGCTTTACTTAATACCTATAGGACGTATTTTCGCTGGAATACGGCTACGATCGATTATATCAACTGTATTAATTTTATTTTGACTTAAACCAGTTTCTTTTCAACCTATTCAATATTGCCCCAAACTCTCAGTTTGATTTTTTTTAATTAACATGTGAAGTACAGCATGTATCTTCCTCATTATACATGAAACGTATGTTATTTTATGATATGATATTTTGACCTACTTTTTACAGTTAAGAATTTATTTTTATAATACATGCTGTATACTTCAATTTTCAACAATTTAGATTTCAGTACTTATATCAGACATCTAATTAGGTATGTAATGGGTATTGGTAGAAAAACACACACGATTACGGAATGTAGGAAGTATATATTATAAAATACATATTTCTATATATGTATATTCTAAAAATCATTCAACATATTTGCATTGAATCTGTATTGATTTAGGAAGATGTATTATGCAGGTAAACCTTATACTGATTATACCGTCCACTTAAAATATGTAAATATACGTAGTTGAAATTTATAAATGCCAAGTTGCACGTAAAATGTTCAGCCGAATAAACAGGCAACAAATATATCTTAAGACCAAAGAATATTGTAAGGATTAAATCAGAGTCTTGACATTTTAAGGAGCCCTTCATGGGCTATATCTAGCATAGGTTAACGTTCCTTAGTGGTATTTACTTCACTGAATCTAGAAAATTCTTAATTCCTTTGTCAATACAACTACTATACACGATTTCTCTCGTCATCGCTGTCAGTAGCAGACGTCAAAAACTAATACAGACGCCATTACGGTGACATCTGTAAGCAAATGAAGACGCTTCAACAAATGGGTATCTTTGATTGGAACCACTCGGCGTAAACATGGTCGCGAGAACAATATTGAAGGCAGATACCGTGATCCTGTTGCTATAAATATTCATTTCCAATTCCCTGGAAGTCTCGTCTGCTTGTTTATTCCATCTAAGGATGATTACATCTGATACCGCACACCCCCACAAGAAACTGGCCGTTGTGAGCTCGTTAGTCGATGTTGTTTGCAAGAAGTGAGATTTTTACTGATCAGAAAGGGCACATTTCATATTGTAATGCTAGGTTTTCGGTTTAACATCAGCATATTGCAAAATTACAATATGTAATATATAAATATAGGAGCTTCTAGTGTATATTCAACCATATGTCTTCCATTTTCCGCTTAATGAAAGTCCCGATGGCTTAGTTTCCATGTAAGAACATAGATGTGTAAGAATTACCTCCCTTTTGTAAAGAATTGATAAGGTGTGAACTTCGGTAAGAATGCAGTGAATAAACAGTTAATTGCATTTATCCTTATCTGTACTCTACTGAAAATAGGGACGATGCAGGTATTAGAGGAAAAATAAAGATCATTCGAAATGGATGCTATGTCTTTGTTATGATGCGTTGTTCACAATTACCACCGATTGTGGGAATTGATTTTTATTAACATAGGCCATTCGACAGAGTGTCAGATCTCTGTCTGCATAAGAGAGATTAGCCCATAGAAAATAAAGAATTTGCAGAGGAACAGTTTTGTGAGAATATATTTTTGGTCCACCTTTTACTAAAAATTACATTTCATGTGCGGACACATTGTCCATCAGCTAAACTTGAAATATTTATTAGTCATTTGATTAATTTCCTAACATTAGTGAAATTGATATTCAAATTACTTTTTTTTAATATTTTCACACATACTGAACAAAACATATTTGTGATGGAGAACCCATTTGCGTGTAGAGATGATTGTATTACGGATTGAATATATAAGATTTTAATGTTGAACTATAAAGAATGCTTTTATAAATACTGTTTAATTACTGGTATTTTTTTCGACTGAATCATCCGAAAGGAACAAAAACAAAACATTTTTTTGTTCTATCTCAGCTAAATATTTAATGATATTAGTTGTCATATATTTTCAGTTATTGTATTGTTCATTTCATATCCACTTAGTTTCCTTTTGAAATCTTAAAAATGTTGCATTATTAAGCAAATGTAATGTAAAACAAAACGACGTATTGTATCTGATTTCTAATACCGTAACCCCTCAAGAACCCCCTGCACAGAAATATATTTCCGTAGACGCGATGGCCCTTGTCTAATCTACCTTTGGTATTATTTAAAGCACCGATGGCTTGCACTTCCCATCTGAATCTTAGTGTTATATCTTTGACCTGACATCATTTTTGAGAGGAAGCAACAGAAAGAGAAAATGAAAAATGCTGAAGAACTTCCACCTCCTCTTCATCCAGAACGTTTACAAACTCACCATTTAAATAACCATGAGCATTTTCATGAAGGATTTAATAATTTTCACACCTGTACTAGTACGCTTTTTCTTGAAATATTCTTATGCATTTTAGGACATTATTTTATAGAACTTGATTGGGATCAGTATCCTTTGCGAAAAGAATTAAAACAAAATTTCTGACGGTTTCTTATAACCAGACGAGTCTGGTTTATTCGCTTCAAATGCTTATTATCGACCCGTTCCTAGTGTTTCAAACATGTACACCCATGTCTTATTTCCCATTAAATACCTTTCTATTATTGCAGCTTTTGAATGCTTCAGAAATTTACGAGATCACTTAATCTTTACCCTTTGATCTTGAATCAATTTATGATGAACCAAACGAACACATTTATTTTCGAAGCACTAGGTCCTGTGTCTGTATCGTATGGACTGCTCCTTCTGAAATTCCACAATCAAAGCGGTGCATAAATGTATGGAAACCCACACGAAACACCTACTCTTTATTATCGTTCAGCAGTAAATAAGAAACTGTTACGTTTATGCATTACATGATAAGTGCAGCTTTCTGGAAATATATTACGTGATGGGATATTTTTTATGGTTCAATTTATATTTAGATGTTTCTACTTTATATATATATATATATATATATATATATATATATATCGATATATATCTATATTTATGAGGTAATACGTAGGATGGTTCCCCGACTTAGCTCCACAAAATGGTGGGGACAATGAAAGGGGAATACTCGGCAATTCTCGGCTAAAAACCGGTAGGTTAGCTTCATTGGATGGATTTGATCCAACAGATATTATTTTCGACCAAACAATGTTTCCAAAAGTTTTTGGTAAAAGATTATGATCAGATCCTCGTCGGATCCCGTTGGCCATTTCTTCGAAATTATTTATCCACCAAGCTTGGCCTGGAATTTCAGTTAAAAACATGGGCTTGAAATTGACATTCATACCTAGAATATCACACATCTTTTGATGAATATCTCGCTCAGGCAGAATTACCTCGGAACGAGGTTTTAATTTTTACACCATCATTAAATTGTCAGGAAATGTATACACGGAGAGATTTTACACTTATTTAAACCTTTTGTCCCGAGGGGAAAAGAACGAACAAACAGGTTTATAATATTGACGAAATACATCTTCCCATGGTTTTCCGCAAACAAAAAGGACAAGCCTTTGGGTTCCATGAATTGGTAAGTGCACCACACACACTTATTCTCCTTTTTGATTCTACTGAATTCCTCTATTATAGAAGTGTGACATAGGATGTTTGAGTTGAGATTGAGACTGTGATTGAAGAATCTGAAAACGAATGGACCTTTTATTCAACAACAACAACAACAACAACAACAACAACAACAACAACAACCTTACCGGCCCACTCGTCATACCAGCCATTTTGTATATTTAGATCACTTTTCTACGTGTGTTTTTCATCTCATATCGTAACAAAAAGAGACTGATGATCAAAAACTAGATTCTGACGACGGATTCCGATAATTTAAGCCATTATTTGAACAATGGTATTACCAATGTATTCATTTGTAAAATGATAACGCTGTTTTTTCTTGTACTGCAATGGATTAAAAACGCAATGATGGACAATCGCCTACCGGTGGTCTCCTATATTTTTTTCTCATTCTAAAGCATGACACCAAGAGATAAGGATTTGTTTGCTGTAATTGTTTGGATTCACATAATCCACTTTATTTTAATTGTCTTGTTCAAACAAGGCTTAATTACCGAGATAATTTATCACAACGTTGCCGGCTAGAACGTACACTAAGGCCGACCAGCGCCGCCTGGAAAGCTTTACATTTCAATACCCTTCAAAAGTGTCAGTTCATGTGTATTGTTTTCTACAGATTATTAACCATATATATTATAATATTCATACTTTCATAGTTGACATTTATGTATACGAGTACATGAAAAAAGATGTGTTTATGCATTTTACGTCAGGCAGGTTTAGCCTTTGTCAGTGGGACAGTTTGGAACATAAAGGGATATAGAGTATCACTTTCGGTATATATAAATTCACCAAGAGTCGATAAAAAATGGTAAAATGTATTAAGATCAAATTAATATCCATATATGTAACAGTATAGCCTTCATTGAAATGTAAATTATTTGAGTCGAAATGAAATATACTGATATAAGCATACAATGAAACGAACTAACGTTCTTTTACATTATTCGCTTGCGTTTGATTCAGTTTCAGTTTTGTAGTTAGACTGACCTCTATAATGTGACGTCCTTGTCCTTATTTTCGCCATTATGACGTCGCTGAATAATGATTTTATACAACACAGCCATTGCGACGACAAACATAAACCAACCCCCAACACAAACAATCAAGCAAAAAATTTTGAAGTATCCTGTCAATATTTTCACTCAAACAAGATTAAACTGATAAAATTATCTTCGATATTATTTATCACTACGCACCCCATTCCCCTTAAAAAAGGAGAAAAAAAAACACACTTTAAAATCCATTAAATTAAGGTTAATTTGATCCGTCTTGGCCTAGAATACATGGTCTAATTCTACGGACAGATTGGAATAGATTAAATTTCATAATTTCAATATATCAAGAGAATCAAGACAACATCTTCCTGAATGAATTCATACAACAGCAAAACTCATTTGAAATTAAAACGTCTCGACAGTTCACATGTCTTGAGATGACAAAATAATTTTGTGACCATCATCAGCTCGATTTCAATCTCGGTTTCTCGCTGTGGTTTTGATAAGAATGATTGAAAAATGATTTGTTTCATAAACACTAACATCTTTGAAGCCTGAAAACAAAAAAAAAAACTTGGCGCCGTGGAGGTTTAAAGATGTGAATAAGATATTCTGAAGAGAAATTAGAAATTAGAAATACATTATCAACCGTGAATGTAGTGTGAAAATCCAGGGGAAATCCATATAAAATTTCAACCTTATTCGCACACTGTATTTGACCTTCTAATTCTGCACATGTAAAGCACTTACATTTTTTCCTGAATCTGTTTTCCAATTAACCTGACGCCAAAACAGGTATATCCCCGCCCCAAATGTTTGTCGGAGGTTGTTGACTAAGGTAACTATTGAAAGCAAGATTCACGTGTATTTGTTTGTCGGAGGTTTGTACAGCTTTTCATTGGTTAAACCGATATGCATATTCATTTAGGGGCGTTTTGACGTCATGTTAATTATATCATTCTTATAACGACTTTTAATATTCTTTTTTTTTTCTGAATCTTCAATTGTAAGAAGAATGAATATGAAAATGTTCCTTTTCTTTTCATATTTTACTCGTCCATATAAGCTAGTTGGAATAGACGCTAGTTAAATCGAGGCTTTACGAAATAATAAGTTTTTATGTTAACGGTAAATCAAATGTTATCAATAATTACAATATAACGAAATAATTGTGACAAAACATTACATTTTATATGATGTTAACGTGTACGATGATATACAAACGTACAAGTCAGATAAAATAATATTTCTGCTATTTGTTGTATAAAGGCCTGGTTTCAACCCAACGTGCATGTTTTTAGTCCGTACGTTATTTTTGGGGAGGCCACGGCCGCTACGTTTTTTTTTTGAGAATGCACGTCACTCGCACGGTTTGCGCAAGGTGTAAGTACATGGCCTGCACACCACTCTTGGCCTAAAGCGGTTGAGTGCATCGCACGTTGCACACGTGGTAAATGAGTTGTACGTGCTCACAACGTACTATCTCCGTGCTATTGCCACGTTAGCGTACGGAGGCTGTACTTACACGTGCTGTTCAGGTACGGTGTCATTCATGTTGTAAGTGCGTTCAAGTGCGATTTCCGCGAAGTTTGGGGGGGGGGGGGGGGGGGTATGTACAAATGTTGGCACTCGTCCATCGGCTCGGCTTTTATATACTGCAGAAATCAGTGCGCACAACGTGCGTTGTAAGTGCAGAGCACGTGCTTACTCGGTACGACCAACGTGAATTCTGCGTGCTCATTCAACAGTAGAACTGGGGAAGTGCTGAGTCAGCGCCGTCCGTAGAACAAGAGACTGTGGGGAAAAATCTAAAAGACTCACGGAGTCAATGAGTTGTGCGCTCGTGGGCTGTAGAAAGCACGCGCGTCACCTATACTGAGATGAATCCGTAGACCGACCGCATCTAAAGTTTTTTAATTTTTAAGGTCTGTAATAAAAATACGTAAAGGGTAAATCTTTAAAACAGATATTCAGCGTAGCAAAATAAAAAATGTCAATTATAACATGTGAAACAGATTCAAACTATTATAAAGTTGGAAACGTTAGCAAAAATGTTTATAAATACCAAAATTATAGGAGGTATTGTTAAGACTCTATAACAAAACGGATTTAATTTTACAAACTTAAAAAAACAACAACAAAAACAACAACACAACTAATCTAAATGACTTCCATTAAATATTATGCACTTACTGACTCTTTTTTTTTAAAGTAAAGACAATTCATTTGTAACCAAGCGAAACCGAGAGATCATATATCTCGTATATCCGATTATTGTTTTCAGATCCGCACAATAAGCTTCTCCGCAGTTGTTACTTCCCCTGAAGGCAAAATCCACTTTTACAAATTAGGGGAAATTGTGGTCTAAAAATAGACATACGCCTGCTTCTTATTTAGTTGTTTTAAATCATATAACAAAACAGCATTCCTTAATTGATATATAAGAGTTAAATTTTCATTACTGTGCTACCTTTCATGTTTAAACTGAAAAAGAAACCTGTTATATCAAGTAGAAATATAAATACAACTCGAAATTCCCATTTAAAATTGGAGGATCCTAAATATCCTAAAACTAATTTATACAAGCCAATGAAAGCATTGCATTTACTCTGGCTTCATTTGAATACCAACATTTGATTGGTTGAAGAAGTAGGTCAAAATCAATATTATGCAGCTTCGCCGGAAAAAAAACAAAAAAAAACACACACAATGTTTTATGCTCAAATCGTGCATAGAAACGATACTTAATGAGCATATAATTATGTGGCAAGAAAGGAAAGTGTAATTGTTGATATATGCATGTACATAACAGTATATGAATGAAAGTATTTTAAACATTTCTATCTTAAAACATGTTTCATGGTTAGATTTCTGGAACAGTTGCTTAATAGAAATATGGTACAAATTGTACGAGTGAAAAATAAAGATGATTTTTGAACACATGCAATGTTTACTAAATCCTTATGACGAACGACACAATTGCAGAAAATATTTCTTTCTCGCGATGACATGTCACTCAAAATGAACTTATTCATGCTATAATCATCGAGATAAATTTACTGCAAACCGACTGAAAATTGAACAAACCTAACAGCAATGAGTCTCCTATCAGAAATGCAATAAAATATTTAAGAACTGATGAAGTACAGTTATCATTGCTGTTATTCGAGCTAAATCAGACCTGCAATTCAAGTTGATTCAAGCCTCGCTGCAGTTCTACAAAACGGATCGTATTTCGCGAACGACCCAGATTGTGTTTATTACTATACTTTATCTGGACCAGCTTCCTGTAAAATAGACTAGAAAGTGTACACGTTTAAATTACTTACGAGAGTCATTATTTATCAGAGGCTGATTCTGAGTTGATATAATTTGAAGACTACAAGAAAACGTGCAGGATTTGTTTATCAAAGGCAATATTTTATTTAGGATTCCAGGATAGTACAAACATATAAAAAGCGTCATAAAATTATATCATAAAGTTGGCAAGGGCACAAATCTTCAGCTGGAAGATAATTCCATAGAATAAGAGTTTAGTTGTGTTCAAATGATTTAATTTTCTCCTGCGTAATGACATGATATGAGTTTATGGTAAAGCAGGATTTTCTTTAAGCATCTCATACACATAAGCTGCCTTTAGAATAAGTTATTATATATAGGCTGAATAAACTGCATTCTTCATACAATATATGTTTTATTTTTTATTTTTAAATGATAATACCATATAATGAATGGATTTAAGTATGTAAAACCTTAACAGCGTAATGCAATTAAAGATCAATTTTAAGGGGACAACGTATATATAAGTAATAAATAATAAAGGTGAACAGATGAATAAAGAATCTGTTCGTTATGTTTCTTCGTCACTCAATTTCTCTTGCTCCCAAAACTTATTTGCGTCAACATTATTGTCCCAACTCAACAATTTGCATTCAAGACTTTTTGTCACATCGATTTTGCCTGGTAATTTTGGACGAGGCATCCGTGAACAAATATGCAAGCATATATCAAGGATCACCTTATATCCCTTCCATTGAATATTCATCACGGCATTGTCTAGGACTCGAAGTCTGCTGGAAATTAATTGCCTTAATGCCCCCCGAACCACTGATTGATCTGGAGAGATTTTGAATGTCTCTTGTGACAAGCTCTCAAGAAATAACATTGCTTTCCTTCCCATATATACCATGTCTAGCAATACTTTAAAAGCTTTTGCTTTGTATGTATCTTGTACTACTGTAGCAATAAAATCGTTTAGGAATATGGTTTCTACTGCTGTTATATTTTTAAAGCAATATACAACTATCAACGCAGTCATCACGGGGATTGCATCGATATACCTGGTACCTCGTATTTTCGCCATTGACATCTGAATAGAATGACATTTCTTCTACCAAAACGTAGCATGCTTAAACTCTTCTCTTGTTCTCTCTACTTATCTAAGTGAAGGATTTTCATCTATCAAAAGACAAAAATGAAGAGTTTAACATATTAATTAAGTGCTTCGTGAGAATGAGTTATTCTCATGACAACAGGGATTTCGTTTATGCATTTTTAGAGTTACGTAGCGTCAAATAAACCAGGTTCTAATAGATAAGTACTGCATGACGTTAAACAATAAAAATAAGCTCATCTTTTGTATTGTATTATTTAGAATCTCGATGCGGAATTTCAGTCATTTGAAAAAGATAAAATAAAAGACTAATGTGGATAAGGCGCTAAAAAAGCAAGATAGAAAAGAAAAACACTTAACACCTCATAAAATTCGTTGATTTCCTTTCACACAATATGCTTTTTTATAGTAACAAGCGTGAAATAAAATATGATTGTAAAATTAAATCAACAAATAACCTTTACTCATGTATGTTTTGTTATTTATTTACCTAGCTGGTCCGGGGATTTCAATGCAGATACATTTGCTCGAGATTGTCATTCATGTCTAGAATATCACAACTCTTTTGATAAATGTCTCGCTCAGGGAGAATCACCTCTGAAACGAGGTACTATTTCAATAAATATTCAGAAAACATATACAAGAGGTACTGAGTATTCATTTCGGCCTTTTGTCTTGGGGATATAGTTAGGATTCTTATCGATGGTCCTAAATAAATCACGTTACTGTCACACACACACACACACACACACACACACACACACACTTTCTTATTCATTCTCCTTTAGAAGTGTGACATATGATGTCCCTTTGACAAAAGTAAGAGTAAGTCTGTATGAACTTTTGCCTTGCCGGCTATCTATCACACCAGCCAGTTTGTACATATTGATCAGTTTCCAACTTCTTATATTGTAATAAAACGAAACTGATGAACAGATACGACGGATGCCGACGCATGCCAATCATTAAAGCCATTATTTGAACAATGATATTGTCAATGTATTCGTTTGTAATATGATAACACTGTTTTTCTTGTTTTACAATGGACTGTGACCGCGATTCCTGACAATTGTCTGCCAGTTGTCTACTATTTCTTATCATTCTTAAGCATAACACAAAGAGATAAGATTTTGATGGCTAATAATTATGCAAAAATGAATTCTAGTATCGTATATAAAAATGGTTGCAAGTAATCCATGACGGTTTGTGTCGAATCTATTTCTAACACGTAAATGTTTCAAAATGTCTCTTGATAAGCAAATCTGACGATCGAAAAGATGCACTCGTTGCAAGGTCAAACAATGGACGCCAACAATTTCCAACTTTGAAATCATGAAATTAAGGTAAATCGATTTGTTGGAATGGATAAGATTTGGTAAATTCAATACATGCAGAGACTCACGACAATACTTTCCTACATGAATTCAAACTTCAGCGAAAGTCATTTCAAATTAAAAGTTACAACAGTTTCACATGTCTTCCGATATTTAGATGACAAAAGAATTCTCAGCTGTGGCCATCTTCAGCTTGATTTCAATCTCGTTTTCTCACAGTGTTTTATGCGGTTAATTGAAAATTTTGCAGTCATAAACACTTACATCTTTGACGGTTTAATTACTTTGGCGTCGTGGAGGTTTAAAGATGTGAATAATGTATTTGGTTTTAAGAATACGTTATCATTCGTGAATTAATTGTTTTTTATTTGTGAAAATCCCCGTGAATTTATTTTTTTGAAAATCCCGAGAAAATCCACTTGGACTTTTTTTCACAGTTGGCATTGGATTCTTTTTTCGCAGTTGCCATTGGATTATTTTCATAGTTGGCATTAGATTTTTTTTCTTATTTCTTACCCTTTAAATTCAATTACTTAGTATAGATGCAAACTGTTAGTTCGTTTATCAGGAACACAGAAATATGGACATTTTATGCTCGCATTGTTTTTTCCGTATATACTTATAGAATACATTATCATTTAAAAAATGATAATAAATTATAATGAAACTATCAATCTAATATGTTTTAAATATTTAGAAATGAAATATTAGTGAATTTAATTTATTTTTTTACATACTCGTGAAAAAAAATGTGATGAGAAATTATAGTTTTACAATTATGTTGTCAAAACATTGATATTCTATCGATTAAGACGAATCAAAATTATACAACAGTCAGAACTCCCCGAGTAAGCCTTTTTCAGGACGGTCTTTAGGATGAGTTTCAATTGTTTTTACGTCTTGAAAAGAATCAATTTAGTTGTCAGAACGTTCTGTCAAACGACTTAACTATTTTTGTTAGATATAATGACGAAAATAAAAGAACCCAACTATATATACATGCAGAATTCCATCAAGGGGGCATTGTCTTACAGTAGAAAAGTGGCTTGAAATTATGTGATATTATTATTATCCCAGTAAATTTATTTATTTCCTTTAACTGTAGCTCTTTTTATTTAAACACTTTCATTTTAGTATGGAGAAAAAGCAAATAAATGTAATGGAAAAAATAGGAGGGGAGGTTCAAATGTTAATTTAGATTCAGAGAGAAATGCAAATTTATCAATAGTTTGCAATGACACTGTTCTATCCCTGGAATATCTGTCTCTGAAAATTCTTCCAATGAAATGAGATCAAAGAAGATTAATTAGACTTCAAATAATCTTTGCATTAGTTACCACATGGAATCGATAGGCAGGCGTTGTTTGTGCAGACAAGACAAACGTTGGTTAGCGTGGGCATAATATTCACTAACAGAACAGTTAAAGCTTTCATTTATGCAAATATTAGTCCTGCTTCTGACAATTATTATCTAGTCGTGGTATGTCAATAAATACACACATTTGATCAATAACATTTGGTAAGTAAGAGTAAATTGACATCCCATCATCCTTATTGAGTATCATAAGAGAATCCTTCCTGATTGCATATCAACAAATGTTGTCTTTAAACAAACATTGCTGTGTGCAATCGGACCATTTTAGAGAACTACTTCTTACATCGCATATAAACAAGTTTGTTTGAAGGAATATATACCATAATCATTGGCGTATATCGTTAACGCAACGCGGAATTCTCAAAATTCCTTCAAACAAACTTGTTCTGTATTAGTTAAGTATCTTTAGCTCTATTTTTCATAAACATTTTTGAATACATTTGATATTAGGTTTTGGTATTTTCACAGCAGTGATCCCCAACACTTTTCCCGGAAAAAAAAGCAGTAAGTCCTTTTAGGAAATTCCTTATAGATTAGAATGCAATATCATTCTTAAAAGAACTTTTGAATTCTTAAGAATTTTATTATTTAACTTCTATTATAAGAATAAGTAAGACAAAAAAATAACCTCTTAATATCTTTTCCTCCACACTACGCTTATTGGAATGGATGTTCCTTAAATCGAGTTATTATTATTATTCGTAAAGTATTAATGCCAAAAAAAGTATTTCGGTAAATCAAATTTAATAAATATTTATGATGAATGGAAAATAAGTGTTTTGTGCTTTTAATTGTGTTAGCCTAAACATTGATGTAAGTCTCAAGCGCCCCTTACCGATATTTACTTTTTCAATCTATAACAGTATTTAATAATAGTGATCTCAAAGAAAGAGATCAAATTTATGTCGTCCTTGGTGTTGGTGTGTTTGACATGGATATAATTTATCAACATGTAACAATTTTATATGTGCTTGTTTTATAAATTGTCCATGCCAATGCATATCTGCCAAATAAAATCTATCTATCTATCTATCTATCTATCTAGAAGCAACATGACCGTAGCTTGTAGATGTGTACGACGATGTACAAACGAACAAGTCGGAAAAAGTATTCTGCTATGTTCTGTATTACATTGCCAGAATCGATGTTTTTCAATGTTAATAGAGAGGGTACATATGAACTATTTTATCACAAACAACGATGCAATAATGATTTTTATTGATAAGACAAAGTGAATAGTCATACCACAAAAGGCAATATAACGGTAAATTTATATAATAAAAATCATTTGGCTTTTTATTTAGTTATTATTATATTGTGAAAAATTAATGTATGAATACAAATGTACGATTCATGGTAAAGCTCCAACAGCAAAATGTAATTTGATCAACCTTTAGGGAGTAACGGGAGGATAATTTGTAAAATATATATATGTTTTGTAGTTGTAAGGTTCGTATGTGTTTTCAATTAATCGCTTTAAAGTGCCAACAATATCTCTTTAAAAAAAAGAAAAAGAATCTTTTCGTTATTTTCCTTTGCCCATCACTACCTGGTTGCCCCGGAAATTCATTTGCGTCAACATTATTGTCCAAACTCCAGAATTTGCATTCTTGACTTTTTGTCACATCGATTTACATGTTGGCCTAAAATGCCTAGTAATTTTGGACGTGGCATCGTGAACAAATATGCAATCATACATTAAGGATCGCTATTTATCCCCTCCAATGAATATTCAAAACGGCATTGTCTAGGACTCGAAGTCTGTGCTGGAAATTAATTGCCTTAATGCTCACCGAACCACTGATTGATCTGACAAGATTTTGAATGTCTCTTGTGACAAGCTCTCAAGAAATATTTTCTTTCCATGTAGACCATGCCTGTGTTTGTGTTTTGCATCTATCTTGTATTACTATAACAAATTAATCACATCGTTATGCAAAATGACTTCTCGTGTAGTTATATTTTCAAAGTAATATACATCCACCAACGCGCTCATTACAGGGATTACATCGATATACCTGGTACTTCGTATTTTCACTATTACAATCTGAAAAGAATGACATTTCTTCTTCTTAAACATAGCGTGTTCAAACTCTTCTCTCGTTCCCTCTACTCATACGTTGCGCCAAAATAGGGCGGGTTTAAATAGGTAAGTACTATATGACGTCAAACAATTAAAATGACCTCATGTAATTGAGACTCTCGATTTGGAATTTTAAAGTCATTCGAAAAAGATAAAGAAGAGAAAATATGAAAAAGATAAAAATCTAAAAGTAGAAACACCTTAAAAACCCATAACATTTGGCAATGTTCTTTCATTTTTGTCATGTTAAAGCGGTGTTTCTATGACCACGCGATAACGAAAATAAGATCGTAAAATAAAAACAGGAAATACCATTAACTCGTGAATATTTAATTATAGCATTTCTATGACTAAACACTAAAACTGAAGTTTGGTCTTTCGAATTGGAAGTCGTCTGATTGTCTTAAGTCTTTTATAAAACATCGATGCGAAGTATTATTTACAAAATTGAATAAACAATATGTATATACTAACGATTCCGTGTCATCATTTAGTACGATAATGGTGAACGATTGCGCTAAGTAATGCAAATTTCAATTATTTAAACAAAATTATATATCATTTTATGCTGCTGGTATCAAAAGACATAAAACCAAGAGATGCGCTACTTCAGTTAGCTATGAAGGAAATCTCGTATACTGTCGCCGCGTCTGCAGGAGGTGACGTTACCATAAACTTTTAAAAAAGACCGTTAGAGTCGTTTATGATAGTTATGTTTTCAACATTTTATCATTTAAACATCATTTAACGTTAGCTATACATTCATTTGGTAAGTAGATAATCTTTAAATAATATATGAAGCGTGAATGTATTTTCTTGGAACCACTCTAGTAACAAGTCTTTGCTTTTTTTCTTTTTACAAAACATTCTGTTTGTTGTCTAAATTTGGTGCAATAAGCTTTCCTAAACTCAGAAATTGGTGTAAATTAAAAGTAAAATAATCTACGTACATAAGCTCATTTAAAGCCCCAGTGCGTTTTAGCTGGGAAAAATATATTTGTCAAAATTTCTAATTAGCAAAGCCTCAAATGATGTCTTATTAACCTCTTAATGTTTAATTAAGCCCACGTAATGAAATATTCGTCCGGAAGTCTGAGTTGTTCAGACAGGGCAAAACAGTGAGAGAGATGGGCGCAGCTTGTGTTCAGTAAAACCATGGATGTCTCGGTGTACATGGGATGTTTCAGAAGTTCATGGACTTTTTCTATAGACTGAATAAATATTGATACGCGGTAGTAGAGGAGATAGGAAGAAAATCAATGAACTTCTGGAAATAAAACCTTGTATATTAATTTTATGCTGTCATTGTTCTAAGCTAAATATAGAACGAGACAGTCCCAATTTTCTTTTTTCTCTAAAAGAATCTTTCCTGTAAATTAGGCATTTCTCAATGTCTTTCAGTGATGAAATTAAAACTGAATTATATATGTTGTAAGTACATTCGGATTTAGGTCTAACATCTATAAGATACTGGGACATTTAAAGGCCAAGTATGATTAAGGGTTGAATAATTCTATCATGAACTTACGAGACTTCAAGCCGAGAAAGAACGATATATCGTCGAATAGCACATCTTTTGGTTGTAGGTCTTTGCTTGTGTCATTTTCTTATCACGATAAAGTATAAAAAAGAGAACAAAAACTCTGAGACTAAACAATAAACGCCATATAATACATTTACATATATGTATTTACTTTAAATATATATATAAGTCATTGGCATTTACAATATCTACCGTTTGTTCGGCAATGAAAATTACATCTCATTCACCACGAAAATTTCTAGTCATGTTAAATAATAAAATGAAAATGAAATATGTAGAAAAAGCTCGTAAAATTAATTTTGTCTTTCATTGCATGGTTATCGAAAGTAACTCGTATTCATTGTCAAAGAACATTGATATTTTACACGTGAATTCGCATAACATTTTTATAGGATACGTCACTAGTTCATTATGGTATGTCTTTATGAAACCAATAAATGCTCAATTTATTTCTTAATGTGTTTAATTACACATGTTGTGTCTTAGCGATATGTCAAAAAGAACTGTGACATATGCAATAAAATGTTAAGTCCACACACACAGTGGCACACACTTTGGTTCTGTCTTATGGCTCAGTATATAATGGTAGTTCTAGGACTGGTTAGCCCGTTAGGCAGACATATAGAAAGAAAGTCTGTGATGGACACTTGAATCATTTATGTTTGTTATATTTATAAAAAAAATAATTTGTAATTTCTTCTGGAACGTCAACTTCTTGAACTTCAACCACATTTTCGAATTAGAACATAATTTTTTTTACTTAACTCTAACAGTGACAAAACCTAAAGACACACAAAAACGTTCAGATAGACAGTGTATATAGTTTCATGTTAGTGTTTCTCTTTTCGCAATCGACGTGTAAATAACATCCTTATGTTGAACGTCCAGACGCTGGTGACGAGAAAATTACCGTGCAGGAATACAATCATATGCTGCTTTCTGTCCCATTTATAAACTTTATTACGGTGCCTGTCATTTTTATTTCGTGTGAAACGGGATTTCTGCCCAGAATAAGTGGTTTGACTGGTATCTTTACATCTTTATCTTTGATAAGAGGGTTAACTGAATGATATTTTATATGAAATGTACCAAATAATGTATCAATTACTTCGTGTATTCCAATTTGTTGTGTTGAATTCGGGTTCAATGGCAAAACACGTTCCTATATAGTAAAAAGAGGCAAATCTATCAATCAGTTTGTGTCTCTGTCCGTTCGTCTGTTGATATTACGGTTATTCGATTTGTTGATTCTTCTTTTCTTCTATAAGGGACAGACAGGTAGACATCAAAAAAAAATACTCTTTATTAATTTTGACGTATTTTACGCGGAGTGGATGCTCGGCGTATTTACACTTGAATTTATATGCTCATATTCTTGCCCGCATCTCTATTTAAGAAGGAGGAAAAATTTGTATTTAAACTCGCAGTTAAAAACACAGATCGCAGTGCGTACGCACGTGCTCACGTGGTGCGTAATAATTTCTTATATTTTATCAATGAATATATGTTGATAACGTAAATTAAAAATCGTGTGTAAAAAAAAATCTAACTTTCACACAAACAGGCTTCTTTCTTTTCTTTTCGTCAATTTGTATTTTAAGAGAGAACCGAATATAGAAAACGGAAAAGTCTTCGGAGAAACGTTTTATGAGAATATCTTTTTATTCAACCGGATTTTAAGTAATTACAATTCATGCGCGGACACGTTGTTTTAGCCAGATGTCCAACATATTTTAGTAATTTAGCTTTAAATCAGGGTTATCATTACTCTTAGATAGTTTGCTTATATTTCTCTACAAGGATTGGTATACTGAACAAACAAAATTGCTTTTTTTTGCTTTGGAAAACTTATTTCTGTATATAGATGATGGTATTAGAAATATGTAAAATTTTGAATTCTAATTATAGAGAATGCATTATAAGTACTGGTTTGCTAGCTTTTAAAAAAAAAAAAAAAAAAAAAAAAAAATCGAACAAACTTAGGTTTATACAAATTATTTGATCAGTGATATAATTGGTCTTCCTTCGTATTTTCAACCATTTTATCGTACATTTCATATTCGTCTACTTATTTCCCATGCACTGTTTATTTTACAACATACGAGGGTACGTCAAAATGGTTGCAATAATAGTCAAATGTAAAACACAATGGATCTGATCCTCTCTATTGCAACCCCTTTATTTCTATAGACACGATGTCAATTGTCTAATCTGCTTTTGTAACTGTTATAGTACTGATGGGTTGCTCTTTAAATGGCACCCTCATATCTTTGATCTGATAATATTTTCTTGAGACGAAGCAACAGAAAAAATATGTCTGATGCTGAAGTACTTTTACCTTCTCTTTATCCGGAATGTTTACATCCTCAGCATTTTAATAATCGACCACCAAGATATCTTTTATGTTTATATTCCTCTAGCCTCATGTAATTTGTTTAAACGAGACATTGGACATAAATCAATTAATTAAAATTATTGTGTTGGGCTTAGCGTAGCGCTTTACGATCGTTAATGTAGTCATCATTATTTCGCCCTAAAATTATATATTTAGCTTAGTTCTTATAACGACTAATTAATAGGACTAAAACTTGTTTATCTGAGAAAATCACTTTTCACCGAATTCCACGATATTATCGACTTGTGTTGTTATTATATTCGCCTTTTAAAAATAAATAGCATTAAATAACCAAAGCTGGAGATTAATGCGTTGGAACCCATAAGAAACGTCTATATTTATGCATGATTATAAACAATGACAAAAACGATAAGACTATCTTGAAACATTTTACGCTTTTTAATAATCTATTTTTATGGTTTAATTTACATTAAGATCTTTCTATTCGATATACATCTATATTTGCGAGGTGGTAAGTGGGATGACTCCTCGGTCTACGTGGGGATAACAATAGGAGATATTCGGCAATTTCCGGTTAATCCTGATAGATTAGTTACTGTGAAGAAGTTTGAACCACTAGTTGGGTAGAGCAAATCGCTTTTCCCAGAGGTGGTTCGTCAAAGGTTATGATCAGATCTCGTTTGGATCTCATCGTTCATTTCTTTTAATTTTTTTATCCACCGAGCTGGTCCGGGGATTTCACTTCAGATATATTTTCTTGAAATTGACATTTCTTTCTAGAATCCTTTTGATGAATGTCTAGCTCAGGGAGTATCGCCTCGAAACTATGTTCTAATCTTAATTACTAATTTCGTTGAACTGTCAGGAAATGTATACACAGAGGGACTTTTCATTTATTTCGACCTTTTGTTCTAAGGACAAATGTATGGGTTATGATTTTTCGTGAAATACGTATAGAGACTGTGACTCACTGGCTTGCACACGTCTCTATACTTGACTGTAGGATTCACCCAGAAACTGCGAATTGTGCTTCGCGCAAATAGACCAACGAAGTAAAACAGTTTGTGAATTTGATCAAAGGTTAGTAACATGAATATGCCTAGACATTACTCAATGTGTTTTTATCATTGTCAACACATTATATTATACTTCAACGCTTCTACTGTAGATTAAGCAATCCATGCAAATAAGAATAACTATCCCACTTTCAAATATGTTTTGGAAACCGCTGTCGTGTAAATGTAATTTTGAAATTAGTCTTTCCTCTCAAAATGTCATATACAATGCAAAAAAAAAAAGTTCGTTTAAGTGGCAAAATAAAATGGTCATAACTAAATATTGCATTAAATAATTATTTTTACGCAACGTATCCATTTCAGGGCAATATCCAACGCTGGAGATCTCAGTGGAGCAGCCCTGATTTACCCATGATCCTTTGAGCGCTTTGTAAAAGATTAGTACATGGTTTCAAGGTGATACTCCCTGAGCTAGACATTCATCAAAAGGGATGAGAAATTCTAGAAAGAAATGTTAATTTCAAGCAAATGTATCTGAAGTGAAATCCCCGGACCAGCTCGGTGGATGAAAAATTTAAAAGAAATGAACGAGGAGATCCAAACGAGATCTGATCATAATCTTTGACGAACCACCTCTGGGAAAAAGCGATTTGCTCTACCCAACTAGTTGATCGAACTCCTTCAAAGTAACTAGTCTATCAGGATTAGCCGGAAATCGCCGAATATCCCCTATTGTTATCCGCACCATTTGGTTGACGTAGACCGGGGAGTCATCCCACTTACCACCTAGAGATAGATATATATCGAATAGAAACATCTTAATATAAATTAAAACATAAAACAGATTATTAAAACACATTGATAGTTTCCGCACGGTTTTTCCGAATCTACGTAAATTATGTTAGTAAACACACACACACACACACACACACACACACACACACACCCCATGAGAGGAATTCTTCTATTGTAGAAGTGTGACATATAATGTTTAAGTATAGTATAGAGAATCTGTTAACTAATAAACAAAATAAAAAAGTACAAACCCTAAAGAATGAAAAAATAACCGACTTACCAATATCCTTGACCGGAAATGATCTTTTACCTTACGGCCCACCTATCTTCGTAGTCTTTTTGTACTTATTGATCACTATTCTGTGTTTGTCCTCGTATTGTATTAAAAATAGACTGATGAACAAATACTATAAACTGACGACGGATTCCGATAATTCAAGCCATTATTTGAACAGTGATATGGTAATCGTTTGTGAAATGATAATGTTATTTTTCTTGTACTGCAATGGAATGAAAACGCAATGACCGACAATCGTCTGCCGATTGTCTCATATTTTTCTGGTTCTAAAGGATGACATCAAGAGATAAGGTTTTGTTGGCTGACATTGACGCAGTAATTGTTTGGATTCACTCAATCCACTTTAGTTTAATTGTCTTGTTCAAACAAGGCTTAATTACAGAGATAGTTTATCACAACGATGTCCACCATCCTAACAACGATAAAAGCGAACCAAGCCCGATCAGCGTCGCCTAGAAGGTTTGACATTTCACTTAAAAAAATTCTTTTAATTGTGTCATTTTATGCATATTGCTTTTTTTAAGTGATGAACAATATTTACATTTTCTTATTTTCGTTTCACTGTTTTGACGTCACTTTATAATTATTCAAAACGAATAAGACATATTTCAATGACAAACATAAACCAACTAGAAGAACAGTAAAGTTTCTAGTTAATGTTTATACTATGACACTAAAATTTCTAGTCACCACTACCCCCCCCCCCCGACCGTTCCCCCAAAAAGGTGAAGCACAAAAGTAAATTTATGTATAAACAAGTTTTTTACATAAACAATTTCGCAGATGATCTGGAATCTGTTTCCAACTGGTTTATGTCTCATAATGTTTCTAGTTGATTTTTGGCATACTACCGAATATAAAAAACATTTAAGAGCCCCGTGGTCATGTGGTAAAGCATACGATCGAAGGTCGTGGTTTCAAGCTCCACTTGAGGCGAGAATATGGCTTTCTAATGCGCATAGTATTGGTGCATCCCAGGAACTGTCTAGAGAGATTGGTGTAAGTTGTAAGAACTTGTTTCATAATCGATGTAAAATAAATAGATTAAACCTATACACATTTTAGGATCGCCAAGGCCATGTCGTCCAAAGGTTAAACAATGGACTTTGAATTCCGGACAATCAGTTTCTTTTAAAAGGCGTTTTTGCAAAAATATGTCTTCTAGTCCCATGGACATTCTTTGAACAAAGTAAATGTGAAATATATATATATATATATATATATATATATATATATATTATACGGATTAGATGTGAAATATATACTTATATATTTTCCTTCATAGATAGATAGATATATAGATAGATCTATTTCGGATTGGGATATGCATACATAGTAATATATGATATACAAATATTAAACAAAAGACATTTAGATGCAAAAATACCTTATACAAAAATACATAAAAAGATAAATACATCGACATGTATTCCAGCACCAAAGATAACACAAAAAAGGTGAACTTAAACTTCAGAAATCTCATTCAAAGTTAAATGTTACGAAAGCTTCACATGTAACCTGACATTAGAGTGATAAAAGAATTTTCAGTTATGGATATTTTTAGCTAGAATCCAATCTCAGAGTTTTGTGTGAAATTATTTTCAGCCATACATACTAACACCTTTGATGCTTGGATAAACTTGGCGTTGTTGAAATTTAAATAAAAATGTAAATGATGCATTTTCAAGAGTACGCATTTTAAAAAATACATTATTTACTGTGAATTCATTCATTTTTCGTTTGTTAAACTTCTAATCCAGGTGAACTTGCGACTTTTTACACACTTCGTTGGACGCACGTAAAACAATTTTATTCTGAGTCCATTTGTTTTTACTTTTAACATATACAAATATATAATATTTCGTCTAATACATGTTAATTAAACGTATACAAATATGTCATATTTCGTCTAATACATGTTAATTTAACGTTAAATGTCACTCTGTATTTGCCATGCATATTTGGTACGGTGTTCACCTTTAGCTAATAGAATCTAGTATAATTAAATTGGGATAAACTATTTTGAAAATATAATTTTAATATGTTCTTAAAAGTATTTAGATATAAATATAGATGAAATAATTCTGATTTTCAATACCTTGTTTTCAAAGAAAATTAGTAAACAGTGATGTTCTACGATAAGCTAGGACTTAAATGCTAGTACGGTAACCCTTTATTTTTAATTTGTATGTTTTAGTCTAGCTATAAAGCACTAACGTTTAAAAATATCTCTCCTCTTGGAAAAGAATTTCATTTATACTACTGACTTACAAATGTGTAAATTCATATTTTCTTCTTAATTTACAAATCACATTTTACTCGTAAAATATGTGATAGCAAAATCCACAGGATGTTAAATTATGTTTTAAAAAATGTCAAAACATTGATGTTATATAAATTACGAACAGACGAGTCAAATACACACGATGATTCAAACTCCTCGGTCTTCAACGCCGAGGCGTTCCGATTATTCATACGTTCTAAAGGAAAATGTTCTTTGCGTTAGAAATTCGGATAAATCTATAACGAAAATAAAACCCAGAACTTTACACGCATCCAGAATCTCAATTAAAGAGTCGAACGTAGCTTTTTAACTAGGTGAACTTCATTCAGTAATTTTACCTATTTAATCAAAGCTATTACTTAAAAAACAACTCATTTTTGTAGAGAATGGAGAAAAAGTAAAGAAGTGCGATGAGAAAATAAGAAAGGGTGTGACGGTTAAATTGTTAATTTAGATTCAGAGAGGAATGCAAATTTAACACTATCCAATGACACTGTTTTATCCGTGGAATATCTGTCTCTGAAATTCCTGCACTGAATTGAGATCAAAGAAGATTAATTAGACTTCAAATAATCTTTGCATTAGTTACCACATTAAATGATAGGCAGGCGTTGATTGTGCAGACAA
>CM037782.1:59197513-59247513 GCA_021229015.1 Solen grandis
CTCTATGAGGGAAAGGGTTAAAGCTCTCCCCTTAATAGACTGTACCATCAAAGCCCTCCTCTTACGGCTGTAAATAAATGCACATTTTATGTCCTTTCTGATCACAAACATCCAGCTTTGCAAGCTTTTCCATGACTCAGATTCCAAAAAAGAATTTACAAAACTTTTCTCAATGTGATTGCAAACTCAAACTTCTTAAGTGCATTCGTCATGTCAAACTTGTTTACCATTCCAAAGTATCTGATGGAAGTTTTTTTAGCTCAATGATATTAATTTGGTAGAAATCATGGTTTCAACAATTCAGTTGAGTGTGCAAATCATGGAAAACTGTCAAACAGGGTTGTCCTATAACTGAAGATGACAATGGAGAAGTAAAACAATATTTTGAAACACTGTCGACCTTGAGCTTAAAATCTGTAATGATAAAAAGTGGCCTTTTCTCCTCCTAAAAAAAACAAAATAATTTTACTTCAATCCTGTAACCAATGAAGACATTGAAAGGGTGTGACTCAACCAGCTGCTGGAAGGTGGCTTTTCATTGGTCAAACATAATGTAAGAAGCGACTGTTTTTTTTGTATTTTATTTGGAAAATTAATAAGGTCTGCTTAACTCCATATGAAGATTTAATCATACCTGCTCTTTCAAACACAAAATGTATTTCTATGGAGAGAAATACCTATTTTCTGCCAAAGTTAATTACAAATAAATCATAACAATATGTAATACCTTGTTTTAAAGGTCTAATTGGCAAGCTCTATTTAAAGATTACTGTTCATTATTTTTTAACCTCTTAAATATCCATTAACTATGGCATGAACTTTTTCACTCAATTTCAAGGGACACTACTCTATTTGATAAATTGCAAGGTCATTAGAGACATGCGATGACTTCATCTTCAGAGTTTAAATAAATTGAAAATTCCAATACAAAACTAATTGAATAAAAAATACTTTGTCAAATTCTTGACAGGATTAATATTGTTCAACCGACAATTCGCACAAAAAATCTTAATTTCTTGTTATACTTAAATTGCTTAAATTTAATCATGTTTGGAAATTTATATCCTTTCTCTGAATCCATGGAAATATAATTATATCTAGTTATTCTAGATTGATTATGTTTAAAACTGCAATAATTGAAATGAATTACATGATTATATTGCACAAGGGGGTTATGGCAAAAAAAAGCCTGCAGGCATATGCACATCAAATTGCAGAAGATATGCATGCTTACTAGGTTATGGACACCACGATGCAAACTGGTGCAATGATATTCAGCTGAAAATTATTGTAATGTTTCTGCAAAATATAGCACTATGTGCCTGTGACAGAATGGATTTTTTTCCCCGCCAGCATCTGTCATCTGCTGCATTTTATTTCTGATGGACGTCTGCTGGGGATATGCAGAATTTTAATGGGTTTTCACTGCAATGCATGCCACATTTTTTTTAATACATTTAGGTTTTAATTGAATCCTGCAAATGTATATTAATATTGTATATGAATTGAGTGGCAGAGCATTGCAATTGTACAACCAGAGGTGGAAATGCACCCAGATGGTCTTTACGTTTCTCATTTAATTTTATTCATATTGTTGTAGGGCTTTTAAAATGCACTAAAATTTTGGCAATTAAATTTTCATTCATTTCCAACTAACCACAAAGCAAGAACTGGTGGCTAGAAGGAGGAGATTCAAGTGCAGCATCCATCATAACTTTGACAGAGAACAATAAACAATGTATCCATGATAGAAATGCTTTGTCCTGGATTGCTGTTACATGTATACACATGGACATGTATAAACTTTGTGATTTCACTTCTTTTTGTTTTTTCAAAGGATCCCTGCTTTAAACTCATAAAGTCTTTACTGACATTTGAAAGTCTTTTTATTGTATTGAATATAATATGATACACAAAAATGAAGGCTAGCTTAGCAAAAATGAATAATCTCATGATTTTGTAAAACATGGTACAAATTTATTTAAAGATGAAAAAAGACTACAGAAAATTAGCAAAAATACTTTTTGATGGTTTCCAAAAAATTCATATGTTATTTAAACCATCATACATTTCAACAAACTAACCTTTGAAAAAAATTGAATATTTGACAAATAACAAATGATCAGTTTTGAACTGTTCATGACTACACTATACCTTAAAATTTCTAGACCTAAGTAAAATTTTAAAATTAGGTAAAAACGCATTTTACCACTCCAGTTTTGTACGAAATATTCAATTTCTAGATTAAGTTGACATACAATTATTACCTTAATTACTATTAACATATGTTAATAGATGAACTATTTGGGGTTTTCTTTATTACAGACACAAGAATGACAAAATTAGCCCGAAGTATTCAAGTATACATAACACTAAGTATTGTTAGTCATAACTCTATAAACTTTGTTCAGGCTGAGAAATGTTTTCAGTCTAATACAATTTTTGTTATCTGGACTAACATTGTTTAATTCTGCGGCCATTCTAAATCTTCATCAAACACTTAAACACACATTATCCTGACAACCAGTCCAACCAGTCCTGGAATACCCTTTGTATATGCTGTGCACTAAGCAGGGAGCAACCAGTACCATTTTTAATATTTAATATTCAAGACTTTGGTATTTCCCAGCTATTCAACAGATAAAATTCGCACCCTTTGTGAATAAAGACCAAATGCTCAATGACCCAGAATCATTTTTACTATGTCAATAAGCCTTAACCAGATTTTGTACAACAGATACTCCCTTAAATTACCAATGATCATTAATCTTTGAGATGAGACAACAAGGTTTTTCTGAAACTTCTGAAAACTCTGAAAATAGATTCTAAAAGACATTATTAAGCCATTTTTTACCACCCCAAAATTTGCTAAGTGGGGAATAACCTCGTGTAAACTCTTACTTTATGTATCTAATGCAGGGCGGTCTAGACTTAATGGACATCCTATGTAAATGACCAACCAAATGACCCCATTTATTACAATGTGCTCCTTCTGTTTCCAGCCAAACTATTCCCCTAATGTGGCTATCAAGTCAAGATACCTGTCAATGTCTGGGTAACTTTTCACAGTGTGCAAATGGCGGATAACTCTCATCTTTTGTAATATAGATTGTGTACATGTAGCAATGAAGCTTCTCTCTTTTGTGAACCATGCTTTTGACTCATGGGACTGCAGGGCTAGTGGTTTTATTACCACAGAAACACATTGGTACAAAATAATATCATTTACCGAGACAATGTTTTAGGCTATATTCATTATACATATGAAAAAGATTATATTGACTTTGTGAATACTACATATATGCATATAGATTGTAACATCCATGTGAGAGAGTAATACAGATAAGCAAATCCTTGGAAAAACTTCAGAAGAATATTTTCAAAAGTATGGTTCTTTTTTGAACTAAAAATGTTTTACAGAAATTAATGAATAGATAAAGATAGGTGGTCTGGTTATCTGATGATATGATTATAGCCCTGTAGGTTAATTTAATTAATGATGGTTTTATCTATCATAATTAGCAAAGTAAACAGCCTCAAGTCAAGAAGTTAACAGGACCCTCATGTGCATAATAATTCTTCAAGAAGATTTATTACAGTCATATATATTGTACCTGATTTATTGTATTTCTAACCAAAATATATGTTGAAATGAATATTACGATTTCCATTTTGCAAAGCGTAAAATAATTTTGAAAATGTTGATTAAAATCAGGAACAAAAACCAGCAATGATTCTCATGTTAAATTATGCTGAAATTCTTAAACAATACAGGAATATATTAAAACCTTATTGTTATACAAAAAATGTTAAGTAAATGACAAAAGTCGACATAAATTAAGAAAATTACATTACTGATTAACAATATTATTCAATTAAAGTATTTTTAACACTCACTCAGCTCCTCACCGCATGGGTTCGAATCCCGGCAGGGTCATTTGGATTTTCATGTGAGGAAGCCTTCCAGCTGGATGCCTCCGTGCATTCGGGGTCTTCCTCCACCTGTAAGTAGCTGGACGTCGCTATATGACTGAAATACTGTCGAAGCGACGGTAAACTAAAATAGTCTAGTCAATTAAAGTATTAAGTAATAAAATTACATACACATACTTATTTTAGGGAAAAAAGAAAAAATATGTCCTAACTATTTAAGTATTATTTAGCGCTAGGCTAGGTTAGTTAAATTGGTGCACGTATATTGCACAGTAAAACTGCAAAAATCCTATTTAAAAAGTTATCTCCCCCCATAGTTGACAACAACAATTTATATTTAGCAGAAGTGTTCTTTTAAAATCAATATCATTTTGTGTAACTTTAAAAAAAATAATACTGTTGTCTGTCTGATTTATGTACATATTCTTAAGAAATAAGTTTTAGTTTCATAAATTTACTTTCTGCACATGACAACTGTGGTGGCAGCTATCATGCAAGGGAAGTAACTGTAAAATTACTCGTATAAATATATGAGGTTTATTCAAGGAATGGCAATAGAGAATAACATTTAGAGAAGAATATGTACCAAAAAAATTTTTCTTTTTTAACAACAATGAAAAATATAGCTGTAAATTTTCAATATTTCATTGAGAGAAAACTTGAAAAACAGCCTTGCTGATGTCTTTATTTTTCAGATTTAGAAAAAAGACTATATCATATGGTATGAAATGATCATTTAATATTTCACTTAAGTAAGACAGTCAAAATCAAGTTTAATTCATTATCTTGTCACCAGTATCTAATTACAGGAGACTTGTATCGTGCTACTTCACTGCAGTAAATATCCTAATACGAGGCAGCAAGCCCATTTTAATGCCAAGCACAAAGCAAGACCATTTTTAACCTTTAGTGCATACAGATGTATTCAAATTGACTTTCAGAATATCCAATAGCTACACTAGGCTAATAGGTAGTCAATTGTTGACCTTTTTACAAGAAAAAATACACGGTTTGTGATGTTGATGTAGCAAGAAATGGGTAAGACTGGACTTACATGTTAAATTCTAACAAGAGTGTTCTTTAGAACACCTGTGTCACCTGCTGAAACATGATGGACGTGCGGCCAGATTGGAATAAGGAGCCATTTCTTTTGTTAGTTTCTTTTGTTTTTTAAAAGGCCATGGCCCCTTATTCTATTATTATGGAATGAAGTCTGTTGTTCTCTTTTGTTCTGTTTACGGTTAGATGGACCCTTACTCTGCCTGCGTGGAGAGACAATCGTTGTAAATTCTCAAGACTATCATTGGAAGTCCAGTAGTTTGCTAAATTCCACACATCACCACATGGAAGAGCCTCAGTGTGAGCAGTGGTTTCCAGTGGACTTAAATATCATCACTATGACATGGGGCAATAAACTAGAGTGTTGTTTTTCAAATGATTGATTATGAGCAAATGTAACCTAATAATCCAATGGGCAAGATATGGCGAGTAACAACTGAGTCACTTGTTGGTTTCTAACAAATGGAAGCTGGCATGTTATTAATATCTGTTCTTTAATACAATAATCATTAATATCTATCCTCTAATTATGGAACAATTCTTCTTTCTGAGGTCAAAAGGTGAATATAGACAATCAGCAATATCTTCTCTGCAACATCAAAATCAAAAGACAAAAACATTAAAAGAAAGAACTTCTGTAGTTGTTTTCATTCGATTACAGAATTTAATTGATTTCAAGATACCAAACACCCTACAAGCCTTAGCTTTGAGACAGAGGCTGGTGAAACTGAGTCTGTGGCTGAGATTCGTACATCACGAGTAAGAGATGAAAAGAAGCAATTAAACGATGGGAGTGAAATCAAAACAAATAAAAACAATTTTTAAATAATTATTTTTTTCCTGTTTAAAAATTTAATTAATTTAAATTAATTAAAGGTACTTTCATACCAATATTAGTCTATAGGTATTGGAAAAGCACTTTTTTGCCTCTTTTATGTTTAATCTTCTTGATTTAAAACACTATATAATAGAATAAGTACTCAATGCTTATCAGCGTATTTAACAAACTGATGTTGCAGAAAAGTTACGGCTCTGATTTTGATTCATCCTTTTTATCATCAGACATCCACCCTTTATAGCCCAGCATGGAGTTTTAACATCTTTATGGAGCAATTTCTGACAACAGTATAAAACATAATCTCCAGGAAAGTTTCATTTTCTTGTTTTCCCTTTGGGATTTAAGTGGGTTTTTTTAAATGATAGGCTTTGGTAGTAAGTGAAACAAATAAATAAAATTAAAATTCATTAGGAAAATTTGGGGATGGAGGAAATGGGATTGTTAAATATCCAAAGTAACATATCGTGGTACCATACCCAGTCGCACAATCCAAACACAGCAGCATGGCACCAAACCATGCAAGATGTCATGATACCATACCAAGTTACACAATCCATACACATCAGAATGGCACCAAACCATGCAAGATGTCATGGTATCATACTGAGTCACACACAAACCATACACAGCAGCATGGCCCAAACCATGCAAGATGTTATGATACCACACCAAGTTACACAATCCTTACACACCAGTATGACACCACACAATGCAAGATTTCATGATACCACACCCAGTCACACGATCCATACACATCAGCATTATACCACACCCATGCAAGATGTCATGATACCACACCCAGTCACAATCCATTCACAGCAGCATGGCACCACACCATGCAAGATGTCATGATACCACACCCAGTCACAGCAACCATACACAGCAGCATGGCACCACACCATGCAAGATGTCATGATACCATACCTAGTCACAGCATACACACAGATGGACCACACCAGCAACAGCATGACCACACCATGCAAGATGTCATGATACCACACCTAGTCACAGCAGCAGTACACAGCAGCATGGCACCACACCATGCAAGATGTCATGATACCACACCCAATCATAGCAGCCATCACACAGAAGTATGGCACCATACCATGCAACATGTCATGATACCACACCCAGTCACAGCAGCCATACAGCAGCATGGCACCACACCATGCAAAATGTCATGATACCACACCTAGTCACAGCAGCAGTACACAGCAGCATGGTACCACACCATGCAAGATGTCATGATACCACACCCAGTCACAGCAGCCATACACAGCAGCATGGCACCACACCATGCAAGATGTCATGATAACACACCCTGAGTCAGGAGCCTTCTGATTACTGAACCCATACCCTCCCACTATCAAGCCCTAACTTGCTAAATACTTTCAGTACTTTTAATCCTGTTAGAACATTCACTAGACAACTGATATCCCCAACCTCTCCCATTTTTTTTCAGGAGAAGTACCCTGACTGAAACACATTGGGTTATTACGACCAGAGCAATCCTCAAAAGTTATGAATCAATGTAAGGCACAAGATGGAATAGACAGATCTTAATGCAGAATGATATGTGTGATTCCAGTATAGCTCCCACACACTCACACCACAGCTTCAAAAAGGGGTGGAGGTATATGACATAATGTTATGAGACAGAAATTTGAGGGTTCAAACCCCATTAGATCAAGGATTTTTCATGACCTTCCCTAGTGCACAGTACTGGTCTAACCCAGGAACCATATGAGGGATATGTTTTAATTTTTAAGAACTTACTTCCAAACTGATGTAAAAAAAAAAGCTAAATTTTTAAAAAAAAATTTCAACACTTTCTCATGCACAATGAACCAGTCTATCCAAATGGGATAAGTCAGGGATTAGACTGGTTTACCAAATGTCAAAAAAGAAATAGTTTACATCATCATTTCCTGTACAAAAATGATGCCTTATTATCTAAGGCAGAAATATTTATGAAGTGTGTGACATACAAAATGTTCATTAAACCTTAAAAGAGAGTTATGGCCCTTTTTAAGTAAAATGTCAATTAAACGTGAAAAGGGCCATAACTCCTTTTTGTGAATGAGATATTTTATATGATTTTTATCTATTTTTATCTATTGCTGTATATGATGTTGATACAATAATGTCCCAACAACTCTTACAAAAATTGCACATTTACTAAGCAACATTTTAAGGAAAGTTGTATGCCTTGCTCAGTAGTGCTGCTTCGGGTACTGAAATTATGCCAGAATATTTTAAGCACAAAGGAGCCATAACTCTTGACAAAATTAAGAGAGAGAGAAATGTGCATTTTCTTACTGATAAACCTTGTGTCAATTATTGTTTGCACAGTTTCATTGCTACTCCTTAAAGCAGCTCATTCACAGATGATCACTGACAAAGAATTTGATTTTTAACTATATTTGTGTATTACCTATATCAATATTTATTAATCCAATGCAACCTTCCGTTTCTCTATCACACAGATGGTATTAAAACTTTATCTAGAATTATAAAACCTATATTTAGATTTAGATTTAGATCTACACTTGCCAAGTTTATTTATCAGAAACTAGACTTCACCAGCATGAATGAGGGTAAGTAGATTTTTTCTTTAAATTTCTATTGACCATCTCAAAGTTTTATGATGATATAGAACTATTTGTAAAATGAGGAAGAATGTGACACTACAGGACAGGATAGCTTATAGCTTGAAATTCACTTTTCTAGGCATTGATATAACAAGAAACACATCAAATGACCCAAAACCAGGTTTTTAAGTGTCATCCCAAGATATTCGATGGAAACAAAATGTTTTGACGCCCGCCAGCCCAATGATGTACCCCATTCTAATAGTCAGTATTTTCTTTGAAATCCTGGTTAACTAGTATTTTACAAATCTTTGAGCGCAAGCTCTAGTGATCTACTGCACAAGTAACTCTACATACATTCAGGTGGCAATGTGCCTGTAAATAAATTTACAAACACTTCTCTGTGCCTGAGATTTTAAATGGGGGAAAAAATCAAAATCCTTAAGGTATTTATATATCAAAACTTGTTTCTAATGACCAGAATGTCATGAAAAACTCATATGGATACAGTAGGACCCTCTACACCACTTACAGACCCACTCACAAACTGTTCATCGCATTGTCAGCATCTGACGCATCCCAACAGCTGTCTGGCCATTTAAATTTACAGGTACCCTGTTAGGCCGTTTATTAATTGGGTCGGAAACCAGCCTCTCTCGCAGGTAACACTGATATAAAGGATGTGTCTAAATGGCTCTGTCAATTCATTGTGAGAGGCATGTAGCATTGATAAATCTCCTTTTTCCTCTAGTAATCAAGTTTGATCTTAGCTAAAATGTGCTCTTCTATAACAAGTGAGCCATGATAGTCCAATATCACTCACCTGAGTTGGATAAAATTCATCCATATCTTTATAAATTATGGTGAATTAAAAAAATTATTTTTCTTCATGTACATGTTTTCAGATTAGTTAACAGAGACCTCTCCCTTACTGTATACCTAGACATTTTTCAACTTTATTATTTGTTTCACACTGGATTTTTTTTCATTCATTTTGCATGTCTTCCCATCTTGAGGCAGATTTGCTAAGATATTGTACATATATCCCAGACTTTACCTTTAGCTCCTATGTTAAAGAAGTAGTTCTTCCCTGTAACTTATCATTGTTACAACACAATAGCATTCAAAATGAATTGATAGTTTATTCAAAGGTAATACACGCAAGTTACTAAATTGTTATTTGCCAGAAACTTTATCAAAAAGTATCTACATACATAACTCCTTTAATTAAATAATGCCATATGCATCAGTGCATGTTAGCATGCACTGGGTGAGAACCTATCAGAATGACTTATGTTCTGCCTTATTTCTGACATTGATAAATTCACCTCCATTTATGAAGAGTATCCGAACCAATTGTTCCTCCTGCTCTGGAGAGTTTATCAGTTGGATGTGTATCAACTGATTTTCCATGGAGAGTTAACAGCTAGATGATGTTGATATGCAAACAAGGTGGGGCCATGTCTCTGTTATATGCTACAATGATAATGTTCTGCAAAACAAATGTGCACTCAATCAAAATCATGGCTGTGCACACAACAGCAAAGGATCCTGGGTAATCCCATGATTCCAGGCTATACATTATGCTCATATTTCATGAGAAGGCACAACACTTCATAAAGTGACTCCAGTGCTTGAAATGGTCTGGAAGAGATTAAACCTAATAATATTAATCATTACGCGTGTCCCCTCTCCCACAAGATTGAAACAATTACTGGCAATAAAAGTGAACTTGGAAATGTTAAAAAAAACTTTTTCTTCTTTTTTCTCCCTACGAAGAGATTGTCATGGAAACACAGAAAAAAACCATCCTGTTACAACAATGTAGCACCAGTCATTCAATTGTGAGTGACAAGTTTAAATCTGATCTTGGAAAACACTCAGGAAAAGCCTTGAAGTCCAAAAAACTTTGAGGAAAACTATTACGGATGTTATTTGTACCTCATTTATATTTTCAGTAAACAAATAAGCAGATCATGAGAGATGACACCATGAATCAAGAAAACTCACACGAAGAGAGTTACAGCAATGTAGATATGATTATGCTTACTTGATGAAAATTGTACATCTCAAGAGTTCCCTGTAATGAATCTCAAGTTGAAACTTATACATAGGCAAGATAGAGAAAAAAATTACAACTATCACTAAAGGTGATGAACCCTTTCCCTCATAGAGGATACCATGAAAAGACCTATGCGAACAGCATAAAACCATATCAGCCTGCGAGTAACTCGCAGGCTGATCAGGTTTTATGCTGTTTGCTGCTCCTCAGTGGTCTGGTAATGAGGATTTTACAATTAAATTTGGTAAGGTTTGAGTTGGATTTCTGCAGATCAGGCTTTATGTGGTACCTATTGAGTGCGTCAAAATGAGTCTATATGAGGGCAAGGGTTAATACTCCTGCATCCCACCTTGTCTTCATGTAATGTGAGAGTAGGGTGTCATGAGAAAAGGACAGGACAAGATGTGACCAAATATGAGCAAGATGATGCCACAAGCAGGATTCCTTTACAGCCCCCACTTCTGTTAATACGGGTATAATTATGATTTATATTTAACAGCTGTCACTGATCATGATTAACATATATAGTAATCCTGCTATGCCACCTCCACTCAACACAACAAAGACATATCTCTTGTTGAAAAATTGGATACAACAGGACACCACAGAACACAGCCGGTTTATACAAGTGACAACAGTTACTATCATGAATAGAAACTTTTAAGTAGGAAGATCTGTCATTTTTTTCTGTTTTTGACCAGAGGTTTTTCATAATCAAATGAATTATTAACCCTTACAATACTTTGGGTACTTGTAACATACACTTGTGCAGTCTGATCATGGTCTTCACTGTTCACTATTCAGTCAATAAAATAAGAAATTAAGCATGGTAATGGTGAATCATACATATCCATTATATTTTGGAGATGAGAAAGTAAAGGGAAATTTCATCCTTCTATTGTGTGGAGAGCTAATTTAGGAGACAGAAACAATATTGCAAAAATAAACTAACAAAAGCAGTCCCTCTATCATACCATTTCTTAATTTTTATTCATTTATCTATTTTATTTATTTATTTATTTATTTGCAAGTGGTATGATACCACATACCAGTCCACACTATCATACCATTTTCTGATGGCATGATACCATGCACAGTCCTACTATCTCATTATGTGAAAGTGACATGCTACCACATTCAGTCAAATTATCCTGACACTAGTTCAATAAGTGCAAAGCAAAGAGATACAGCAAGTTCTAATTTTGATGACCATAGCCAGGGATCAAACCAGCATCCACCTGGTCAATTAGACAAACATTTAGGTCAAGATCAACAAATAAGTCTAGCTAAATCCTCTAATGTGGAAACATTACAGACTTAAGATTGAAAGATTACCTAAAGTCACATTTAAATTCATTTTGGAAAAAAATATTCCTCTACTTTAAAAAAAAAATGTTTTTTGAAGGACATGGGTAACATGATACTCTTAATTGTAGCTGATCAATTTCTTCTGGAAAAGACTAATCCATTTTTGAATGTTTCAGTAAAAGTCAAAGCATTCTAAGGAGATAAAAACCCAATAAAACTGCAGTTTATGGTAATGGATTCCTGCTGAATGACAGTTTGTCTGAAACTCTGCAGGACAACTCAGCCTGCACCTGCTGACCGATGGAAGATTAAGCGAAACATCGTCCTGAACATATAGACTGAGGGATATTTATTCCTGGACACCAAAATATTGGGTTACAGGAGGCTCGGAGACTGGTTTACACTTGATGATCAGACATCTCAAGCTAAACCAGGGGACATAAATACTTGATGGGATATCATCAAAGGATATTGGTAGAGGATATTGGTAGAGGACTTCTGGTATCAGAACCTATCAAAGTTTTCGTTGCACACTCAGTAAATTGTCTACCATTGTCTGCATATAAAAACGCAGTTTGATGAAGAGTATTTTAAAACCTATCATACTGACTGTCCCTGGTGACTGAGGGGTTAAAACGTCCGCCTCTAGAACAGGAGGTCATGAGCTTCATCCCTGACTGCTACATATCAAAATCGTTAAAACTGGTATTGCATAATTATACAAAGGGTAGTTCATGACTGGCCAGCTCGGTGTCAGGATAATGTGACTTGGTATGGTATCATACCACATGTCTACTGCATGATACTGCAATGTGGCTGCATTTCATCTGTCTCAAGTAGATATAGTCTCCAGTGAATGAAATATTGTTAATGAGATGTTAAACTCAACAAGCAACAAACAAGACCTGATGGTATTATGGACATTTTTTTATTTATTTATTATTTATTAGTTTTTTTTCATCAATAGTAAGTCAAAGGTTAAGGTCAAATGCCTAATGAAGAGGTGCATCCACTCGTTTTGAAGTATTCTCTCTGATTAAAAGGGTTACTTTTCTTTCTATTTTTTTTAAATTACTTTATTCCAATGTATGCATATAGGAAAAGCAACATTTTTTTTAATGGAAACAAGAGGAAATCCTAAAATTTTCAAGGAACAAATTTTACTCAAGAATACAATATGTCAAGTATTCCATGCCCTATCAGATTTGGCTGGTTGTGCGAGTTATTTCACAGGAAATACTGTTTTATGAATGTGTGCATTTCAGAAAACTCTCTTAAAGACATTCAGCTACTAAAACAACATGCAAAAAAGGAGGAAGAAAATAAATCATTCAGTAGTGTTAACGTTTCCAGAAGCAGTGGCTACTGTCAGTCTACTTTTAAAGACAGCATTATTTCAAGGTCTTCTAAATATTTCAGAAAAAAAAAAACAATATGAAAAACACTATGAAACAGCACATTCTGACCTTTCAAATCATTAATATCCATTTGCAAATTGACTAAATGAATATGAATGGACTAAATTTACAAGGTATATAAAACAAGTTTGTTTTTTTTTCTCATTTTTTTTAAGTAGCGACTGTATAGAATTGAGCTACAATATGGTATAAGCAAAGAGAGGAGACCCTAATTAGTACTCAATCTTTTGTTTTAATTGTAGGCTATTTTAGACAATGCTTAATCCTCTCCACTTGATAATAAATTTACATATATAGAATGACAAAAAACAACAACAGCGATTTTGATTGATATCCCCAACCAAAAGGTTAAACAAGAGCACCACATACAGATGCCAATGCTCATCTTTTTTTTCTTTTGTTTTTTTTTTGTTGTTATTGTTTTTGTGTCAAAATGGACCCAAGAGTTATGGCCCTTGATGAGAATGTAGCCCTTGTGATAGTGAACAAGAATATAAAGTTTGAAGACAGTTTATTATTTTAGAAGTTAAGGCCAAGATTATTCACCATGACAATGCCACTGACAATGACACTGGAGTAACTAGAGCTATCATTGAAGGTGATTAATACCCCTGCAAAATGCTTTGATACAGGAGAAGCCAGACTTCAGGTGGAGCATAGATAAGAACCTCTATACATAGTATATTGGTTATGATAGTAGGTAATAAGTAAGTAAAGTCTTTATATAAAGTGGATAGAGAATCAGTTATGGTTGTTTGGCACAGTAGTTTAAAAGTGTAAGAGTTACAGTTCTTGGAAACTGCACCTCTCCTAGTCACCATCTGTTTACATTTCTAGTTTCAAATAATACCTTGTATAATTTCAGAGTTATGTTCTTGAAAAGAAAAAAAGAATTAAACAAAGGGATATAATTAAACAAGAGGGCCAAGATGGCCCTGTGTCACTCACCTGAGTAAGATGGCTGTGTTAGGCATAATGACAAAAAATCTGGCATCTAAAGTGTTTTTCTAACATTTGACTAAGTAACCTTCATATTGATCCTACCTGAATTTGCACTCAACTGGGAATTCATGCAGTCATCATTCATATCAAGTTTAATGAAGACTGGGACAAAAATGTAGGCCTCTAGAGTGTTCACAAGATTTTTCTAAGATTTGACCTGGTGACCTAGTTTTTGATCCCATATGACTCAATTTCGAACTCATACAAGATATGATGTAGGCAAACATCCTGACCAAATTTTATGAAGATTGGGCCAAAACTGTGGCCTCTAGAGTGTTCACAAGGTTTTTCCAGGATTTGACCTGGTGACCTAGTTTTTGACCCCACATGACCCAATTTCGAACTCATCCGAGATATCATGTCAACAAACACCCTGACCAAGTTTCATGAAGATTGGGCCAAAACTGTGGCCTCTAGAGTGTTCACAAGCAATTGTTGACGACGGACGACGGACAAAAGGCGATCACAAAAGCTCACCCGACCACAAGTGCTCAGGTGAGCTAAAAATGGGACCAGGTAGAGTTACAGTTCTTAGACACTGCACTCTTCCTAATCGTCATCTGTCTATATTTTAAGTTTTAAGTCAATACCTTGTATAATATTTGAATAATGTTCCGGACAAGAAAAACAGAATTAACCAAAGGGAGATCATTCAGAAATGGGATTAGGGCAATAACTCTGCCATCCCTGAGACAACAAAGGTGAAATTTATGTCACGCACCTCTCCACCCGATTATCAATGCACATACAAAATTTGAACGGAATCAGTTAAAAAATGTAGAGGTAGTTCGCGTCACAAGATATTTAGAGTCGAATCAGGGGCAGTAAATCTGTTATCCTTGAGATAACTCAAGTGAAATTTATGTCACGCACCTCTCCACCTGATTATCAATGCACACACAAAATATGAACTGAATCGGTTCAGAAATGTAGAAATATTTCGCGTCACAATATATTTAGAGTCAAATCAGGGGCAATAACTCTGTTGAGATAATTCAAGTAAAATTTATGTCACACACCTCTCCACCTGATTATCAATGCACACATAAAATTTGGACTGAATCAGTTAAGAACTGTAGAAGTAGTTTGCGTCACAAGTTTTTGGGATGGACAGGCAGACCAATAGACCGACAGACTGTCTCCTTTATACCCCCTCTCAAATTTCGTTTTCCAGGGGTGTAATGACAATAACTTGACTTTTTTTTCTTTTGAAAAACAGACAAGCTAATAAATTAGGACCATGCTCTAAGTCTTAAAGATATTGAAAATCACACTCACAGTCAAACTCAAACTCGGACTTAAGTTTGATTAATGAGGGGTGTTCTCATCGTATTTTAAGCCTACTCTCAGCTAAGTCAAATGTCATATTTAATTATGCTTGAGACAGTGTCTGAAAACATTTTGTAATACTCAAAATAAAGCATTAGCATGGTTTTCTTGAGTGAATTTTTTTTTTCTGAGAACATCCCTCAAAATCATATGCAGGCTTTGAACAAATTACTCAAGTATTTTTCAAGGACACTGGGCCACATCTCTTTTAATCTTCTATTAGATGTCACTTTATTGAAGCTTAACTGTTCTATGGCCTTGACCTATGACCTTGACCATATACTCAAGATCAAAACTAGAACTGTCGCCTAAGGGCTTACTAATACCCCCCCGCAAGTGTTTTTGTCAAACATGGCTTTGGAGCATGAAATCAGAATTCTTGTATGCAACACTCCATCTTAATATACAGAGGACATATGTGCCAACTACCTAGAAATCTAGTTATCCTATGTTTTACATACATATGGGTATATGTATGTCTATGGATCAATAACAGTAAGATTCACTGAAATCCATCAATTGTTTAGGCAAAAAAAACTGTCGCCTATGGGCAACTTAATAGTAACGTAATTTTTGTTTTTTAGAAAATTAAGAACAAAAGAATATGTTCTATCTTTATTTAAGTATTACTTAGCATTATAAGTATTGTTGGTGGAATAAGAGCCAGATCATTTACTGGAAAAATGATGAGACATTCCTGTTTTCTGTCATTGGGGTTGAAGGCCCAGCTTAAGTTTCATAAAAGTCAGTCAAGAAATGAATTAATGAATTCAATAAGACTAAGCAAATCAAAACGCATATTTAAAGATTAGTAATAGTGACTCATTTCTAAACATATGGGTTCAGGAAGCCATACATTAAAAAACAACCAGTATTTTTGTTTAAAAGTCAGGTGTATACAATAACAATTACTTCAAGAATCCAATACTTACATGCAATCATGAAATGATAGCACAAATGAAGTAATCACATCAGTATGCATATGTTTATCCATAAACACTAATCCTTGTGTTGGACTGTTTATATGACACAATCATCAAGCTTGTATATACTGGCAAGATCACACATTTGAAAATTAACTAATTCTTCTTGAGGCTTTAACTTATTGTTTGTTTGTTGGATTTAATGTTCCACCCACATTATTTTTGTAAACTGAAGACAATGTCTACTTTGAACAGATACAATGCTGCCACATTTCAGAATCCCATTTGATTTTTTAATAAGTCATCCATGTCTGTATCTTCTTTGGCATTGGATCCATGGTAAAAACACGGCTTTTGAGCATGCAATCAGATTCTTGCATACAACACTCCATCTTAATACGTATATAGAGGACATATGTGCCAACTACATGGAAATCTAGTGATCCTTTGTAACACATACCTATGGATATACCTATGTCTATGGATAAATATCATTAAGATTCACTGAAATCTATCAATGGAAGAAAATTGTAAAACAAATACCATCAAAGGGACATATCTTTAAAACAGGGGGGAGGGGGGGGGGGTAACCCAATGTTATATAGAAAAAGCGCTACTACAATGTCTAAGGTTGAATGACAGCAAGTTTCATTGAAATCCCTCCAGTAGTTTAGGAGGAGTAGTCTGCAGAAAATTGTAAAGCAAAAATCATCAAAGGGGCATAACTATAAAAAAGGGAGGTAATCCAATGGGAGGAGTAGTCTGCAGAAAATTGTAAAGCAAAAATCATCAAAGGGGCATAACTATAATAAAGGGAGGTAATCCAATGTTATATAACTAACACATGCTTCTACAATGTCTAAGGATGAATGGCAGCAAGTTTCATCAAAATCCTTCCAGTAGTTTAGGCGAAGTAGTCCGCAGAAGTTTGTAATGCAAAAATCATCAAAGGGGCATAACTTGGAAAATAGGGGAGGTAACCAAATGATATATAGATAACGCGCTTATACAATGTCTAAGGATCACTGCCAGCAAGTTTCATCAAAATCCTTCCAGTAGTTTAGAAGGAGTAGTCCGCAGAAGTTTGTAATGCAAAAATCATCAAAGGGGCATAACTTGGTAAATAGGGGAGGTAACTCAATCTATATAGATGTCTAAGGATCATTGCCAGTAAGTTTCATCAAAATCCTTCCAGTAGTTTCTTGGTAAAAGGGGAGGTAACTCAATGCTATATAGATAACGCGCTGCTACAATGTCTAAGGATCATTGACAGCAAGTATCATTAAAATCCTTCCAGTAGTTTAGGCGGAGTAGTCCGCAGAAGTTTGTAATGCAAAAATCATCAAAGGGGCATAAATTGGTAAATAGGGGAGGTAACCAAATGATATATAGATAACGCGCTTATACAATGTCTAAGGATCATTGACAGCAAGTATCATTAAAATCCTTCCAGTAGTTTAGGCGGAGTAGTCCGCAGAAGTTTGTAATGCAAAAATCATCAAAGGGGCATAAATTGGTAAATAGGGGAGGTAACCAAATGATATATAGATAACGCGCTTATACAATGTCTAAGGATCATTGCCAGCAAGTTTCATCAAAATCCTTCCAGTAGTTTAGGCGGAGTAGTCCGCAGAAGTTTGTAATGCAAAAATCATCAAAGGGGCATAACTTGGTAAATAGGGGAGGTAACTCAATGCTATATAGATAACGCGCTGCTACAATGTCTAAGGATCATTGACAGCAAGTATCATTAAAATCCTTCCAGTAGTTTAGGCGGAGTAGTCCGCAGAAGTTTGTAATGCAAAAATCATCAAAGGGGCATAACTTGGTAAATAGGGGAGGTAACTCAATGCTATATAGATAACGCGCTAATACAATGTCTAAGGATCATTGCCAGCAAGTTTCATCAAAATCCTTCCAGAAGTTTAGGAGGAGTAGTCCGCAGAATTTTGTGTCTACAGACGGACGGACGGACAGACGGACGGACGGACGGACGGACAACCTGATTCCAGTATACCCCCCCCTAACTTCGTTGCGGGGGGGTATAACAATGCTTTTGGATAATCCATTACACATTCTGTACGTTTCCTTAAAGTTTTGAGAGGCTACCATCAAACTGTTGTCTGCGTTAGATTTTGGCAGGAACCAAAATTTGTTGAAGAACAATTGGACCATTTTACAGAGAGATGGCTTGATGGTAAACCAGAAGTCTCCTCTGGTGAAACTAGTAGGAGACTAGACACAGTTAATCATTCATGCACTGAAAGATTTCTTTCTTTTTACACAGTAAAATATCCACATGAAAGAAGCCAGATAAAGTGTTTCTAAAAACGTTTTACATACTTCCAGGGAGTTCTGCAGTAATCAATGTCCATCAATCCACTATCTCATATTGTTCATTATAGAAATATATTACGTTCCAAATCAGATAAAATTTTGAAATAGCTGACTTAGTTTCTAATGAAATAAACATAAAAGCAAAAGCATCTTGGGCCATTTTGTATAACACAAATACCGAGCTATCTATCAGGGAAATCCTTCCAGAGATGAAGATTAGCTAGGAGGATGGGAATAAATCAACTCCCGGCAACATTTCTAGATTTGCAGCTGATAAGGATAAAAAGGGAACAAGTTTGTTGCAAAGTAAATGACAGAGCAGTTATGTAAACACCCTGTTAAAGTCAGCGTTTTTTTCCAGTCCTGTCAACTCCAATTATTTAGTACAAATTAGTGGGGGGAAGCTCCCTACTGTTATTTATGCAGCATTTCCTTGATACTTCCGGGGGGGGGGGGGGGGGGGGGGGCAGCTGTTTTGCAAAATAGCTCAAATTGTGGACCCCATTATGGAAATTGCTTTATAAATGCAGGATAAGAAGTCTGCCAAAGAAAAGACCTACCAACATAATGGCAAAATAATACAGATGGGGGGTGGGCTAGGCAGCAATATCTGAAATTGATTCATAATTTCACACAAGAACCACACACACCATTGTGCCTTGATTCACAAAATCATGAATCAACAGGGTTAAAAAGTTAATGTAGAGGTCAAGGTCACATGGAAAGGTCAAGGTAACAATGACACTGTCAAAGGAAATATATAGGACTGCTGCGAGTATCCGAGTACTCGGATATCCACAAATTCTGTCTGCAAATCGGGTACGAATATTTGCAACAGCGAAGATTGCTGGATCGCGATCTTTTCTTAAACACCTACATTAAATACTTTTTATAAAACTATAATGAAATGAAAGTGAATATAAACAATGTTTTTCAAACCCAAAGTTGTTTTTACAAAATCGAAAGTAAAATAGGACAAACATGTAGAGCTAGCAATGCGGTGCGTCAGTAAAGATTCGAATTTATATCATCGGTACGATTTTGGCATACTGTAATAAGATTAGCGTTACCAAAAATATAATTCATTAATAAATCAAGAATCAATCATTATCGAAAATTCGTCTTACATGTGTACATGAGGAAGATTCGGATGTAAATCACAGATATCAATACATCACGTTTCCAAAATCATTCCGGTAAATAATTTTTGAATATAATATTAAATAGATTTAATGTTTATAAAGCTTAAGAATCGAGTGATATTGTAAGTAATCACTGTTATTTGAAATTCGAAACTGATGTTAACTTTACTGAATGAATTGTCTGCAATTTGTAAACATGGCAGAGAAAAACAACTTTACAGAAATTCACCCACGAAGCACACATCAAATGTATAGAAATACTTTGGTATTTCTACCCAAGATGAAAAATTTGTAAAACCTGCAACTATAATGTTGCATATACTGGCGGTACAACTAACCTGTCAAATCACCTAAAAATGATACAACTTCAAAAATACAGGTAGGCTTTCGTAAATGTTACCAAAATTGAAAGTAAGCAAATTTTGTGTGTAGAATATAAACACGTTTTTATCAAAGCAGACAAATGATATTGGATCTTATCATTTGGCATTTGAATTCCATGTTTTTTACTGCAGAGCTTAAAGAGTTGCTCAGTTTAAAGTTACCATATACATGTATATTCATTACAGGTTTCACTTTTGTTATTATCAATAAAACTGTTTAAATTTCTTAATATAAGTTCTGTTTGTCTAAGGATTCTTTAAGGTTTAAACCAGTGATTTGTGATCTGATCTGTGAATCGTCAGTCCCAGATCGTGGATCGGATCGGATCGTCACTTGCTCAACAATCCGCAGCTCTAGAAATATATCAAGGACTGACTGCAAACCTTTCTGAGAGCAATAAGGAATAGAAGACAAGATAGTTTCATGGTCAGCACTTGAAATGGGAATATGACCCTCAACTGTAGAGGTCAATGTCATATGAAGGTCAATGTAACTCAGACAATGTCCAAAGAAGTATCAATAAAAACCAAAACTGTCAAAAAATAAGGAAAAGATATGGATTAGACAAGACTTATTCCTGATGTGATGATTTCAGGGTCATTACTGAGGCAAAGGTGTATTTTTAAACTGTACTGATCAAGCTTAAAATAACTTTAGAGTCATATGAATGTCAAGGTCTAAATATCAGATTTATGATTAACTGTATCATGTGTGAAAGATAATACACATCATGTGTGATAAATAACTTGTGATGCAGCTTAAAAGAATGGTACAAGACAGTAGTTAGCTGAATCTGAAAATGCCGAGATAAATCAACAAAAGGCTAAACTGCGTTTCAAAACTTCAATGATTTTCCAAGGACTTGGTATCATATAAAAGCATCCCTGGAAGCTGTGTTAAGCCCCATGTTTGTCCAGCACATTCAATATAATGTGAAATTGGACATCATCTGTTTGACAAAGGATGTTAGACAAGAACTCATTGATATATGTCCCCAAAGAGTTGCTTTGACACAGAACTGTTTTGTAGACTTGGGTGTTCCTTGGAAAACCATTTAAAAGTGTGTTCCCTACCCAACAGCTCTAAAACTGTTAAGAGTTATGAGTCTTGTAATCTGCACTATCTTTCACATGTTCTGTCTGTACTTTAGGTTCTGTCTGTATTTTAAGTTACATGCCAGTGGGTTCAAATATCAATCCACCCAGGACAGAGTAACTATCTGAAAATCAAAAAATACCCCATTTTAACTATTTGAAAAATTCTGAGAAGATCATGGATACCAAGTTATATGAATAACCATCAATCCAGGACAGAGTTAATGTCTGGAAACTGAAAAATACACCATTTTATGACCTTTGATTTGTGATTGTGACCCTGACTTTTGAGTTACAAACCTGTATCTTTCACTTGAGACTTTGTCTTCTCGAGGAGATCATTGATACATGTACCAAGTTATATAAATATCCATTCATCCAGGACAGAGTTAATGTCCGGAAACTGAAAAATACCCCATTTAATAACCTTTGATCTGTAATTGTGACCTTGACCTTTGAGTTACAAAACTTGATCTTTGCACAACACTCTGTCTTCTCAAGGAGATCATTGATACCAAGTTATATAAATATCCATCCATCCAGGACAAGGAAAATGAATGGAAACAAAAATGAGGGGATGGTCTCACACACACACACAGATGGATGGTCTGATTTTATTATGCTTCCAAAGCTAGCTTTTGGGGCATAAAAACATTGGCTGACCAGATATATGACAGTGGACTGTTTCCAAAAGTTCTGATTAAAGTTACTGGCTTAAATAAATCTTCCGACAACTTCCTGTTCCTATTCTTATATTTAGATGTTAAAATGAAAATGAACTCATGTAAAACTGGGGTAACATTTTTTCCCCTTTTTTATTATCCTGAAAATATACTACTTTCATTATCCTTAGGTTTTTTCCCACTTTTAAAGTTTTAGGTGCATTGAAGCATATTTAACATTTATGATGTATAAATGTTTTCTTTTATAGCAAAATTATTCCGTTTTAGTATGATAAAAATAATGTTACTATAATAAGTAAGACTAATTCACACAGAAAAAATAACAACAAATATTTTAATGAGGCAAAAAATGAAAATATTTCTAAAGAACGAAGGTGAATTTACCAGATTTTATAAGATATCTGTGAAGGGGATAGAATATTAAGAGAACAAAAAATCATGCATAATACAGTCTCAAGATATTACATCATGTGTTTAAAATATTGGAATAACCAGCTGCTGAAAGGACCCTTGATTGGTAAAACAATTAACAAAACTGTCCAGTATGCAAATGAGGCCCTTGACAACATGTTCAAATGAAGATGGCAATGCTATCTTTGAAGATCATGAATACAAAACCCGGTTGATAACTCTTATTATGCTAGTTGGACTTGTCCTTTCTTCATTTTGGACTGTACCATTAGTTGTTTATTGGGGATGCTTGCTGAAAATGTATTGGGATGCTTGCTGAAAATGAATTAACTAAAAAAAAAAACAACAGTGCAGACCATGATCAGACTGCACAGATGTGCAGGTTGATCTTGGTCAGCACTGGTTGCAAAAGCAGTCACAAGTGCCCACTGCATTATAAGGGATAAAGAGAAACATTCAAATGAAGCATTATGAAAAGGATGCTAGATGGGTAGACAATTCAACCCAGCTTCCTAGTGCTATTAATCATGGGGTAAAGGCAACAAGGGGAAAAAAAACTGTACAGCTTGATCTTTCAATTAATTTTCTCCTCTCTTTGGAAGAACCAACGCAGCAGCTGCAACATCTATTCCTCAGCCAGGATGCAAAAAAAAGGAGTTGGAAAAAAATCAGTCAAAATGTGCTGCGAGAAATGAAAGAGAGATTAAATCATGCAAGATTGTTCAATTAGAATGATTAAAAGATTTTCCTTTTTTTTTGAAATGATAATCAGTGTACGTCTGGTGTTTGGTTTATCATGTTTTTGATGTTGTTTAGATTTTGTACTTGACATCTGAGGTACACAATAAAACTGTTCATTTTCATTAATTAACTGCCTTAAGGTAAAAATTATATTCAGTGAATTAAGATGGAATATAAGTTCAGTTTTTTTTCTCATTTTTCTTTTGATAATTTCAGACTGAAAATGACTAAGTATCCCTCACCCACTGCGGTATCTTTCAAGTTGTAATTTGACCGCACAAACTCTACATTTTTCCACATTTTATGACAAGTTTTCGATGCACTTCCTTTTTGCATATGCATGTGTGGTACTGAAGGCTATTTATTAATTAACCATTTAAGATAAAGGTTATTTGTCAGATATCTACAATTAATTAAGGAGTTATTGAAATATAATCAAATCTAAGATTTGATCATAAAATACTTCATAAGTGAATGAAAGAACCAATTCAAAACAAAGTGCCTAAGGAAGGCACTAAGTGTGAACAAATTAGATGCACCTAATTAATATATTTCACAAATAATCAACATTAATTGAATTTAGTACACTAGTAATGTACAAGATCCAAATTAGAAATTAATTATTTATTTCTTTGTCTGAAACCTACTGTTTATGGAATGCCAATACTGTCCAATGTTGTTATATAATGTATCTTATTAAAGGTTATCCTAACTTACATAAATTCAATGCTATTTTGTCACAGTACAAAGTTAACTTGTAAATTTGTCCTGATATGTATTAAAGATGTATTCAGTCTATCATTTGTATATTTGTCCTGATATGTTTTAAAGATGTATTCAGCCTATCATTTGTAAATTTGTCCTGATATGTTTTAAAGATGTATTCAGCCTATCATTTATCCCTACCAATTTTTTAAAGAAAGTTGAAACACTGTGTGAAAATAAAGCATGCAGCATTAATATCCCCCCCCAAAAAAAAAACAACAACAAAAAAACAGAAGATTGAGAAAGACAAAAATTATATTAACATAATGAAAATCTAAAAACTTTTTAACTGACTGGTACACATAACAATTACCTAACAAAGAAAACAAGAGGGCCATGATAGCCCTGAATCGCTCACCTGATCAAAAATTAGCAACGTATGTTAGATTTTTCATATTGACAAATTTTTTGACCCGACATGACCCACTTTTGAACTTGTCCAAGATTTTATGGAAACAGACATTCCAACTAAGTTTCATGAAGATATGCCAAAAAATGTGGCCTCTAGAGTGTTAACAAGGTTTTTCTAAGATTTGACCTCATGACCTACTTTTTGACCCCACATGACCCAAATTCGAACCTGTCCAAGATCTTATGGGGAGAAACATTCTGACCAAGTACACACCATATATCTAAGCTCCAGGCCTTATGGGTTTTCACAAGAAGAATTTTGAAGGTTTTCATATATAACTCTATGTAAAAAAGTGACCCCTGGGGCAGGCCTAATATTGACCCCAGGGCCATAATTTTAACAATCTTGGTAATGGTCCATAAGATGATGCTACACGCCAAATAACTAAGCTCCAGGCCTTATACTTTCTTAGAAGAAGATTTTTAAGTTTTTCTTATTATAACTCTATGTAAAATCATGTGACCCCTAGGGCGGGGTCAATTTTGACCCCAGGGTCATAATTTGAATAATCTTGATAGAGAGTCATAAGATCATGCTACATACCAAAAATCAAAAGGCTAGGCCTTGTGGTTTCGGAGAAGAAGATTTTTAAAATTTTCATTTTTAAAATCTATTTTTAGCTCCTGTGACCTAGATATTTGACCAATCAAAATAATTTTTACAACTTTGGTAAAGGGCCCCATAATGAACATTCCTGTGAAGTTTTATCAAAATCCACAAAGTAGTTTAGAAGAAGATGTTGTTTAAAGAAATTGTTGACGATAGACGCACGCACACACGGACGACGGACAAAAGGAGATCACAAAAGCTCACCATGAGCACGTTGTGCTCAGGTGGGCTAAAAATTAGCATTTGGAAATGCTCAAAGTGTTGTGAATATTAATGAGGAAACAAACAGACTGCATATTTTTCTTACTCAATTACATTTAGCCATGGGGGACAACATTAGACATTCTTGTTTATATAAGACACCATGCAGACTTCCAGTTCCTTGTGTTTCTTGAGTAGTGTCTATAACTTCAACGAAGGAAAGCATGACTGCCTCCAATTTTTTATTGTAATTTCAAATATTATCACACGGATGTACTGTCTTTTCTATGTTTCAGCCTTTTTCCCCTCATATAAAACTATCATTTTTGACTCTGTCAGAATGTTGTCCAGGTATTTTGTATCAGTGACCATTTGCACTGTGAATGCATAATTAATCACTAAGCCTTTCTAGTAATAGCCGATGCATTCTGTAAATGCCAGTGACAAGGTTCTGTTTCCATAATATACTGATGTCACCGACTGTCTTTAACCAGTACATTTACGAAGATATCATTTTAAAGCTGTAATGTTTCAAAGAGTGAAGATTTTTCATATTCAATATTTATTTGAAAGTTGAGCTGAATACATCTTTATTCAACAGCGCTGTCTTGTCAAAGTGTAGCTAATTTGTTCATGAAACATCTCATTATGTCAAATCTGTGCATACTTCATGGAAAAAGGTAATGTTAACATATCAATACATCATACATTATGTTGAATAGTGTCATTATCTTCTTGTCAAAAGAATGTGTTATCTTGTCTAATTAAAAATCTATGTATCTGCTTTATCTAAGAGCTATCCTGTTTAACAGTAATGTCTCATATAGTAAAGATTAGCAGAATTGTTGTTATATTAATGTTGTCTGATGTTGTCTTGTTTAATGGCAATTTTATCATGTCTATTTGTGATCTATTCTGTCTGTCTGTTGTTGATGTGCTTGAGTTTATATTTGTTTGTTTACTGGATTTAATGTCCCCCAACAGTATGTCAGTCATTTGGAGATGATGTCTATTTGAGACAGATATAGTGCTGCCACACTGCAGTATCACGCCGTAGACATGTGGCATGATACCACACCCAGTCACATTATCCTGACACCGGTCCAACCAGTCCTGCAACTACCCTTATATGCTGAACGTCAATCAAGGGAGCTATAACAGTACCATTTTTTAAGACCTCCCGCTCCCGAGGCGGACGCTCTAACCACTCGGCCACCGGGGACAGTTTGAGTTCATGATTGTGATGACAGTATTTCTGTAATATAGCTAGGCCAAGCTCATCATAGTTGGAGGCAATCCCCAGTACCTGGGTAGGACTACTAACTTACAAGCCAGCTAGAAGCCAGGTCTGTTAAAAATATCTTGTTCACCATACTTAATACGGTAACAATATCTTGACTCTAGATGTATTAATTTGGAATTTAAATGAGACATGATTATTGGCTTGACATACCAGGAGATTTCTGCCTATTTTAGGAAGGAGACCCTACTGGAATATCATCTAATTGGGAATTTTTAAGAAGCAGAAAAGCAACTTAGTATATGAAACATTGTTTAAAGAGAACATTTCTTTCATTATCACAATTAACAAACTAAAGTAACTCGCAGGCTGATCAGGTTTTATGCTGTTTGCTGCTCCTCAGTGGTCTGGAAATGAGGATTTTGTAATTAAATTTGGTAAGGCTTAACTGTGGTTTTCTGCAGCTCAAGCTTTATGTGGTACCTACTGAATGCGTCAAAATGGGTCTATATGAGGGAAAGGGTTAATTAGACAAGATCTGTATATTCTGACAAACCAACAAGTCACTTGGTCAAGATAAGACAGTCATGGCATTCCATAATGTCTTTGCCATGCAGAATCTAAGCTACAATATTGTTCTAGCAAACAGAGCAGACCCAGATCAGACAGTTTCTCCCTGGTCTGCTCTGTTTGTCTTAATGAGGTAAAGGATTAATATTTCAAAGTATTTTATGATCTTATATTTATTTATATCAATAACAGAAAGTGATATTGATAATTTACTGCCGGACACGGAAAGAAGCAAATCACAGAGCTCCTGCTGCCCCATTTGGTGGTTACAGCTATACACATACACCAGACACGATTCCAATCTTGAATCGTTTCCCTCTGAAATTGCAGCATTAGGCTACACATAAATATTCAGTTTATGACCACTTTAGAAGTTTATTTGTTTGTTTTATGATACTATCTGATACTGCAACAATTTCAAAACGCAAGCCATGCATTCAGATGCAAGGCTTTAGACAAGATTATTTTAATATGTTCATGTAGAACAGGACGCGTTACTCAGCCCTAAAGGCAATTTTCTTAATTGGAACAATTTCATTCCAGTAGACATTTTTAAATTCTTCTAATTTCGAGAATGGCTAATACATGGGAGACCAAAATGCTGTTTAAACAATTAGCAGGGCAATTTGTAAACAAAATGATATATATTTCGAGAAATAATAAATTTATGCCTGTGTTTTATCCTTTTGAATAATTCTAGGATTTGTTTGCAGAAAATGTCAAATTGCCTATGAACTTAAGATATTCATCGGAGATGGGCACCAGGGGGGCTGGATCTGTGTATACATGCTGCACTAAATAAGGTATTTTTAGCACTGCCTCGAATGATTCATGCCATAGAGTAAAATTTGGACAAAGAATCACCATCATATGCAATGTAGATTCATTACAAAACATTCTGATAAAACGCTAACTCCACAACATGCTCCAATTTTTGACCCCTTAACTTTGGGTACATCAAAACATTGTCATAAAGGTGACAAACATAATGTGGTATGTAAACTTGAACTCCAAAAATAGCATTATAATGGAACCTCCAAAATAGCATTATAATGGAGCCTCCAAAATAGCATTATAATGGAGCTGCACTGTATACAAATATATCCTCATTTCATTAAGTGATATTTATAGAATGTGAGGAAGCCTTCCCAGCTGACCTGCAATAGGTTGAGACACATATAGTGCTGCCACACTACAGTATCACACCATCGACATGAAACCCAGTCACATTATCCTGACACTGGGCCAACCAGTCCTGCAACTACCCTTATATGCTAAGCACCAAGCAAGGGAGCTATAACAAGTAATATTTTTTACAACTTTGGTATATCACTGCCAGGGGTCGAACCCACAACCTCCCACTCCCAAGCGGACACCCTAATCACTCGGCCAGAAATATTGTTGCAGCAACAGTAAACTGCAACACAACAACAAAACTAGATGTGGGTGTTCCTCGGAACACTTGTGTCGCCTGCATTTAAGCATGTTTGATGAAAGAATTGACTAGAAAATCGATCTTTTGACAAATTATTGATAAAGCATAATCTATTTTGTGAGGTACAAAATAACACCAAATTATAAAAATCTTGATAACAAATACAAGAAAATGAAGATTATGGTTCTTGTGCATTGTACTTCTACACATCATAGTGTATAATTTGGTATATTGGCAAGTTTGTAGTAATCCAAACTGTAATATTTAGTACCAGACCAGACCAGGCAAGAGTCCACCAGACAGGCAAGTGTGAAAAATAACAAAGAGGAATAACTCTGAAAATGTTAAAGTCAGAGTTATAAATCTTGTGCACTGCACTCTGCCTCATTGAGTTTGATCGACCTACAAAATTTCAAGTTGATACCTCAAAATATTTTCAAGTTATATTTTCAAGTTGATACCTCAAAATATTTTCAAGTTATATTTTCAAGTTATGCACTAAACAAAAATTATGTTTGAAAATCAACGAAGGGAAAAAACTTAGAAAATATATAAGTAACGGTTATTATTCTTCTGCACTGCACTCCAACTCCATGAGATCTCTCCAATTATGAAGTTTAGCAATACCTCACATACCTTTTATGTTACGCTTCAAACAAAAATAGTCAAAGTCTGAGGATCAACAAAGCACATACCTTTCACGTTACGCTCCGAACAAAAATAGGCTAAGTCTGAGAATCAACAAAAGGCAATAACTCAGTAAAAAAGAAAGTCAGTGTTCTCATTCATTAGCATTGCACTTCACATCAATGTGATTTATCTACCTAAAAAGTTTCAAGTCAGTACCTCAAATACTTTTCAAAATATGCCCCGGAAAAAATTAAGTCTGAAAATTTACAAAGGGCAATAACTCAGAAAATATTAAAGTCAGAGTTATCATTCTTGTGCACTGCACTCCACCTCAATGTGATCTATCCATGTTTTAAGTTTCAAGGTGATACCTCAAATGCTTTTCGAGTTATGCTCCGGACAAGAAAGTGTGACGCCGACGACATCGACACCGACGACGCCGACGGACAAAGTGATCCCTATGTGTCTGCCATGCTATGCAGGCGACACAAAAAAAGTATGAAAAGGGGAACAATATTCAAATCTTTCCTCTTAATACTTTCAAAAGACAAGATTTATATGTTGTTGTTTTTTATTTGCAATATATCTATCAAAAAGAAATGTATTTCTTCACATCTCCTTTGCTTTCTTATTCTAATATATATCTGAGAAGCCAGTAGATGCAAATTTAATTACTCTAATTAAATTTCATTTAAATCTCATGAATAACAAGTAACTGGTGTTGTATGCAACACATAAAGTCCCCTACCGGCTCCACCTTGACTCAATATGGTAATCAATCCCATTTTTTGCCATATTTTCACTATTTCCGTTACCATAGCAACCACAATTTTAGTCGAAGAACAAAAATAAAATGAAGTGCATAATCTACACATTGCCATCTAGTCATATACCAAGTTTCATAAAGTTTGCTTGCTTAGTTATCGCGGGAACCCATTTTTTGCCATATTTTCACTATTTCCGTTACCATAGCAACCACAATTTTAGTCGAAGAACAAAAATAAAATGATGTGCATAATCTACACATTGCCATCTAGTCATATACAAGTTTCTCAAGTTAGCTTCTTAGTTATCGCGGGGTCCCATTTTTGCCATATTTTCACTATTTCCTTACCATAGCAACCACAATTTTAGTCGAAGAACAAAAATAAAATGACGTGCATAATCTACACATTGCCATCTAGTCATATACCAAGTTTCGTCAAGTTAGCTTACTTAGTTATCGCGGGATCCCATTTTTGCCATATTTTCACTATTTCCGTTACCATAGCAACCACAATTTTAGTCAAAGAACAAAAATAAAATGAAGTGCATAATCTACACATTGCCATCTAGTCATATACCAAGTTTCATCAAGTTAGCTTGCTTAGTTATCGCGGGATCCCATTTTTGCCATATTTTCACTATTTCCGTTACCATAGCAACCACAATTTTAGTCGAAGAACAGAAGAACAGAAATAAAATGACGTGCATAATCTACACATTGCCATCTAGTCATATACCAAGTTTCATCAAGTTAGCTTGCTTAGTTATTAAGTTATCGCGGGATCCAGATTTGAGCGGACAGACGGACGGACAGACGGACAGACGGAGGGCAAACCTATAGTCCCCTCCGGTGTAAACACCGGTAGGGGACTAATAAAATGTAATTAAAAACATTCTTCCGTTAGAAGCAGGCAATAAGATAAGCAGCACATAGTAAACATAATTAGAACACAATATTATGCAATATTATGTTAAGTTTGATGAAAGATAGTTTTATAGTTTAACCCTTTCCCTCATAGAGGAAACCATGAAAAGACCTATGCGAACAACATAAAACCAGATCAGCCTGCGAGTTATCAGGTTTTATGCTGCTCGCTGCTCCTCAGTGGTCTGGAAATGAGGACTTTATAATTAAATTTGGTAAGGTTTAACTGTGGTTTTCTGCAGATCAGGCTTTATGTGGTACCTATTGAGTGTGTCAAAATGAGTCTATATGAGGGAAAGGGTTAAAAGTACTATATCCAAGGTTATGGTAGAAAAAATAAAATATTTGCAAAATATAATCAAATTATTTCACTCTGGATTCAGTGAAATAACGTTAAATGTAGAATATTAAACCTGATAATTCTCTCACATACTGGTTCATGTAGGTAAGCATTACATAATACTAAACCAGCCTATAAAAAACTGAGCATGACGGAAAGAATGCAACTAAGTGCAAGGCAGACAGATGAACAGACAGATGGAGAATTGATCCCTAAGAGTTACAATAAAAATAAAGTATTTTTTGTGTAAAATATCTTTGTCAGATGAGAAAATATTAAAAACTCACCATATCATAATATAGGAGATAAAGTACATAAAAATGTCATCTATTTCATTTTGATAAAAAAGGCACATTGATTTTCATACATCAACAGCATTGTAAACCCCTATCAGGAATATCCTTATAATGGTAGAACAGTTTCATCTTATACGCGACAACGATTTATTTCATATAATGACCTGTCTGTGACTTATACACCCGAATGTCAGTTTTTACTTACAGCTACTCATGTAATCAAAACTGTTTAAAACACAATGAAAAAGAATAAAAAAGGAAAACAGGAGAATATATAACTTACCCGGCTAGTTCCGTCTCATTTTTATCAACAAGTCTGGGGTCTCAAAGACCCGTACACCCATAAATTCTTAACTACAGACAACCTGAAAATAGAAGGCAGACTTGTTTTCTTCTATCTGATTTATGTAACAGAACAAACTTAACATAGATTACGGCCACACTTTGATACAAGAAAAAATCCCCCAAGATTTGCCTAAAGGTTCAGGGCATCTTTTTCGAAATAAAATCCTTTCTCTTGATCTGCAGGTTTAACTTAGTCACTCTTTATCACTTTGATCTACTATGCAGCTCACAAATTCTTAATCTCATACCTGTCATCATAAACATGGTCAGTCTTCCTTATTTTGTTGTGCTATTGATTTCATTTCCAAATGTTTTTATTCTTTTATTGAATACGCAACTCTTTTGTTTGATAACAGACATATTTATTTTTTGTACTATTTCACCACTGAATTTGATAAAAAAATGTATAAAAAGGGCATAAAAATAGCATCTAGGTGTTGAGATTAATGTGATATTCAAGTTTTTTCAGAATGTCCTCTTTATTACTGTATAGTATGTCAGATATATCCCAGGATATTACTCTCATGTGAGGAAGCCTTCTAGCTGGTTTGCAGTGGGTCAGTGCTTCTACCTGGTGATTCTTTGCACAAGGAGTTGTATCAACATCGCTATATGACAGAATCAAAGCAATGAAGGCACTGAAATTGTGTGTGTCTAAAGTGAAAGAGAGTTTGACCGGCTGCAAATCATTGTGTTTGTCAATAATTTGGTCCCCGTTTATTAACCCTTTCCCTAAAAGCCAACATTGCATAACACCCCTCCAGGCTCCATACTGCTATACTGATAAGCTGCAAGCCATAGGTAACCCAGCTGAAGACCTAGTTCATATGCATATGGACTAATGGAGATAATGTCACTTTGCCACTACCTCAGTCTACCTGTATAGTTTAAGCCTATAAAACAGTTTTACCTTCATAATAGATCTTTGGTGTAAATGAAATGTTTGAAGAGAAAAAAAAAGATCTATTGACATATTTTTCATATTGATGAACTGAGATACAGAATCATTATATTAGATTATACTTAAAGAAATATATTTTTAATAACATCTGCATAACACAAAAAAACGACCCCCAAAAAGTAAATAAAACAAGTACAATATATAAATTTATTTCATTTTATTGAATTAAGAAATCATTGCATTGAATAATAGGTTATAAGGAGACTGATGTCTGTTTTTTTTTGTCTGTTGGGAAAGGGGATATATGTTTGAAATTGTCTGACTTAGGAGATATATATTGTATATTAGATGATGACCAAATACTTATTAGAAGTGGAATTCTAACAGAACTCCACTACTCTTATTCTGTAGTGACTCGTCAGTGTTCTTATAGGAACTAATTCAAAATCTTTTTTTTTCTATTAACTATTTATAGACCCAAAGCCATATAGCCAAAGGCGGCTAGGCACTCTGCAAGGTCTTTGAATTTTGAATTTCAATTGAATTTATTTTGAAGATTTATTTTGAAGAGTAATTTTATATTAATATATCCCGAACTGCCAAAAATAGCCAAATACATGAGAAAAGGTCTTGGATATGTTATAATTTTGAATTTTGATAGCTTTTTAAGCTAGCAAGGATTAAGTCCTTGGAAAGGAAGCCAAAAATGAGAACTGAGATATCTGGGTGTACATTTATATGTTGTCCCTATTGGACCATTTTGTCCAACAGGGCTCATATTGGGTGGGGTTCGGTTTTAATACTTTATTTAATCAGGCCAGTGGGACCTCCAACAGCAAATGAGTGCTGTTTTTAGGGTAGGTATATAGTAAAGTAAGAGTTTGAGTACGGACTTATGCAGGACTATGTACACCCTTCTATCTCTACATCCAGTTGCCAGAAAAGAAAAGAAAAAAGAAAGACATAAGAAAAAAAAGGGGGGAATTTCCCTTTTCGAATTTGGATAGCTAAAATGTGCTAGCAAGGATAAAAATCCTTGGTAATATGTTTTGCCAAAGTGCCCTAAAGATAAGTTCTTATTCAGAACCTTTTACATTGGCACATTTATTTTATTATAAAGATAATAAATATTTTATTCATATTTTTGAAAAGTGCCGATATGGTATTCAAAATAATTTCAGATTGAATTTATACTTAGCTTTACCCATAATTGATTGATCTCCTGCTGTGTTCGATTTCCTGATTGGTTTCTCATCGTCGCTTTCAAATAAAGCCGACTTTTCTTACCAATGGAGCCGACAATTTTATTAACCTGTTATTTTTTTTTAACTCATTAACAATTTCCGTCACTGGGGATGCTTAGTTAAACATCTGGACAACTATGACTTACGCACGTGACTTATGATCTTTTTATAGACATTTGTAATTGTTTTAAAAATAGCACGAACAGAATAGATTTAAATTGGTAATTTTCCACTTGAGAGACGCTGTAAACAACAGAACGTAACTTTTATGTCGATCTCCCCAAATAGATAAACTATTCTTTTAATTAGCCCTTTTTACATTGTAAACTTTATTTATTTAATTGAAATTATATTTAACTCAAATCAAATGTATTTATTTTAAAGAATAAGTTAATACACGTGCATAATTCAAATCATAATCGATCTTCCTCTGTATATGGAATTCTCCTAACATGCGACCTACGAAAACGATAGTATGGTTAAATTTTAAGAATAAACACTATCTTTTTTTCATTCATATAGTTTGCGATAAGATTAAAGTTTTCAAAAAATTTAATTGCTAGAAACATGGTAATAGATTATATTGATATTTATGCACTTGAAAATCAACTGCGTCCATATGGGTCTATATGAGGGAAGGGGTAATTGAGTCAAAACGCGTCTGCATGAGGCGACAGGTATATGCGTCAAAATGAGTCTACATGAGGGAATGGACAGATGCGTCAGAATGAGTCTACATGAGGGAAAGGGTTAAATTTACTTTGATAAATAAAAGAAATGCGACAATCCTGTTCTCTCAGCACTATCAGTGCTTTAATTTGTATTCAGCGATGGCTCTGTCTTATTTACAGATTGAAGTAATTATGGAAGAGGTTTGCTTCGAAGGTCAGTGGCTCATTAATAATTTAGAATAGTAGATATATAGGTTTCAGTCATTTTATAGTATAACAAATAACTGGATGTATTTGAGGTCAATAGCTTGATGTGATTATTAGTATATTACATGGATTTGTATCAGACTTCGAGCTTCCTACATGGGCTATCGTAACACCATAAAATGACCAAAACCTGCATATTAATTATCAAAAATTATTTATGAGCCATCTTTGCATAAAAAAAAACTATATTCCTCTGCATGGCAAAGTGATAGTTAGGCAACATCATAGAGAAATTAGTTAGATGCCACAGAAAATCATTGTGTCATGTAAATATAAATTTGTCATTAAATTTATTTTTCAACTTTTTTGCTTAATCTCATACCAATGTCATAGAGTTATGATTAATCATTTGATCATTTATACAAAATTGAGAGGTTATTCTGTTTTCAAAGCAGAAAATTGAATGCTCAGAAAGCAGGTACTACAGTTGTTACTACATCACACACTACTAAAACTGTGTCAACAGCAATCAACTACAAGATATTACACTATGGGGATGCTGTTTATACTACTTAACTCAGATTAAAAGATCAATGTTATCAAAATAAGTAAACCATTATGTTTTAAGTTCTTCAAGAAGAAAAAGTATCATGAATAATAATATTCAAAATAAAAGATAAGGTACATTTGTATGGAAGGCATTTTCCTTATATCATATATGGTAAGCAAGTAAAGTCTTTATTTACAGTTGATCAAATATTTGATTAAAACCAATCTTCCGTATGGTCCACATAGTTGATTAACTGTATTCAGCATATATTGTATTTATGTTTTTGTGTATATTATAATGTGCTTTTGAAATTTATTAAATCAATTTCAGTGCCTACAGCAGACACACTTTCTTCAATAATGTATACCAGTGGATGATACCATTTGATCATCAATAATGTACACCAGTGGATGATACAATTTGATCATCAATGTGTACACCAGTGGATGATACCATTTGATCATCAATGTGTACATCAGTGGATGATACAATTTGATCATCAATAGTGTACACCAGTGGATGATACCATTTGATCATCAATGTGTACATCAGTGGATGATACCATTTGATCATCAATGTGTACACCAATGGATGATACCATTTGATCATCAATGTGTACACCAGTGGATGATACCATTTGATCATCAATGTGTACACCAGTGGATGATACCATTTGATCATTAATGTGTACCCTTGATCATCAATGTGTACACCAGTGGATGATACCATTTGATCATCAATGTGTACACCAGTGGATGATACCATTTGATCATCAATGTGTACACCAGTGGATGATACCATTTGATCATCAATGTGTACATCAGTGGATGATACCATTTGATCATCAATGTGTACACCAGTGGATGATACCATTTGATCATCAATGTGTACACCAGTGGATGATACCATTTGATCATCAATGTGTACACCAGTGGATGATACCATTTGATCATCAATGTATACACCAGGGGATGATACCATTTGTTATCAAGGTATATCTCAGTAGATGATACCATTTGATCATCAATGACCACACCAGTGGATGATACCATTTGATTATCAATGTGTACACCAGTGGATGATACCATTTGATCATCAATGTGTACACCAGTGAATGATACCATCTGATCATCAATGTGTACACCAGTGAATGATACCATCTGATCATCAATGTGTACACCAGTGAATGATACCATTTGATCATCAATGTGTACACCAGTGGATGATACCATCTGATCATCAATGTGTACACCAGTGAATGATACCATCTGATCATCAATGTGTACACCAGTGGATGATACCATCTGATCATCAATGTGTACACCAGTGGATGATACCATCTGATCATCAATGTGTACACCAGTGAATGATACCATCTGATCATCAATGTGTACACCAGTGGATGATACCATTTGATCATCAATGTGTACACCAGTGGATGATACCATTTGATCATCAATGTGTACACCAGTGGATGATACCATTTGATCATCAATGTGTACACCAGTGGATGATACAATCTGATCATCAATGTGTACACCAGTGGATGATACCATCTGATCATCAATGTGTACACCAGTGGATGATACCATCTGATCATCAATGTGTACACCAGTGAATGATACCATCTGATCACCAATGTGTACACCAGTGGATGATACCATCTGATCATCAATGTGTACACCAGTGGATGATACCATCTGATCATCAATGTGTACACCAGTGAATGATACCATCTGATCACCAATGTGTACACCAGTGGATGATACCATCTGATCATCAATGTGTACACCAGTGGATGATACCATCTAATCATCAATGTGTACACCAGTGGATGATACCTGATCATCAATGTGTACACCAGTGAATGATACCATCTGATCATCAATGTGTACACCAGTGAATGATACCATCTGATCATCAATGTGTACACCAGTGGATGATACCATCTGATCATCAATGTGTACACCAGTGGATGATACCATTTGATCATCAATGTGTACACCAGTGGATGATACCATCTGATCATCAATGTGTACACCAGTGAATGATACCATCTGATCATCAATGTGTACACCAGTGGATGATACCATTTGATCATCAATGTGTACACCAGTGGATGATACCATTTGATCATCAATGTGTACACCAGTGAATGATACCATTTGATTATCAATGAGAGGCGCAAGATCTGATCATCATGATGAGCAGGATATAAGCTGTATTTTGCATTATTTCTTCACCTTCCTTCCTTCTCATCACCAACTCCTGTCGTTCTGCTTCAACACTGTCTGCATGACAAGGAAAATCTATTTTTTTAAATAGCATTTAAAATTCAGTCAATTAATATTCATCAATTATCAAGGCATAAATCTGAATATAAAATATTCATGAAGGCAAAGGGTTGAATAGTTCAATTTATATTGGAACAAAATACATCAATTACTGTCAGTATATGTATAAATTAAAAACTATCACTGAATGTGATAATTATCCCACGTACACAGAAAAAAGTCTACAATTCTTACAAAGTCCTTGACACAGTTATCTGCTCTTGTCTTCTGATTGGTCTTATTATGATAAATCATTAATCCAAACAAGTTACCAAGCATCATGTAATGAGAGTGCAGGATGGGACATATATAGCCCCCACACATGGCACTTTTTCAATTTGATGAGTATCCAATTGTATTTTCAATTAATAAAACCATCATGTTTTTTCACTTCAATTTATTTCTTTTGTATATCATATTAAACAAACAGCTTTCAATCCCCGGCCACAACATACCAAAGTCGTAAAAATTGGTACTGGCATAGCTCCCTTGCTTGGGGCGCAGCATAATAATAAAGGCAGTTCCAGGATGGTTTGGTCCAGTGTCAGGATAATGTGACTGGGTGTGGTATCATGCCATATGTCTACGGTGTGAAACTGCAGTGAGGCAGCACTTAATCTGTCTTCAAGTGGACATCTCCAAATTACTGAAATACTGTCAGTGGGACGTTAAACCCAATTAACAAAGAAACATTAAACAAACAACTAAATCTTTTCCACCGCATACATTGGGAGGCAGACATTGCCCGGGACTTAGGTTTCAATCAAAAAGATTTTCATTCATTTAAATTTGATCACTTAACAATGACAGCAGACGACAAATCTCTAGCCTGCAGTTATTTTCACACTTCTGACCAAACCCATAACAGTTAATGGTCATTTTCACCCCATTTAAGCCACTGTGTCCTGGTACTGACCAGCGGTCACTACAACCATAATGTCAGGTGTAAGTGACCCTAGTGATCTGGGGTCAAATCCTTGATGGACGTGTTAGCAAGAGGGTCAATTACGTTGACCATGTAAAGGAACACACTAAGGAAAGTGTCTTAACTTACACTTTGTAGATATGGATAAAAGGAAACCAAAAAGTGAAGATTTCCATTAGAAAACTGTTAATAGGACTTCCTGTATAAAAGCTGTTGCTAATTAATAGGTTTACCTGACAAGGTCAAGAAAGATTTGTTAAATATAAATCAAGCTTCCACATGATCAAAGGCAGTTTTATTGTATTCCTTTTAAAATCTGCATGTGGTATTCAAATTAACTTTTTTTAAAGACATTCTTTTTATACAACAAGAAAAGAACTGACCAAGATCTAAATGATGAAAGGTTTCGAGGTCAAGTCCTTTTTAACCCTTTCCCTCATAGAGGATACCAAGAAAAGACCTATGCGAACAGCATAAAACCAGATCAGCCTGCAAGTAACTCACAGGCTGATCAGGTTTTATGCTGTTCGCTGCTCCACAGTGGTCTGGTAATGAGGATTTTACAATTAAATTTGGTAAGGTTTGAGTTTGGCTTTCTGCAGATCAGGCTTTATGTGGTACCTATTGAGTGCGTCAAAATGAGTCTGTATGAGGGAAAGGGTTAATGTTCAATGCGTTAATGACCTTCCATGGTTCAAACTAGAGGTTTCAATGAAAGTGACTCGTACCCCCAAACAAGGTACAATGTATTTCAAATGAATATTCATCAGGTCATCAATATTTGCATAAAATTATCAGTGTAAGATAAGGGTTGACAATACATACACACAAACTTGCCCAGTATATACATAACAAGAATGTTCTTTAGAGCACATGATATTTGTGTCACCTGCTGAAGCGTGAAGGAAAAAGAGTGACCGACAAGTGTAATGGAAAAAGTATGATACAGACAGACAGACAATGGAAGGGTGATCCCTATGTGTCACCTCTGCTTACAGCAGGTGACACAATAAAATGCTTATAAGTTTGACATTATTCTGATAAAACCCGTGACCCCTTACTTACAGGGTGAGCGCTATACCGACCAAACTTCTTGACTGCTTACATAACTTACTAGTAGGCTGTTTTTCATTCAGTCTTTATAAGCTCACTACAGCTCATAGATATAGCAATAAATCGAAGTAATTTTTAATCATTTATGCTTTTTCCATGGCAACAAAAATTTAACATAAACCATTCATAGACTTGGTACAAGAAATACAGCATACTAAAATCAGGCCATGCAGGCTCTCTCATCCAAATTTTTTGTCTCACTTATTTGATTAAGCATGATCTGATGTATAATTTGATCAAGTAAATATGATATGAAACATCATTTATAGCAATAAAAAATTTCATGACACAGAAAGTAAAGGATTGATCAAAACATGAGCATGTCCATTAACTCAGAAATTCTACCATGCTGAATCACTAAAATCTTAAAATTTGAAAAGATCACGCCATGTAAAACCACGCAAATGAACTGAACATGAAATAAACATATTTTCTAATCTCTTTGTTGAAGATTAAGAGTATTTAAATCTCAAGTTGAGTGTTTTGTGCAATTAAAGCCTGAGCTTATATCATATAAATAATTAAATCAGGTAGCATTTTTTGTGTGTCTTTTTTGAAAATTAAACTTTTTTAAACTATGAATACAATAATGTAATTTATAGTATATATACATGAGATGCCAACAAGACCTTGAAATACATTTCTATCTAAATTATAGTCAGAATTTTTTTTGAGCAGCTTTGAAGAAAGTGTTGTTTTTTTTCTTTGTATCAATTTGCATCATTCAGAAGAAATTTTATCAGAGGCAGGCTTATCTTCCTGTGTTGTCACTCTACACCCTCAAATTCATCAATGAAAAAACACATCAAGACCTTAAAAGAATGACTTGATTTATCAGTCTTATGTTGCCAGTGGGTTTAAGTCTATAAAACCAGTCAAGTATTAAAATGCAATAAAAAGTGATAACCAGTCCAGATATGACAGTGGCCATGATGCCACAGTCTATTATTACTCAGTTATTTCTCAATTAAAGTAGTTTGTGGCGGTCACCTTAATCCAATGACAAAAAAAATGCTTTTACTGTGGTCCCAACAGGACTATCACATTTCTCCATGCACTGGAGACTCTGCATGATCAAAGGGAAACCAACATGTGGATAATGTGAGGGCAGGAAGGTGGGGTCAAGGTGGGTGGAGCTCTGGGGTCACAGTTCTGTGGTTTGAGACATGCAGGCATGACAGTCATCATGACGCAGAACACAAATGCAATTATTGTCTCCATTTTTTTTTTTATGTCTTTTCTCTTTTTGAACACTTAATTTTTTCAATTACGTTCAGAGATTTTAACAATGTTCACCGCTGTGATTCTATGTCCTATGCAAGATGGATAGCACCGTGAAGAAAGCATGTACAAAAACACACGATATTATGTAAATTCTGCAATATCATGCCACCACAAGTTGGGAAATTACGATTCAAATTTTGAACGTTAAAAATAAAACAATCTTGCAGAGAAGAATAGCGGAAAACGTCGAAAATTGAGAAGAGGAAACACTATGCACGATAAAACCAAACTGAGGTGCTTTCATATTGCTGCAAACTCTGAGATTAGTGCCAAAAATTACATGGGATGCTCTTATGAGGAAATTTGTATTCCTTTTAATGAAATTCAATTTCACCACCTCTCTTTGAGTAAAAAAATCTTAAAAAATAACTAAACAAATAAAAATAAAGCTACTACATTGAAAAGCAATCCATCAATGAAGTTCTGTACTTGAGAAATGAATACAACAAAACCATGGCTATGCAAATACCAGCGAAAAAAATATTGGCGCTTTGATTTCTCCAATCGTTCCACCTCCCTTATTAAAGAGCCTGCTTTGTTCCTCATTATCCTAGAGTCTGAAGGGAATAGCGAGATCTCGTAATATTACCAGATATTTCCCCTCTAATAATTGTTTAAGTTACATGATCAAATTCAAGAAATTGTGCATAAAGAAGCTTTTCCACACTTCAACTGGCACATAACTATTTTATGTTTTCCAGATCATTGTTTGTTGCAAATAACTCCTTCTTCTATCCTTTATTTTCTTCATCAGAAAACCAATCACTTGGTCTCATACAATAAGGAACGTAATCAATAGAGCATGAATAGACAAATCATTCAGGAAAGCTGAGCCGCCTTTAACCACCTAAGTCAATACAAAACAATTTCGCCCCATCAGCTTTTTTAGACTGAGATTTTTGTAGCACAACCATGACAACTGTAGACAAACTCCAAAACCCGATCAGTCTTAAAAACAATTTGTTCTGTAAAATCTTCAAGCAATTTCCGGTTCTTATCGTTGATCAAGTATCGTTGTCGAGTCCAAGAACAATGAGACAAAATACATTCATATCAATCAACAATGTGATTCTAGTTCTCTGAACAGCTCCTCATTATGGGGGAGATATATGGAAAATATCAAGTCCCATAACCAGGCCTTTCTTTCACAAACACATCACACTGAGATTTTCCTGAGCTCAAAAATCTCAACTATTCGGAAAGTTGAAGAATTTGAGACCATTTTTTTTCTAAGAACAATCTTATAATAAAATGCTAGCCAAAGTTCTATAATTAAAGTCAGCCAGTCAGTGAGTTCAAAATCTCTAAAATTTTGAGTTGAGGAATGGGAAGTTGTGAACTGCAGGCCAAAGTGCCTCCATTGTTAACAAGCGCTACTTTCTAATGAATGTCATGCTCCCGCGGGGACCCTAAGACCTTTGGGGTCAAGGTTATTTGAAGATCAAGGTCATCTGGCAGGTAGAGCTCATCAATGTGCATGCACCTACTAAGTTTGGAGTCTTTAGGTGGAAGGACTTCCTGTGTTATAGTCAAGGTTAAAGTTTTGCAACACAGACAAATAGACCAAAAACAGTATGTCCCAGACCTATCAATGCAGGGGTATATGAAGACTATGGTACAAATACTGGACAACCTGGTCCAGTGGTAGTATTAATTGGGAATCCCTGGTGCAAAGTCTGGTACAAGCCAGGGATCCTGGACATTGATTAGTGCAAGTTTTCACAAAATATGTGGAAATCCTACAAAAACCTGGTAAAGCAATTTTTTATCTTCAAGCTCTAAGCATGACCATGATTGTTGAGCATCATGTCTGGGTCATGCTACTAGAAGCTGTACCTACATACCAAATTTCAGCTTAGTAGAAAAAAGTGTATGACACTATATAATAACAGACATGGGTAATCCCAGAATTCTATAAGCTACGGAACCAATCTTATTTTATGAAGTAACAATTTGATAACCATTATTACAAAGCACTTCACAATATCAAAACCCTAGTGATCATCTTTAGAAGTGCACAATTTCTTGTACTCTGCAGTGTCATTCAGACCAGAGATAAATCATACATTACAACTACTATATGGCCTAACCACTTAATAGCGGACAACTTAAACAACATCACACACAAAATTAACATTTTCATATAACATTATTTTATTTCAGTGTGAATGAAAAGAATGCATATCAAGGGCAGATAACTCAAAATCAAGCCTATCGATACCTAATTTTATTTCACATTATCGTTTGTTGTTTTATTTCCAGTTATTATGCAATGTTTTAAACATTTCTATTAAATAGAATTTTCACTGTTTCATGAAGTAAGAAATTTTCTTTAAAAAAATAGAATATTTCTATAATTACCATAGTACAAAATCTGTTGCATAGAATTTCTAAAACTTTTACACAGTAACAGGGAATAGAGTACCAAACATGGAGTTTAAATCAAATGAGGTGTTGCTTGCCAATAATATTAAGTTATCTGCCCTTGAAAATGACATAAAAAAGCAAAAAAACTCAGATAACTTAGAGAGTAGAAAGGGGACCCCCTTTTTTCCCCATAAATTTATTTCTAGTGTGATTCTCTATAATCATGCAAAATTTAAGAAAATTCTCTCTGCTAGTTGTAATTTTCCTTCCTTGTCCATATAGTGAAAAACTGTTACTTTAGCATACATTTTTAACTGAATAAATACAAAATACTCCCTGACATGTTTCCATAGCAACCAAAGATATGGCATATCTCCTTGACCATAGAAGACATGTACAGATGTGCATAAAGATCTTGATCCATAATCATTTCTATGACAGTAAAAGCTACACAATAATGAGCTGTTTTCTTCCTTTATGGAGTGTAGCACTTATCAACAAACCAATATATCTCTCCAATCTGCCAATAACATTTCAAAACTTTTACTTCAATTGAAGAATGCAGCTCTTCAAAAAGGAGGATATGCCATTACAATAAAACAAAATCTAATCATGTATCTATAAAATTCCTAGTATATTCTGGGGATATAGCCTATAAATTTTAAACAGCACAGCTCAATTATCTTGTACATTGATTTCCAAACCCAATACTAGTCCATGAAACTTGCAGCACTAGAATATGTATCTAAATTTGACGAGAGTTGAACACTCCTTCCGTCAAGGTTGGGCTTAATCTTCCCGAAAAACTATAAATCAAATTGTTGACATTAAATCTAGACACTTTAACAAACAAAAAAACTTGATGTGTGTGAGAAAAAAAAGAAACAAATTCATTTCCAAACTTGAAAACAAAATTAATCTTACAAATTCAAAATAAAAAGTATAAAAATTGGATAGAGTATTTGGACTCTTCAAAGACTATCCAGGCTCTCATATTCTAATACATTGGTTTATTTACACTAAAGCATTTAATAATACAAACAAATCACTGCTTATTTGTTTATTTCTTAAAGGTTTTCTTCAAATATCTTAAATTATGAATAGTCAGACAGGCTTTTTCTTTTCTTAAAATATTCAAGAGACAATGACCATGTTTTGTTTTTTTTTTGTTGTTTTTTTGAGGATTTGAGGGAATTTGATTTTATGATTCAAAAGATTTTGAGAAACTGTCAGGCCAATTGGGTCAAACCAGCAGTGGAAGGCCATTCACTTCTAGATCAGCTGGGGACTCCATACTGTTTCCACCATGCCAGGCTGTAGTCAGAAGGTCTGCAGAGTGGTAGAAATCTCACTATCTCTTTGCATGTACTGAATTTTTTCCTGTGAGGTGCAGTCATACTTTCTTGCACCCCAAGCAATCCACAAAAAGGTTGTTGTAAAAAAGAACTTCAACTGTAGTTCATGAACAACTTTCTTTAACTAATAATTGTTTCCTTTAAAAAGGACAATATGAGGAGAGTTTTCATGATTAAGTATTATTCTCAATATTTTGCAGCAATTGTTGGTTGTCCAGAGAGTAATTTCAACATAGTGCAAAACTATTGTAACTACTTCATTATTTGTTGTTACCACAGCTTTGTGCGAAACTATTGTAACTGCTTCATTATTTGTTGTTACCACAGCTTTGTGAGAAACTATTGTAACTACTTCATTATTTGTTGTTACCACAGCTTTGTGCGAAACTATTGTAACTACTTCATTATTTGTCGTTACCACAGCTTTGTGCGAAACTATTGTAACCGCATCATTAGCGTACACACGGTCAGATTAGGCACAGCTACATATAAGGTGCACCCTAATTTTCAGGGTAACTTATTTGAAAACAAAAAATTTACTTATCGTATACGGCGAAATATTGTTTTCATGCCGTCGTATATTTTGACAGACAAAAAGCTATCCATACGTCACTGTGGCTAATCATATGGTGAACTATTTTATCTACATGGCATAAGATAACCGTTATAATGTTACATTAAGGAGGGGTAGGATAAAGGTGACACATTTTCTTAATATGACATTACTCAACAGTGTCCCCGCATCCTAAATAACACTAGGGACCATTGTCACCTGTCAAAATTCTCCCAACTAACAAACATTACGTAACCTGTTAAGTTTCTCCTGTACATCATGAGGTCCCATAAAATAAACTTATTTGTTTATATTGTAAATGGCTTCCATACGGTTGTTTCAGTTTCTCACAATCATTTTATCATGAAATATACCTGTAGGATAACTAATAAGAACAAAAACAATAACTAGGTATTGTTTATTATGGTTTCGTATAGACTTTATAGCATATTATCATATTCATAGGCTTTCAATATATCCTTTTTCTGAGATCATATACCGGTAAATTTCACTTCTCAGTGAAAAGAAACCTGAAAAGCTGTACATCATCATATAAGGCGCACCCCCTCTATAAACCTGAATTATCTGGAAAAACAATGCGCCTCATCTGCCAGTGTATACGGTATTTGTTGTTACCACAGCTTTGCACTAAGCCTTCAAACTGTCAGCACTCACATACTGGCCTAAAGTTTGATATAAAAGGGTCTTTTCAAGGACACTGGACATTATAGGTTTGAGCAATAGAACATCAATGACCTTGGAAGCACCACCATATCTGCCAATGGTCAAGTTACATCCAAGCTTTTAAATTAAACTTTAAAGACATGTTCATACTTCATATATGTATTTTTTATTTTCAATAACTCATGATGTTTGTCTGCTCTGCAGAACAACCAAGGATCCCCAGCCAACAATTACAGCAAAACAACATTTTTGCAAATCGCCTCAGGAACAATGTGGAACCAGTTCAGACTCCAGATCTTCATGTTTATATGTGAAATATAAATATATGAGAGTAAACCAGTCTGCAGTTTAAAGTGTTCCTTAAGCAGTTTGAGATTTGGAGCTACTTGCAAGAGGCTGCAGGGCATTTTATCATAGTTTATGGCCAGCCATATAACTGCCATGATACACACATGATGGGGAAATCTTATTAAAAGACTTGGAACTTGCGCTTTTTAAATTCAGATGCAAATAATGTATCCAGACATTGTTTCAGGATGATTTGTCTGCTACCAGGGTTCATTTAAGTAAAATAGGTGTTTGGATAACTGACCAAGGCCTTTCAAACACAGTCTGCATCTCTGGATCAAGACAACAGCCTCAGATTCCACAAACAATACTTTGTACTCAAAATTATTTAAATTCTTGAAGGCCAATTTTTTTTCTCTAATAATAATACAGTAGAACCTCGTTAATCCGAAGTCATAGGGACCGGGCTAAAAACTTCGAAATAATGATAATTCGGATTAAAAATCCAATGATAAATTTCGGTTTGTGTGCATGTATGTTTGCGTTATCATTACCGGTGAGTATCGTGAAAATCGCTACGTCGTAAAAACAACTACTGGTACGTATGAAATGAAAAACAGATCCTGTACGTAAGAGGGTCTTCACGGAAATACAAACACATACAATTATTGATATTGAAATTTGTTTAATACATGTATGCAAATACGTATGGAAACTCCTCGGCAATTTGCTTTTTTGATTTAATTCCCCTCTTGACTTCCTGGATGGCTGCAAACTTCTCTTGATAGGTTTTAAAGTTGTGCTTACGTTTAACCCCATCCGTCCTTATGCCGATCCAGATATCCTCCCGGGGGCCTCTGTGGCCGAGAGGGTAAAGTCGCTGACTTTAACACTCACTCAGCCCCTCACCGCGTGGGTTCGAAACCCGGCAGGGTCATTCGGATTTTCATGTGAGGAAGCTTTCCAGCTGGCTTGCGGTAGGTCAGTGGTTCTACCCGGATGCCTCCGTGCATTCGGGGTCTCCCTCCACCTGTAATTAGCTGGACGTCGCTATATGACTGAAATACTGTCGAAGCGATGGTAAACTCAAATAGTCAAGTCAATAGTCATGTCAGATATACTCCCGGTTTGGTTACCGGGCCCTTCTGTAGATTGCTCGACAGCGGATAGGGTTGAGACAAACCCAGTTATTCCCCCCGGACACACCGGGTATTTCACTGGATTGTTCTGACATTGACAATTGTGAGGAAATATCTTTGGAGACAATTCTTTCAGACGTAAGTGTGCAGAGACGACAGAGATACAAATGATGATTAATATCTGCTGACTAAATTTAAATTCACATAAAAACCAAGTACTCAAGATCTGACACCTGGGTTTATCTGCTGACGTGTGTCTGTTACTCAACCTGTCAGACATCGATTAGAAGTAATCAATAATTTCCGGTCAGACATGTGCTGATAGTCCCTACCTGGAAAAAGGTGCGAAAAACCTACCTGAGCCATCATTCCAGTGACGCCGCAAAATAAACTGACCCGTATACGATTGAAGTTAAGGGCGATATGTCTTGGAAAATGTACGAAAATTGACTTCAAAATAAAAATTGAAAAATAGGTAAAAATAGTGAACTCGGGACCGGGATTTAACTTCGAAATAGCGAAATTCGGATTAAACATTTTATTTTTAGTTAACATAAGGGGAAAAATCGGGACCGAAAAAAAACTTCGAAATGGTGAGGAATTCAGTTTAACGATGTTCGAGGTTCTACTGTATTCAAGTATTTCATTACTTAAAGAATCTTTAGGTTTTAAGATTAGTCATATATTTTTCATAAAATTTTAATGGTGGAATGTGTTCTTACATAGATTAAGAATTTAAGTATTACTTAGCGCAAAGTATGGTTCATGCAATTCAAGCCAGGTATAAGCCAAAATTCATGAAAGTACTCAATAACTTTAATTTCTGTATGAAAATAAGTCCCCTAGGAAAAATCAATGAGTCTAAAGTATCATTAAAAATAGAAGAGTTTTTTCATACTAAATTCATTTAACAATTTACAGAAATAAATGCAGAGTACCCAGTCAGTGAGCTACCAGCATTGTCTGATGTACGACCAGTCTGAATGGACTTCATTCTCGAGACATTTTTCCGTCCTCCTCCAGATAAAATGACAGGCATTGCTTCTCCCAACCTGAGAACATGGGAACCAATTAAAATCACCGGAGCACCCAAGCTCTAAATACACCGCGACTGAAACATTTCTTGAAGTGATATGCTTCTTAAACAGGGCAATAAATCTGCCGTAAAATACTAAATGGTATATTATGATCAATGATAGGTAGTTACAATATAATGAAGCTGCAGATGGCAGTGAAAACCATCAGTTTGGTTTATCTCATGGCTTTGCTTTATGTGAGTATAAATGCAGCTGTTTCTTATCCCAGTAATCTCCCCTGATTATGCCCATGGGGCAGTAAATCTTGGTCATAAAGCACCATGATTGCCATGGAAACAGGTGCAAACAATGATACAGGCACCTTTATGCAACATTCTTGTGTATACCCCTAAGTGTTGAGGGGACCTTAATTAAATAAACAAATGTGTCAGAGGGAAAAAATGAATATATTATGCAGAATATAAAAATGTTGAAGTAAAGATTATTATTTTTCACTCTACGGCAGAGTTTTGTGTTTTGCACGCATGCATAATTTTCAGTGAGTATTTCTTACTGTGACATTTCTCCCCACCTTGTTTACCAATATACAATGGTAAACATTTCCATTCATATGAAGCTGTCGGCATAATATTCTCGAAACTATCTCGAGGGCAGAATCACATCAGCACCTGCAGTAACCAGGGCTACGGTAATAAAATGCAAATCTGAATGATGCACCATGGCTCCATCTGCAATAGCTGTCAGCACACAGAAATTAGGGGAATTTTCAAGCAAGAGGAATTTGCACCATTCATTTGGCACAAAGAAATCTTTCCGCAGATTAATATGAAATAAATGATGACACAATTATTACCTGCATACTGCTATGCACAAAAAATGGGTGGATTTCTTTTATCTTACAAAGGAAGGGAGCACAATTAAAGAGTATCAAAGGGGAGTAACTTACTATGAGGATAGACATCAAGGAAACTGGTGTCAAATTGCCAATAGCACGAGGTAGTTTCATACATCTTTAATGATAATAAGAAATAACCATAACATTTAAGCAAGAACACACATGTCATTGATTGCTTGATTTACATACTGATGGTACTGAAAGAACACTTTTCTCCCTAAGGTATTGGCCATACATATTTGGCAATATTTAATTTACAGGGCATTTCTAAATCAAGCAAATTACATTTCTCAGAATTTAATTAGTAAAGATTTGTGAATTGAAATATTAGGGAAAAAATCATTTGTACCTACAACAGCCTGGAAATTTGAATTATTGGTCATACAAGTTTGGTAAGTATTCAATGCCAAAACAAATATCAGTCAGTTTTACAGTGTTTCTATACCGGTAATGTACATCAGTAGGAAATAAATCTAAATATATTTAGTCATTAAACATGTACATAATTATAATAAGGTATATACATGGACCTTTGCATCTACTGTAAAAAGAGATTGGCTTCATAGTTTTGTCTTTAGAAGTCAATTTTGGACTGTCCCATTGGTAGCTGCTAGAACATTTTTAGACAAACGGTAGCCAGTCTTCCATACCAACAAATTGTACCTC
>CM037782.1:59247613-59297613 GCA_021229015.1 Solen grandis
CTTAGGTATTCAATTTATGAATGGAACTTTACTCTGGATCATTATGAAACAAATCAAAGCGCTCAAAGCACAGAGAGACTGCCAGTGATATTACAGTGGCGCTATCATATCAGTTGTCAAAAAAAAACAATTGATATACGATTGAAATACGAACGATATGCGATATACGATCTGCGATATGCGATGTACGATAGCAAGCTTGATTTTATTAAATACGATACGATGCAATGCGTTTATAATCCAATACCATATGATATACGATCCACGATCTGCGATATACGTTATGCGATTTACGTTATGCGATATAAGATATACGGTAAGCACGGTTTACATGACATTTTTATACCTGCAAGCTTGATTTGACTACAAGTCCAGAAATATGCAAAAACTTCATGTTGTTAACAATATTTATCGTTACATATAACTGGTAATCCATGTGTTCATCTGAAATAAACATAGCGAGCGACAGGAAATGGGGACATACTAAATTGCGGTCCCTCTGAAAAAGCGACGGACTCTGCGATCTCCATTGAGACCACTGTTAGCTGTACATGTAATGAGAAAAAGTTTTTTGTTTTTTTTTAATGAAGATTATTTATAAATATATTTTTATGAGTACGTATAATAATAACAATCACAATAAAAAACAAATGATAACAGTACTTTACTGATATCTAGTACTCTGCTACTTGTGTTAATTCACACAATATCTTTTCTTAAACAAGGGTCAGGACTGCTACAAAATACACCCATCACAGTATGGGGACTCTCAGAAATAGCTCAGAGAAACAAGCTATTGTCTCCTAAATCCCATTAGTTAATGAATGTTACTTATTAAAACAATCATGTTGAAAGTTTGAAAAGGATTGGTCCTACGGTATTGAAGTTAGAGCCCAGACAATCACAATTTCAAGTATTTTGTGTACGTCAAGGGCCATAACTTCTAAGTCATTCACGCGATAATGCTGAATATCGAACTCATCCGCGATATTATGGCCATGCACATGTTTGAAAACTTTGAAAAGAAATGGGCTAACGATATTGAAGTTAGAGCCCGGACAATCACAATTTCAAGTATTTTGTGTACGTCAAGGGCCATAACTTCTAAGTCATTCACGCGATAATGCTGAATATCGAACTCATCCGAGATATTATGGCCATGCACATGTGTGAAAAGTTTGAAAAGGATTGGGCTAACGATATTGAAGTTAGAGCCCGGACAATCACAATTTCAAGTATTTTGTGTACGTCAAGGGCCATAACTTCTAAGTCATTCACGCGATAATGCTGGATATCAACTCATCTAGATATTATGGCCATGCACATGTGTGGAAAGTTTGAAAAGGATTGGGCAAAAGGTATTGAAGTTAGAGCCCGGACAACAAAATTCCAAGTATTTTGTGTACGTCAAGGGCCATAACTTCTAAGTCATTCACGCGATAATGCTGGATATCAAACTCATCTGAGATATTATGGCCATGCACATGTGTGGAAAGTTTGAAAAGGATTGGGCAAACGGTATTGAAGTTAGAGCCCGGACAACAAATGTTCCATGCCCGCACGCCCGTCCACCCGCCCGCCGTGAGTGTTAACATAATATGCCCCATCTTAAGATGGGCGTATAAAAAATATGAATATAACTGATCTATGCCCTTTTATATATGATCGCGACTGCTCATTGAGCGCTTGTGAACCAAAACATAGAAGTATAGCACATGCTAGAGAACTCCTGGTTAACTGTCAAATAGCCGAAAAAATGTAATGATGTATGAACTGCATGCAACCTGCACCTTATATATAGAGAGAAAGAGATACCCCTATTGCTGCTTCTTTAAACAATTAAAAAAAAAAGAGGACTGGAAGTAATTAGTGAAGAGGTCGCCGATTTTGTCGCAGCTTATACATGATGATAGCAGAAAATCTTATTTGCAAACAACTTCTAAATTGGTCCCATGCTTTTAACCATAAGCACAAATTATTTGTTCCTATAAAAGAACTGTTGCTATATTTTACTCACTGTTTTAACTATAAAAAATATTTTATTTGTTTATCAATCATAAGAATACTCTAAGACTTACTCGTATGTGGTTACTATATTTTTTAAAAGTCCATTAGTCTTTAATTTGTAAAGAACCCCACCCCCTCAAGTTAGAGAGAGATCTTTTACTATTAATATCATCATCAACAGGATTCGCTATGGAAATATACTGATATATAGAATGTCTTCTTCTTCGGAATATAATATTTCTATGACGACAATTTAATTTTAGAATAATTATGTAATTATGATATGCATAAAAAGGAATAAACAATATGAATCAATTAATGGAAGAAACTTGTAGTCATGTTGTTGTTGTCTCTTAGATTCCTCCTTTGTCTTCGGGACACTCCTTGGTAGGATGAAGAATTTTGAGTTTTCTGTATTAAGGGTCTCACTTCATTATGTACACTCGCAATGTTGTGAATATATACTCTAAAACGCATAGGCAGCAGAGCTATTGGTCAGACGATATTAATTTAGTCGGTACAGTTTATATTACGTAAGTGCTCTATAGTGTATGTATGTATATACACATACTTCTAAGTTACTTGTAAATTATTGTATGATATTTATTATAATAGAGGAACAGTTATTGACTAAGCTGCCCAGTGACACTACGTACATAACATCCTGGTTCTTTCTGTGATAATGTTCTCAAAATAGGCCTGCGACCATCTTTCATGTTTTCTGTCACGTTAATTAGTATCAGTTATAACATTCATGTTGTGTACAGGTTGACTGTCCCTCTCTCGCCTTGGGGTGGGATTGGGGGGTGGGGGGGTGAGTGACGGTATATCGTACCGGCAATACATAAAAGTGACATATCCGGTCAAAATTAACACATGCTGTGCCCGCTGATAAGAAGGTATGACACGCGTCTGGTGAAATACTATTACGTTGGTTAAATATACCCATTCATGCATAAATGTACATACAAGAGAAAAAAATCAGATATATTTTTAGAGAACTATACATGTAATAATATGGATTTTTTCCCATTTAACTTTTATCATGTCGTGAATTTGTGTTTTCAGGGACAAGGAGAGATCAGTAATTTGACTAAAACCGTATGCCTCTACAGGGGTCCTGTTTTTTTTCTTGCTGAAAAAAAAAAGCATCGAAAAAGACAGTGTTTTGATACAAGTGAGTCCGGATGCGATACCCTAGCTCATTTCGCGAAAAGACACATTGGTTCTTTTACATGTCAGGGGAATAGCACCGACCAATACACGGGAGAGAAGTTCCTGCTTAGAACCTGTACTGAGTTCTCCGAGTTCCCATAGCAACCCCAATTTGCCGAGTGCAAGACAAGGGCGAATCTAGTACAAATTTTATGCGTCTTGACGCTATCACCGGAGAAATGTATCCCAGTTGGGTTTCAAATCCAAGACCTCCTAATATTATATTGCTTATTCAAACTGAAAGAGAGGGAAAGAAGAAAAAGAAATATGTTCTGTGCGAATTATGACGTTTGCATATGTGGAGAGAGAGAGAGAGACAGACAGACAGACAGAGAAAGGGGGGGTGATAATAAAGTTGGGAATTAAAAAAATACACATTAGAACTATAATGTAGGTATATGCGTATGTTACGATCATCTCTTTCAAGGTTTTTAATAAGAGCACACGAGCGAACACTGCAGAGGAAAAAGGTCCCGGAAAATAAGTTATTCAAAGGAAGCAACATCTTGGACGAAATCGGAGTTTGATTATGCATAATTAGGTCAGATTTAAATTGTTAAACTTCAGACTTAATCAGATTTATCACTATCGATGATGAATTCCCATGTATTTGCAGTTCATGTATAATTTATCACAATGAAAGTATGCCATCATGTATATATTATGTGTTTCTGAAGTTATTGAAGCGACATATAACAACAAATTCATTCATAAAGTTGCATACCTAAGAAGTTGATTATTCAAGATATTAGAATGTTTGCCTTTCTACTTCAAAGATAAAAAATGCTCTGGGAGGAACCTAATTCACCATAATGCAAAATTTTGTATGGACTATTTTTAGGTCAATTATATACATACGGAGCGCTACTTTTTTTTTTCTTTTTACAGGAGTAGATCTTCATGTATGTAAAATGGGTTTCTGTTCTGATTAAAAAATGTCACAGATATTTTGTTCAAAATAGATGTTTCTAATGCAAAATAATGGTAAAAGAAAACATGTTAACAAACAATAACATTATAAGCGGTTACGGATATGATTTAAACGTCTGTGTATCATATTCCACTCATATTCGTTAGTGCAGAATCGCATTGCATGGATCTGCACAAAGCGCAGAGAGGTACAGTTAAACTTGCCGTGGAAAATATGCAAATCAGCAAGGCCTGAACTCGTTTTCCAGCATAAGACGGCTGTGCCATCTAAAAATGCAACACATGGCTTCACACAGTTCCCTTGCCTCACTTTGCGCCACAGTGGAAGTGTATGTTCATGCGGATTGATCAAGGCATTTCAGATAGATACTAAGGTATTTGGTCACTCATTCATGCATAACCGTCCACAGGGAATAGTATCAGTTTTTTTTGCAAAATGAGACAATGTATAAACAGTGCACACGGCAGTCGGACCGCGGTTTTTGTCTGGTTTTCTCAGATGACCGGTATTCAAGAGTTCACATTTAAGCCATATATGATCTAGATCTACGTATTAGGCCATGATCAATCGTAAGTACCTGTTCATATTTTTTCTATTATGTATGTATGTATAGATTATGAAAATTGTTTAATATTCTAGTAAATTTTGCATATTTTGTTTCATAAATATGAAAAAGTTCAAGAAATATACAAACATCATATAGTGTGTTAAAACCAAGCTGGTTACTTCATAACGATAAAGTCTGAATATATCAACATGGGCCTCTGGGTACAGGCTAATGCACAAACAAACAAGAGCTGTCAGAGGACAGCACGCTCGACTATTCAAAAGGCTTGATGGTAAATCAAATGAAATCTATTTCAATTCTAGCCCTTCACATACCCTGTACATAATAATAGTCAAAAATGATATACCTTGATAGTCTGATACCCCTAAATATTTTTATGAAGTCTAAAATCAATCCCATGCCATAGTTCCTGAGACGTAAGCATAATGACACTGCATGCAAAACTTTACCCAAAAGTCCAAGCTAGAAAAGGGCCATAATTTGCATAAAATTCAGTCCAAAAGTTATCCTCTTTGGTTTTCTGATGCCCCTGAAGACACTCCTTAACTTTCTAGTCAATTTCACAAGCAATTTCTGAGATATAAGCTGGATAGAAGCTTGAATGCAAAAATTTAACCAAAATTCTAAGTTAAAGGGGGCAATAATTTGTAATATATTCCATCAAGAGTTATCTACCTTGGTTGTCTGATGCCCCTAAACATATTCATTAACTTTCAAGTCAATACCATGAATGGTTATTGAGATACAAACTGGATAGTAGCTTGCATGCAAAACTTTAACCAAATTTTCTATTGCATGCAAAGCTTTAACCAAAATTTTAAGTTAAAAAGGGGCCATAATTCATATCAAATTCAGTCAAGAGTTTTCTACCTTGGTTGTCTGATGCCCCTGAACATATTTATAAACTTTCAAGCCTATACCATAAATGGTTATGGAGATAAAAGTTTGATAGTAACTTACATGCAAAACTTTAACCAAAAGCTGCAACGCCAACGCCGACGCAAGGGCGACTACAATAGCTCTCATATTCTTCGAATAGTTGAGCTAATAAAAATAATGTTTCCTATCATGTTTAAAACTTTAAAACAAACTAAATTTATTTACAAGTTGAAATTATGTAGTCATATAATTATATTTATTCTGACTGATTTATACTTACCATATATCGTGTAATTCAATACACACTCATCAATAATACAAACCAGCAATCAGTATTGGTCAGTTTTCTGTTACCAATTAAACCTTACCCTTAGTTGATATAATGGTTTCAAAGTGACGAGTTTTTCACACCTTGACTGACCGGTATTGTCAGGATAATTATCAATATAATGAGACTCAGTCAGCTGTCCGATACTTGGATTTTACAGAATCCGGTATTGTCAGAGGAAAGTAATTATATAAGGAAAAATTCAGGACCAAACACAGCGTCCGGTATTAAGACCTTTCTGGTTTTCTGAGAGTGAAGTTTTCTCAAGAGTGCACTGTATATAGTTGTAATTTAAGGCATTACATGCACTTGTATTTTAAACCAGTTGTAGTTGAACGAATAAAACGCAATTATCAAATTGAGCAGTTGTAGTTTAAGGAACAGCATGCAATTGTAATTTAAGCCAATGCATTTAGTTGTAGCTTAAGTATTTAATGCAAAATATATAATTGTAATTCTATGCATTACAAGCAATTATTATCTATGGCATTACATTTAATTGTAATTTGATGCAATGAATGTAGTTGTGAATTAAGGAAATACAATGCTGGAAATGCAAGCATTAATATGCCCCTCAGATTATATGCTCGACAGTTGTGCAGGCTCACAGTAACAGGGTCAGGCAGTCTTATCAGGTACCTTAATCCACACCTGCAAGGCATACATGTGTCTGTCAACATAAATTGCCTATGCAAATAGTAGCAAGCCAAATTAAAATAAGATTTTTTTTTGTTAACTCCAACAGTGATATTCTCATTTACTCCAATTTTAAAGGCTTGCATTTCCCTGATTTGCCCAGTCAGTGCAAAAACAGCATAAATAACTCTAAGCCCATTAATTTTAGCAGTTCTGATACTCACAAGTGAAAGTAATAAAATAAAATTGCTTTCAACAAAAAATATCTAAAATAAGATGTTTAGCATTGTTGGAATCATCTAATAAAGAAAAAACATATAAAACAGAAGACTAAAACAACAAATAAATTAAATGAAACACTTTATTTTTCATTATAGTCAACAAGCATTCATGTAAAAACCACACTTCTTACCACTAAACAAAAACAGTCTGTATTATGGCTTAACTACTATTACAATTCATGTTTTAACATAAAATAACAGTTTTACAATTATTATTAATTTTGTTTCTTTGATTGATAATATACATCTATATTCAAGTGAGTACCACTTCAATCAGAAAAAAAACATATGAACATAATAAAATAATTATGGAAGCTTTTTCACGAGCTTTGAAATTGTCACATAACTTTCTTTGTGCAGTTTCTACATATTTTTAACCAATGAAATGATGAGATTCATTAATTCAGGACTGATTACCTTTTCTGGTTTACACATTTGTAGGTGTAAAGCTGGATTAGACAGACATGTCAGAATAAAAGCTTTCCTGTATCTATCAAACATTAAAGGAAAAAACAAGTCCTGGTACTGTTTGCCTTTGAATTTCTGGAGGGGGCTTTTTTTTTTCTTTTTAAGTGTGATCATATCAAGTTGACACTATGACATCATCAATTAATCCAACCATTCAACAACATATCTTGGATAGCATATTATGTTCCAAGGCTCAACTGGTTTTTACAAATCCCAGGAACTGTATTCACCAAGCAATTTATGTCAAAATGTTTAAAATTGAAGATATTTGTTCCCTTTATCTGGCAAGCCAATACCTACACTGAGATAAGTAGTCAAAGGTTGACCTGACTTGCACAAAAGAGCACATGATTTTGTGAGTAATACAATTTTTGAGCAGTTGATCTAAACATGAATGGGTGAGAGGGGCTTTAGCTTTCAATGCTAGAACTGGAAAGGGTCAGGCCCAGGTAGGGCTAACTTTTCAGTGCCAAAACTGAAAATGGTTCAAAATTCATTGTAGATGCAAGAAATAAAGAAAGATGGAATTGCAGCTGAATTATTTCTTCAGAGAATGTTTACAATAACCAGTGCATGTAAATGCAACATTGTTAAAGGCTGTCACCAATATGCAAATATGATTAAATTGACTTACAAATCAAGTTCTGTCAATATTTTTAACTGAGATATCCTTTTAAATGTTTTGCACAAGAAACCATGCCAATCACTGCTTTTGGTCTGCATTAAACTTTCTAAATCACCTCTTTACATATTATTGCATATCTATTAGACATCTTAGAATCTCAAATTGCAAACCTTATATACTAAAAGTCAAATCCTAGAATCAACTAGTAAATATTTTATGAAATAATTGTAGAATGTTGACTTTTTTGGATTTGATTTTCTTGACTGTTTTCTTGTTTCTTTTGTTTGGAACATGTTTAAACTGCTATAGGGGTTACAGGACAACACATTGGCAGTTTTTACAAAGACATTTCATCACTTTGGCAGGATATAAAAGGGCCACACTTCATCAGGATCTTTTAATGACTGCTGATTAAATAAGCATCATTGCAGCTTTACTTCATGTACAAAACAAGGTTTTGGCTGGTTTCCAGATGAACATAGGGACATCATCTTGGCAAGACAAGGACTAGAAAGTGATCCTTTGGCGTTTTTTATTTTAGGGACTATATTTTAGAATTTCGGAAGGTTTTTATTGAAGGACTAGAGTTCTGAATTTTGGCAGGTTTTTAAACACTGTATAGAGAAAACCCCTCACAGTATTTTACTGGACTAAAGGTATCATTCTATATTTACATTTGGACAGCATGTTTAAATGATAGTGAATTGGCAAATTTCTATGATGTTTTTATATATCTTACTCAAATCTGAAATAAAAAAATAGATCAATTCTTAGGTATTGATTGATTCCTGTAACATAAGCTCAAGCCTTTGACCAACAAAGATATCTTGTTTATATGATGTGATCTTCATTTCTAAACATCACTGCTACTTTCACTTCAGGTGTCCATTTTATTCACTTACTTTTCACAAACAGAACCTGTTTTTTTGTTTGTTTGATGGGTTTAACGTCCCACTGACAGAATTTCAATCATTTGGAGACGATGTCTACTTGAGACAGGAATAGTGCTGCCACACTGCAGTATCACGCCTTAGACATGTAGCATGATACCACACCCAGTCACATTATCCTGACACCACGCCAGCCAGACCTGCAACTACCCTTATATGCTGAGCGCCAAGCAAGGGAGCTATAACAGTACATTTTTTACGACTTTGGTATGTCGTAGCCAGGATTAAACCCACGACCTCCCGCTCCCAAGGCTGACGCTCTAACCACTGAGCCATCAGGGAGGGTCCAGGTTTTTTTCAAAATAATGTTACTCTAGTTTTGAAATGGTCAATTAATAAAACTTAATCTGAGTTTTAGAAAGAAATGTACAATATCATAATTATGATGTTGATGTTTTTTCTTGTCCAATAACAATTTGGTACAATATTGTTCACTCTGATAGTAAAATATTATGGCTATCATTTGTGTGCCAATATAACTTCGTATTACATAATTTAGGGAGAGAAACTCAACAAATTTATCTGCTCTACTTAATTATGATAAAACATTTTTATACCTAGCACCTCTACAAGAAACAAAGTCTTACATTTATCAAGTGAAACATTTAAAGGTGAGAACACATGACAGACATGCTGAGGCTGACATAATGCCCTGTGGGATCCATCACAACCTAGTGGGGCCTCCATTATGTGTGTTAGAGGAGATAGCTAGAGAGATAGAGGTGGGCCAGCATAACTCACCAAGCCTTCCCTGAACCTTCACCAACCATCTTCACAGGATGATACAAGGCAGGCAGCCCCTTGCTGCCTGTTTAAGTGGCTCCATCTATCATGGTCGCAGGATCCATTAGTTACCCACCTTCATCAGGGCCACCCGGTTATATCTCCTGAAATATGAAATCATAAAATAGACATTGGGGAAAAAATATTATGAATAATAGGTATAAGGTGGAAGATGAATGATGATTTAAATAATGGTGTACAGAGCATATTTAAGGAAAACAGGAGAATGGAAATGAACAAAGAGTGCCTTCAGTTATCATTGAAGAGTAGTCATACCCACAGAAAAAACAATCCTGATTTGTATAAGTTGTGAGGGTTTGGTGAAAAAACAGTTGTAATTATATATGAATAAAGTAGCAGTTAACAATAGTTTTGCATCAAGTACTCAAAATAGCACATAGGGCTGCCTCCCAGCGATGTCATGCCATAGGCATGTGGCATAATACTACACTCAGTCACAGTATTCTGACACTGTTCCAACCAATCCTGGATGTACCCTTATAATTATGCTGAGAGACAAGCAGGGGAGATAATTGTCAACTTCAGTATACCCAGGCCAGGGATTGGACAGACAACCTCTTGGTTACAGGGCAGATGCTCTAACCAGTCGACCAACAGGACTGATAAATCTGCAAAGACTTCAGAGTCAATAAGAAGAAAGTGGATAGTTGCGCAATGCAGCTAATATAAATATGCCTCCGATGCAGTACTGCAAGCCTGTCAATAAAAAGTGCTCGCTATCAATCTTTTGCATGATAGACTAAACAGTGAAATATTATAAATCTTCTGAACACCATTCCATTCTTGTCTAAACACAAAAAACAGACGCCTGAAAATCAGTGAGTAAAATAAACAAGAGGGCCATGATGGCCCTGAATCGCTCACCTGAGTACCATTGCTTCAACTGATGTCAAGGTTTTTAAACAGACAAGGATTCTGATATAACTTAATCTAAAACATTTTACCCCTGACAATACTACACACCAAATACCTAAGCAATGGGCCATATGGTTTCAGAGAAGACTTGGGCGCAGGGTCATTTATCACCGTAGGGCCAAGACTTTGAAAATCTTTGTAAGGAACCATTAGATGCTACTACATACCAAAAATCTTAGCTCTAGGCCTTATTGATTCATAGAAGAAGATTTTTTAAGATTTTCCTATTTAACTCTATGTAAAACAAGTGACCCCTGGTGTGGGGTCATTTATCACCATTGGGCTATGATTTGTACAATCTTGGTAGTGGCCCATAAGATGATGCTACATACCAAATATCTAAGCTCTAGGCCTTATGGATTCATAGAAGAAGATTTTTTAAGATTTTCCTATATAACTCTGTGTAAAACAAGTGACCCCTGGTGCGGGGTCATTTATCACCATAGGGCTATGATTTGTAGAATCTTGGTAGTGGCCCATAAGATGATGCTTCATACCAAATATCTAAGCTCTAGGCCTTATGCATTCATGGAAGAAGATTTTTTAAGATTTTCCTATATAACTCTATGTAAAACAAGTGACCCCTGGTGCGGGGTCATTTATCACCATAGGGCTATGATTTGTACAATCTTGGTAGTGGCCCATAAGATGATGCTACATACCAAATATCTAAGCTCTAGGCCATATGGATTCATAGAAGAAGATTTTTTAAGATTTTCCTATATAACTCTATGTAAAACAAGTGACCCCTGGTGCGGGGTCATTTATCACCATAGGGCTATGATTTGTACAATCTTGGTAGTGGCCCATAAGATGATGCTTCATACCAAATATCTAAGCTCTAGGCCTTATGCATTCATAGAAGAAGATTTTTTAAGATTTTCCTATATAACTCTATGTAAAACAAGTGACCCCTGGTGCGGGGTCATTTATCACCATAGGGCTATGATTTGTACAATCTTGGTAGTGGCCCATAAGATGATGCTACATACCAAATATCTAAGCTCTAGGCCTTATGCATTCATAGAAGAAGATTTTTTAAGATTTTTCTATTTAACTCTATGTAAAACAAGTGACCCCTGGTGCGGGGTCATTTATCACCATAGGGCATGATTTGTACAATCTTGGTAGGGCCATAAGATCATGCTACATACCAAAAATCAAAAGGTAGGCCTTGTGGTTTCGAGAAGAAGATTTTTTAATTTTTTTACTATTAATCAAGTGACCCCTGGGGCGGGGCCAATTTTGACCCCAGGGTCATAATTTGTACAATCCTGGTAGAGAGTCATAAGATCATGCTACATACCAAAAATCAAAAGGCTAGGCCTTGTGGTTTCAGAGAAGAAGATTTTTTAAATTTTCATTTTTAAAATCTATTTTTAGCTCCTGTGACCTAATTATGCAATGGACCAGAACCATTTATACAACTTTAGTAGAGCTTCATCCAAGGAACATTCCTGCAAAATATTTTTCAAATTGGCCAAGCCGTTTAGGAGGAGATGTTGTTTGAAGCAATTGTTGACGCCGGACGCACGCACGGACGCACGCACGGACGGACGCACGGACGACGGACGACGGACGCCGGACAAAAGGCGATCAGAAAAGCTCACCTTGAGCACGTTGTGCTCATGTGAGCTAAAAACATCAAAAATCATTTTTCAATTTTCCCTTTCTACCCATCCTCATAAAGGCGGCAAAAAAATCAGCCAAACCCATATAAAAATGGATAATCTCCCTGAACTTCCCATCTCTATCCAAGCAAAAAGACAACCCCCGAAAAATCTCCTCCAAAAATATAAAATATAGAAATATATATACACCGATTGCAGACTGCAGTCTCCAGTACGACTGGTAGACAGATAAAGCGGGTATGACAGATGAGTGGGTGAGTATGCATGACGGAACAGCCGCTGAGCTCGTGCTGATAGTGCATCATTCCCGCACTGACTACAAACATACTGCAGGAAATCACATTTAGTCTCATTTAACAATACTTAAGGGCCATATCTATAGACACTCTCATCAGATGCCGCAATGCAAGATGGCGCAAAAAAAAAGAAAAAGTTGAGTGCCAATATGCAAGAGTGATGGGTTACCCACTTCGGTTCGACTGAGAGGCTTGAAGTGAAATAATTTATATCTTTTGTGCCTACGAGAATAAAATTGTCCGCAGCTGGTAGTTTTATTTATAAGGCATGTAAACTGTTATTCATTTTGAAAGTTGCTGTTTATATTATGAAATCAGACAAATGGAGAAGCAAAGCAAGATTTTCAAACAATTGCCTCCCTATCAAATTATGTAAAGTGCCTTTGTTTTCTATCTGATATGTAATAAGCTAGAATGAGTTCTTGTAGGTATATCAGTGCATTGTTGGATGTATATTACTGTAATGGACATTTTAAAAGTTACATGATACTCACACTACATTTAATGTGGGGTGAGAGCAAAACTAGGCTAAGTGCATATACATATATAAGCTCTTAGTCTAGTTTCACTCTTACCCTTTATTTCAAGATATTCCAAATGTTACCAAAAAAAATTTTTTTACACACTCGATAACCTTGAAATGGTAGAAAGAATCAATATCTAAAGGCAATCATTTTGATTTCAATCCAATATTTATCTTATTTCAAATTGCACCATCTTCTTAGGAGCACCTTATAACAGCCGCATTGCTATCCCCTGGCTCTATTTGCTTTGCTTGATTTGCATATTGCCTGATTCAATTAAGATTTTCTTAATTATCTAATGATTCTTTACATGTGAGAATATAGATTTATCCAGCGAGAACCGCATTCTTAATGATTATGAGAATTAAACTACATTAATTGCATTACATAGCATTATCTTCATATACTTCTAAAAATGTTTCTTTAGGACACAGATGCCCCTACCATTTTGTTGAAATAGATTGATATTTTAATCCCACAAAAAATGATGAAAAAATTGGAAATAGAATAAAAGTTGATTTTATTTAAGATCAAATTAATACTATGACCTTGACTTCAACCAAGTGATGTGACCCTAACCTTGACCTTCAAGCTAGCAAACTGGTTCTTGTTTGTGACACATTGTTTTGTCCTTTGGATTTCAACACACAACATGCTTAATTAAAGAATTTGCAAAATGATTTCCTTTTGATTAATTTAACTTATTCCATCTTTAGTATATAATAGTATATAATTTGGGGGGATCAGTGGTCCAGTGGTAGGATACATGCTTCATGATCAAGAGGTCCCAGGTTCGAGTCTTGCCAGGGACACATTTCCTTGAACAAGAAAATAACCCTGCATTTTTTCAGGTGTAAATGGAAACCTTAGAGGGCAGTTTAATGCCGTGGCACCATAACATGGGTTGCCACAGGCAGAGTGAAAGACTCCCCAGGGAGATCAATAAAGGGATACCAGTGGCCCGGTGACAGGGGTAAAAGCTGTAAAGTCAGCAAATGTGCACCGGGCATAAAACTTAAAGACTATAAAATGCCTTTACTTTTTAACTTCTTACCATAGATATATTCCAATTACATACATAATATTAATCTATTTAAAATAATGTAAAAGACATTTTGAATAGTTAAATACTGTTAATGCTTTTAACAGTATTTTATTCACTTGGAAATACTGATTTAAGTATCTGAAATTGAAGTATAGTACACTTTTATTTATCTTAAATCTGTCAATATGCATCATCATAGTGCCTGCTTCAATTCGACAATGTAATACACATCAAAGAATTACTTTCACTCACATTATAAGCTTTGTTGCCATAATATTTGCTTAGCTTGTATTTTCTTACAAACAAAAACCCATCAATAGTTTAGACCACGTACATTAAATTCTTCTAAATAATTCAAAGCTGCATCACCTAAAACATTTGCACAAACATAACTGATAAAAAATATCACAAAATGAGACCTGGAAATTAAATTTTATAAATAAGATACTTGATATCAAGGAATGTTTAAAGAGAAGAACAGAATTCTAAGTATATGTTATACAACATGGAATGTTGCATCAAATTCAACAATTTTATTAACACCTAGTACATATAACCAAATTTCCAGCAACTCGGTGTTCCAATGACCTTGCATTACCTCTGCGAAATGTTGAATTTACATTAGTATAAAAAGCAAGGAGCTGTAAGGATACACAGAGATGGCAAGATTGACAGTGCCAGGCTCCTGGCAAGCTAGACTCTGGTCATGGAACATTAGAAAAATATGTGAAATATATATCATAATCCTCCACAATATCAAGTAATCAATTACACCCGCATCTGGAAACACTATCGTTACGGGGGAAAAGACGGTTACATCTCCGATAGGGCATGAAATATTTCCGCATGTTGATTACTAGCATTACCTTTGCCATAATGAATTAAGACGTACACGTGAATGGACAGGTATGACAACTGAATAATTGATTTAATTATCATACTTTATCAATGTAAACATCTTGGTTTATCAAGTTTGGAGATTACATTGTTTATAAATTGTACCTTTTACAATACAGAGCAAATTTATGTAAACAGTGACATGCCTCATAGTGAGAACATCAAATTTCATTGTAAAACCTCTAAACTTTGGAGAGGTATTTTGCTTAGTTGAAAGACAACTTCATCCATACCCCCTGTAAACTCTATCAAGCCATTACTTTGTTTGCAGGGGGTCTAATCATCCCTGCTAAGTCTATCATACATCACAATGAAAAAGAGAAACAACTCAGTTTTTTGTAAACAATCTCGTCCATGGCTCCTAGATATATGTAATCAGTAAGAAGAAGGCATGTATTTGATTAAAAACAAATTGGGTATTCACTGCAATAATGTTTACTTTCTGTCCATAAATATTTCAAAGTATGCAGGATGGATATCTGTTCTGTGTTATTACTCTAGAAGCTTGAACCCTTTACTCCATGCAGGCTCATTTTGAGGCATTGGCAAACCAAGTAGACCCAGATCAGACAGCTCCTTTAGGAGCCAACTAACCAGGCTCGCCTCACTTTGCTTATCAATAAAAACTAAAGCTCAGATTCAATACAGTCTGTATGGTAAAAAGAAGAATTCCATTGTTTCATTTTCAAATTAAAATTCAGTCAATCAATATTTATCAAGTCATAAATTTCTACATGAATATTCTTAAGGTAAAGGATTAAAGAAATCATTTAAGACATAAGCAACAAAGAATTATGGCTCAAATTCCACAGACAATACTTTACAATTACAGTAAAACCTCACTCTGCGACCAACTCAATATTACGGGCACATTTTGTCGGACCCAAATTTTTCTCTATATATTTCAATGGTCGCTCACCTCATTAAAGCGGGCAACCCAAAATTGCGTAAAAAGACCACTAAAATCGGACCAAATTGTAAAATTGTCTTCTTTTGATAATAATGCGAACGATGGTCCTGTGAAAAAGTTGATTCAAGTTGTCATTTTACGACATCTGGTTTCCGGTACAGGTGAAGGTCGCACGTGCCGTAATTCGGATGTTTTGATAACACGGTAGATAAGATTCGATGGAGAGTGAAAACAATGGGTGAGATGGGTAATATTACGTAACAGAGAGCAATCTTGGGATCTACGGATGTATTTCCTGTCAAGCTAATGAGTATTTGTTATGTGTCCAGATGAGCTGCCCCTGATTAGCAGTAACAATCACCGTGACGCGTTTCGATTGACTAAAGTTTTGACAGTTGTTTATTGGCACGAAGACTTCCCACGAAAACTTAACTAAAATAGAATTAGATATCCCGTCATATTAGTCAATCACTTTCATAACTACTTTCCAAAGACTTTGATTTAAAACTGAAATCAAACGTTAGGATCTTTAAATTCAAAAGAAATTGTCTTTAATCAAAACAGCACGGGGAAAAGTCGAAGACAACTGGATAATTAAAAAAAGCTTATTACTACAACAATTGAATAAGCAATCACTTTGATAATTATAGGAAAATTAGAGAAATTTAAAATGGGTAGACTTTTAATCGGCATGATATGACCATAGATTTTAATTTTAAATGTGAAAAAAAGTTTTATAAAAATAATCAGGATTATATTTCATAACAAAACTTTTTAGAAACATTAAATTGATTCTAGAGATATTATTTTCATCTATCAAATTAGAACAAATATTGAATTTGATCAACATTGAAATGAAATATTTATGAAAAGACCAAACTCATTAATGAGACCAACTCAATAATAAGACCACTTTCAGATGGACCCAATAGTGGTCTCATTATCGAGGTTTTACTGTATAAGCAATACCTAAATATTTAAGTGCAAATTTCAATAGTTTCGTTTCTCTAATTAAAATGCCCAAATATTTCATTTCTAGACAAATAATGTTAGTTATGAAGGTTATTTTCTGATTATGGGAAAGGGACAAAAATAAACACATACTTTGGGGAGTAAAAACACCATGTTCTTGAGTTTGGGATATGACAAAACCTGGGGTCAATAGCAATCTTTGGGAAAATTGCAGAAATTTAAAAAAATTTCAGAATCAAACATGCTTACAAAAAGTTCTTGATAACGAAGGAAAAAAGCCCTGAAAATTCTTGTCACCTTAGTCATACACCTTAATATTTCATAAATCAGAAATGGTGGAATATGTTAAGTAGTAATTAGAAAATTAAAACTGTGGATTAATAAATTTGTTAAGCTTTATATAAAAAAGTGCCATTTTTTACTTTGTATAATTGACAAAAACTTTATAGTCAGTATCATATATCATGATTTATACACAACCAATTCTTTACGTTGTTTGGAAAACCGGTTCATACAACATGTACTAATCAATCTTTATGGTTCTTGGGTTGAACCAGTACATTTTTTCCTGGGAAGACCATGATAAATCCTTGCCCCAAACTCATGACCTTTTGATCCACAGTCAACTAGAACTGTAAGGCGAAGGCTAATAGATAACCCCCACCCACATACCCCATTTCCCCCTCACCCCAAATGACCAGACTCAATATTTGAGAGCAGTACTTGGTAAAAGCTATTTCACATGGATGTGGGAATGGGCATACTACTGTAAAAGTTGTTTCATTATAATGATAAGAATGCCTCAAATGACTGGAAACCAGGTTTTCAAGTGGCGGCCCAGGCAAGCAAAACTATTTATAGTAACAGTGACCTTCAACCTATTGACTTGAAAATCAATCCAAATCTTCCTCTTCCCATAAGGTATCTACCTACCAAATATGAAAACTGCATCTCTATTCTAACAGGAGATATTCTACGAAACAAATTTTTGACATCTGCCCAATGATGTACCGTATTTACTGGACTATAAGACAGTTTTCTTGCTGTCTGATCAGGGTTTTAAAGTTGGGGGGTTGTCTTATAAGCGGGATCTACCAGTCAGATGTAGTTTTCCCACACTTAGTTGACTTATGAATTAAGCTTCGTAACGATATGCAATTATGCAGACGTATTTCCTAACCATCAACGATCGATAGATAAATATTAGATATAAATTGCATGATATAAATTAACATATTATTGTACAATTGTTTCATCAAAAGTATTTTTTTTCCCAATTTTATGGATCATTTTCTTTTTACAGCAAGCGGTTACGGGAAACACATGGTGCACATTAGAACTGCTAGTTTGTGATATCAACTCACAGCACCCCGACGTAAATAAAGCATTGAAATAAACATGACATTTTCGTTATAATTTGTTCATTGCTTTTTTTTTTAATTTAATCGCTGTTTAATCATGAAAAAAGTATATAAACATAAATATTTCTACGCATATAAGGAGATAAAATAAGTGCAAAAATTTCACACAAATGGTTCTCACCGGCACCGTCAAAACCAGTACAGAACTGCAACACTGCTAGATCTGAAAACGAAAATGACAGTTGTATTCGAGAGTTAATTACGAAACATTAATATTTAGGTAACATATTAAATCAACTATTGTTTTCATTTTATGTGAAATTAATAAATCAACTATTATTGTTTTCATTTTATGTGAAATTATTCTGAACTTAATATTTTCATGGTATGGTTTTATAAACTGTCGGAGGTACAGTACCGTTCGTCAAGCTGCATTCTGAATTTTTACTCTTGTCTTATAAAAGGGTCAAAGCAAAATTCCACAGATTAGGGGATTGAAAAGGGGGCCCCATCTTATAAGCGAATAGTCTTATAGTCGAATAAATACGGTACCCCATCCTAATAACCATGATTTTCGTTGAAACCAGGTTAAAAAAAATCCTATAATAGTTGATTAATCATAATTAATAATAACTGCAAATGCACAAGTAAAAATAAGAACTAAATCCTAGCAATAGTATGGGAGAAGCTGGACACCCAAGATTTTTTCCCTATATATTATATATAGGAGGAAAATTAAAAGGGCAGTAATTCAGGCTTAAATGATAACAACAAAATTCACAAAACACATGCAGATCTTCACATATGTATTGTCCATCTGTGAAAGTTTGGGGTAAATCACAACGACAGTGTAGGAGGAGTTAGACATACAAGATTTGTTCCCTACATATTTTCTATAAAGGGAAAAAATTCAAAGTGGCATAACTCCTCTAATAGTTGATGAATCATAATGAAAGTTGTCAGTCCACAAGTTCCCATAGTAGGAAAGATTCCTATAAGTTTTATCAAATTGGCAAAAGACTAGAAGAAGTGCGCACAAAATTGTGTCTACAGACAGATGGACCAATGGACGGACAACCTGATTCCAGTATCCCCCACCCCCAACACACAAAACTTTGTTGTGGAGATCAATGGACCACAATGTCTATTTGACCAAGATATAGTGCCAACAAAAATTTATCATTAAATTTTGTTTCAACTGATAATTACTGCATAATGTCTCTAAAACATGCAGTGACAACTTTGACATTTGCAAATGTCATTTTCTATTCTAGGAGACACAAGCATGAAGTACCTTCCCATTTTACATTCAAAGTTTATATTTATTCATATTTTAATGTAAATTTATATCCAGATTATGAAGTTTTATCAGCCTGTAAGTTAATAATGATCTATAAATAACAGGATTCCAGTTGCGTAAAAGGTTTTGATGTGACATGCTATAATTCTGTTTTTAGTTCTCTAAACAGGGCTTTCCCTTGATTTAATTTCTGTGTACATTTAAGCCTTGTTTCAGTATATTGTTCTTAAATTCTTTAGCACTAAGTTTCCTGAGTACATTCATACCAAATCTCAGAACAGCAAATTGCATTGCAGTCCATTATCACTAAATTTTCTGAGAATCTCAGAACAGTTCATTGTACTGCAGTACATTAGGACTAAGTCCTTTAAGTACATGTGTACCTGATCTCAGTACATGTACCATATAGCAATGATAGCCCCAGGCCATCAAGTCCAATCCTCCATTCCCTCACCACAACGATCTGTATTTTATGCAGGTACCAACTTTATAGTCATGGGAATGCTCAAGTATTGCAAGTGTTTTCTCTATTAAAAAGATAAAACATGCAAACTGCAACTTAATACTTTTTAACCACTATTATCAGAGTTGATGTGTTATATTTAATCTTCATATTTCTTGTACTTTCTGCAAAGTTCATTTGTGTGGCAAGTGAACAAAGAGAAATAACAATTTAGATAAAAATCTTTAATCACTTAACATTGTGATACATAAAACATCAACACATTACAGTCTTGTGTTGATTAAAATAGCTAGAGGACTGCAATACAAATTTGAATATTACATCATTCTAGTCAGTGCAACCAGTGTTTCTTCCAGCTCTGATTTTTAGGGGAATGTACCAGAATTAGGGGGTCATTTGAAATTTTAGAGGGTCATACCCTAAAGCACTGATAGGGAAAGAATTTTTTTCAATAGGACAATGGCCCTTTCTGAGGCAAAATCATTGTGACATTTTCAAAATCAAATGTGACATTTTATGAAACAACTCAACTTGCTTTTTAAAGTGACCCTAAGTATAAAGTGCATAATAATAACAAAAAAATCAAACCATCATAAAATTGTAATTTTTGAGAAAATAAATGGCAAAATAATATTTTAATTGAAAAGTTGCAGAACAACATGTATAATCACAAACATGAGGGCCAAGATGGCTCTGAATTGCTCACCTGAGAAATATTGCTTTCATTGCCTTTTACATCATAGTCATACTGAATACAAAATCAATGCAGAAGAACAGCAATATAATCTTAATTCCAAACAAAAAGTTTACATGTGGTCCAAAAAGCCAAGTTAACCCTAGCATGCCCCAGGGCCATGATTTGAAAACTTGGTTCAGGTCCACAAGGCCATGTTACATACCAAATATCTAAACCCATGATCTTGAGATTCTGACAAGGATATCTTTTAAAAATCTTTCTTATGTAAGCCTATGTTAAATCAAGTGACCCCTGGGATGTGGCCAATTTTGACTCCTGGTAGATGTCCATAAGGCAATATTACACACCAAATATAAACTGGCCTTGTGGTTTCTAGATTTTCCTATTTAGGCCTATGTAAAATCAAGTGACTCCTGAGGCGGGGCCAAATTTTAACTCCATGGTCATGATTTGAACAAACTTGGTAGAGGTGCACTAGACAATGCTACACACCAAAAATCTAAGCTCTAGGCCCTGCAGTTTTGCAGAAGAAGATTTTGTAAGTTTGCATATTTAAAATCTATTTATAGCTCCTGTGACCTACTTTTTCAACCAATCAAAATAATTTGAACAATCTTGATAGAGGGCACCATAAGGATGATTCCTATGAAGTTTGGTCAAAATCCATTCAGGGGCTTAGGAGGAGATGTTGTTTAAAGGAAATTATTGATGCCGCACGGACGCCGGACAAAAGGTGATCACAATAGCTCACCATAAAGACGTTGTGCTCATGTGAGCTAAAAATGACCACCACAGAAACAAATGAAAAGTACTACAGTCTAGAAACCATACAATGGCCAATCTTACATATTACAATCTACATTCATCACTGTAATAGTACATGACTGCTAGTAATTATTTATATTTTTTTTCTATATTTCACAATACAGAACAGGACTCACCGTAATTCCTGTATACCGTACAGAATAATCAGTGCAGCGACCATGTAAAGTAATGTATATGCTTGTGTCAGTTAAAAACAGGAGGGCCAAAGAGGCCCTAAATCGCTCACCTGAGTATAGAGTTACCTAAAGAACATCTGTACTAAAACATTTTGAAATCTGGCCAGTAGTTTTGAAAGAGATGATTTTTAAAGTTTTCATAGTTTTTTTCTTTCCATTGCCATGGCAACTAGAGTTCTACATGGATCAATTTATTTTAGCAACTTTGTGAAGGTTCACCCAAGGATCATCCCTGCCAAGTTCATTCAAATTCTGTCCAGCAGTTTCAGAGAAGATGTCATTTAAAGGTTTCATTATATACATATATGGCAAATTAGCCCAGACCCTGGTGGCCATGTTTTTTTTACGGATCAGAATTATTTTAGCAATCTTGGTAGATGGTTACCCAAGAAACATCTGTACCAAAACATTTTGAATCTGGCCAGTAGTTTTGAAGAAGATGATTTTTAAAATTTTCATATTTTTTTTCTTTCCGTTGCCTTGGCAATCAGAGTTCACATGGATCAAGTTTATTTCAGCATCTTTTGTGAAGGTTCACCTAAGGATCATCCCTGCCAAGTTTAATCGAATTCTGTCCAGCGGTTTAAGAGATGTCGTTTAAAGGTTTCAATATATACATATAAGGCAAATTAGCCCCCAGCCCCTGGCGGCCATGTTTTTTTACGGATTGGAATAATTTTAGCAATCTTGGTAGAGGGTTACCCAAGGAACATCTGTACCAAAACATTTTGAAATCAAGCCAATAGTTTTGAAGAAGATTATTTTGAAAGTTTTCATAATTTTTTTCTTTCCATTGCCATGGAAACCAGAGTTCTACATGGATCAAGTTTATTTCAGTATCTTTTGTGAAGGTTCACCCAAGGATCATCCCTGCCAAGTTTAACCAAATTCTGTCCTGCGGTTTCAGAGGAGATGTCATTTAAAGCATATTGTTGACTATGCACACTGCACGCCGGATGACACACGACATCGGACGCAGGGTGATCCATATAGCTCACCATGAGCACGTTGTGCTCAGGTGAGCTAATAAGTTGGGCAAAACAATTAATTAATTGAGGGTAAGTAATTAACCTAATGCAGTTTTTGCATCATTATTTCTGTAACCAACCGTAAATAGAGAATAAGTTTCTTGTTATCAGTAGATGTTCTTCTCTCCTGTTTGGTATCGGAGTAATTAGACTTCAATGATAATATCCAGTTTTACAGTGAATATTTTGCTGTTGTAATTTTGAAACTTAAACAAAGTAATGGACTTCTAAAGACTTCACTGGGGTCTAGTGGGCTAGTATGATTCAAGGTAAAAAGGTTGAGCCAGAATAAAGGTACAATTCTCGATACCAAGATACAAAGTTTTGGTCATACCAAGGTAATATCCGAAGTAATTCATACTTGAAAGGTGAAAGAACTTACATCTAACATTAAAACTAGATGCCGAGGGGAAACAAGTCCAGCCCACTTAAGGAGACCATATTACAGTTATAGGAAAACACTGTGACCATGGAAGGATTGAGCAATAAGGTAATAGAATACATAATTGTATAATTCAAAAATTATAGTTCAAGAATATTGCTATGCACATTGAGATCTATTATTTTTAATAAAAAATTGCCAGGTAATTCAACTGCTGCATCTGAGTTCATTTCTTGGCGTGACTAACTTAACATTTGTGACAATTTATTTGAGAATCCCTCCATCCATGGCAAAGTAACAGCCCTAAGAAGCAAAAAAAGAAAACAAGAGGGCCATGATGGCCCTGAATCGCTCACCTGATTATAAATGAGCAACATATGTTGGAATTTTCATATTGACCTACTTTTTGACCCCACATGACCCACTTTTGAACTTGTCCAAGATTATATGGAAACAGACATTCTGACCAAGTTTCATGAAGATATGGCCAAAAATGTGGCCTATGGAGTGTAAACAATGTTTTTCTAAGATTTGACCTCATGACCTACTTTTTGACCCCACATGGCCCAAATTCGAACTTGTCCAAGATTTAATGGAAACAAACATTCTGACCAAGTTTCATAAAGATTAGGCCAAAAATGTGGCCTCTAGAGTGTTAACAAGGTTTTTAAAATTTGACCTCATGACCTATTTTTGACCCCACATGAATTCTGACCAAGTTTCATAAAGATTGGCCTAAAAATATGGCCTCTAGAGTGTTAACAAGCCAAATTGTTGACGACGGACGAAGGGCCATCACAAAAGCTCACCCTTGAGCACGTTGTGCTCAGCTGAGCTAAAAATAAATCCTTTTTGACATTTTACTTCAAAATATGACCTTGACCTTTGAGCTAAAATTCTTGTTCTTGAGCACAACAGACCGTCTCAATTAGCTTAACATTTGTGTCAAGTTATTTGAGAATCCTCCCATCCATGGCGAAGTTACAGCCCAGACAAGATTAAATCCGGATGGACGCACTAAGGCAGGCACATATTCATACATTGAACCACCATTATGTCAAGCTCATTGCAAGCGGGCTCAAGAAAAAGATAGTATAATTCAGTCACAGTGCCATACATCCTGGCCTGCAGTTCAGTAAAATCTCCAGCTCATACTCCAATTTTATATTCAAATCTTTATTAAATCTAACGGCTCTATTTTAAGTTTGAGCATGAATATCTTGCTTAAGTAGTTTTATTATGGCAATTTCAGGATGATCATGTGGCCTTATAAGGTTAATACATTTAGTTTTCATGGTAATATTTGTTCTCCAAAGAAAAAATTCTTTGTACATTAAAATGGCTAAAAATGTAATATAATGAAGTGAACAAGAGGGTCAAGATGGCCCTGAAGTCCCTCAACTGAAAAAAATGCCTTCATTGCCAGTACACCTCGTTATATTATGGCATGGTCATAGAGAATACATAATCCATGAAGAATTACAGCAAGATCATTTCAATTCCACATATGGAACAGTACCTGTGGTCCATATTTGAAGGTTTGTAGTTTAACCCTTTCCCTCATAGAGGAAACCATGAAAAGACCCATGCGAACAGCATAAAACCAGATCAGCCTGCGAGTTTATAAAACCAGATCAGCCTGCGAGTAACTCGCAGGCTGATCAGGTTTTATGCTGTTTGCTGCTCCTCAGTGGTCTGGAAATGAGGATTTTGTAATTAAATTTGGTAAGGTTTAACTGTGGTTTTCTGCAGATCAGGCTTTATGTGGTACCTATTGAGTGCGTCAAAATGAGTCTATATGAGGGAAAGGGTTAAAATCCACAAGTAGTTCACTGGGTCATGGTCAAGGTCATCCAAGGTCAAAAGTTAACTGTACCTATGGTCTTAGCTCTCAATATTTTGATCCTTACCATATGGACTTGACCTTTATTCATTTTGCACTGATCCATTAATTGTCTATGGGGGTGCTTGCTTAAAATTTATCGACTGAATAGCAAAAAGTGCAGACCTTGATCAGACTGCATGGATGTGCAAGCTGATCTTCGTCTGCACTGAGCGCAAAGACAGTCATAAGTGCCCATAGCATTGTAAGGGTTAAAGAATTTCCTGTATTATATACCTAAATAACAAAAAAAAATCTCTAACAAACACTAAGTTCACTTACTTTTTCTTTTCCCCTTCAGTATATAAGGCAAAATAGCATCAGTGGCTGACTTTTTTGGAAAAGCCTAATAAAAACCATTTTTGCTTTTTTTGGTCGGTAGTTTTGTCAATTTATTTTTATGTAAATTTAAATGCTCTTAAAACAGGTTTACTGAAAAGTCGGACACCAGTTTCAGACTGTATACGATTCTTTTACTGCAGACTAAAAACATAATTCTCATCTCTTGGTATCCATTTTTGCTTTTTTCCCCATTTAAAATGGCAAATTTATTTGTTTAATAATTTCTCTCTGGACGTATCTAACAAAAGGTTATCTGAGGACTAAATGCTTGAGAGTTTTTGCTAAGTTTACTATCTGTTGTTTCAAATTATGCAATCAAAAAGGCGATCAAATTCTTTTTTCCTTAAAATGTTGCAGTAAAACATACAGAGGAGCGTCTGAAAAATATTCAAGAAATAACTTCCTCTTAGAAAAACATAAATAAAAATATAATACATAAAAGTGTCATAGATTTTTGGTAAACCAGAAAAAATCATCTTTAGTTATCTTGATCCTCTATAACCTTGGCAAACAGGCTTGGAAATGAGCTCTTGAATTTGAGTGCTAAAATATGATTAAGCCGCCATGTTAAGCATAAGATTACATCTTCTGTGGAGAAGCCAGGCTTACAACTTAACTGTCTGATAAGGAACGGTGCAAGTCTCTTCTCATGGTCTTTGGAGTTCGTTTTTTTTTTTTTGTTTTCAAACTTTATTAGTAATTGCCTGGATCTTTTATTCCATATTTATGAGAAATTCATTATCACAAAATATAGCGGTTGCATTCTGCATAGTTTTATGGCCATAATCAAGACTGGATTTAACGAGTGCCAGAAGGACTTATTCATACACGAGCAAAGTAAGAGTTACTGTAGTAAGAGACTTATCAAGGACTTAATTTAGCACAGCAGGATTTGAGGTTTCAAGTAAGAAATATGGGATGTGCATGTGGAAAGAAAAAAGTCTGAAACAAGGATTTAATGGTATATTTAAACCATAAAACTTTCTGCAAGACTTAGAGCTATATCCAAAGTAAGTTGAAAATTAACATGCGAGAAAATGAGTGAGGAAAATAATTATGTTCATAAATAACATGATATGTAAGCCATAATTATGTCATTCAAATTATATGTGCATTTAAATGTGCAGATGAACATGTCAAATGTATTAAATCAAGCAAATGTGATGTATTTCAGATATATTTTGTACTATGATGTTTGGTGCAAAGCTGAAGCCCAACTAAGCTCCACATATTTTGACCTTAGATTTTGATAAGTCAACCTAGTTGAACCAGAGGGAGCATCTGAAAGTAACTGACAACCTTCTCACTTACACCATTAAGAAGATATCAATGCAAAGATGTTTCAAGCAAACCCAGACTTATCATCTTTTCAAGAGTTTAAGAAAAAGTGATGTTTTTGGTGAAATGTTGACAGATCTTTGCAGAAATCTAGCAAAAACAAAAAACACAACAAATGATGCGAAAAAAGATTTCAAGTGTCGCCCCAGGCATGCAATACTATTTTAAGTAACAGTGACCTTGACCTTATCCCTATTGACCTGAATTACATTTGGCTCCCAATATTACAGTTTAACTCACCTTTACATGTCACTCTTAAATCTGTCAAGGATTAACAAATTGTCTTCTGTCATCTAAATTTTGGCAGAAAATTCAAATGGCCAAGGACCTCAATATATTATATTATTGTATTATATTACACATGGGTCTAAACTCGACCTGCATGACTGTTCATTTTTCTCATCCGATTACAATAAAATGTGGTAAGTCAAAAGAAGCACAAAAATCAATCTAAAAAATTAACACATTCATAACATTAATAAGTGAACATCATGATATCTGTTCATGCTATCTGCACTACAAGTACTTATGAACCTATATAACGATAGAGAATGTTGAATATACTCATAAACAACTTGTTCATGTTAATTGCATCTAGAAATAGAAATTCATGCCAATTCCAAGTGCATTTTGCCAAAGGTAACAATAACTGTGTTATAGACAGTAATAGTCACAGCATATAGTAACAGGGTGGCTATGATTTTTACACACATAAATACCATACTTTATCTAAATATTCTGCATATATTTCTGTATTTATGAGATTAAAAGGAGATAAAAAACACTAACAACAGACAAGTTTTGATATAATCTGAACAAGAAATTCAAAAACAAACTCGGTTAACCCTTACAGAAACTCCACCCTTTGTCTTCCATTAAGCTACCCATGTAACACAATTCATGACAAGAGCTGTCCCTGGACTGTCTAATGCTAGCTGTTACTATTTTTAGTGTTAACATAAAAAAAAAAAACATGTGACATAAGGTATTTAGCCTGAACACATGTGGGAAGTATTACTCCCCTAGCTTTAGTACTAACTGAGATAAGAACTTGCATGGAAAACAAAACTTTGAATATACCATTAAAATAAACAGTAAAGAAAAATCCAAGTTGAAAAGGGGCACAACTATGCAAAAATGAATCTGAGAGTTACATGCCCTTTTGACATATTTTCAACTTTGAAAGTGATTAAGTATTCCAAATTTGAAGTGAGTCTGTTTAGACAGTTTTGAGAAATTGACTTTAATTCTAAGTTTTTAAAAGGGGTGTAACTGTGCTAAAATAAATTTTAGGTTTACCTGCCCTTTTGGCATTGGTTCCTATTTTGATATGATTGATATTTTGATAATGAAATCCAAGTGTGAAGTGAATACATTTGATGATTATGGCAAAATGGACTTGAGCAAAAACTGTAACCGACGCCGACTAGAGGATCATGATTATAGCTCAAATTTTTTTCTTCAAAAAGTGAAGCTAAAAACATATTAGTTCTTAAAGAGCAGCACCAGAGAAGTCACTGACTCAACATTACCCTGAACCCCAATAATGTGGGTTTGAATTCTGGCATAGTCACTTAAATAGTCTTCAAACTGGCTTGTGGTAGATGTAAATCAGGAGTTATTTTCAAACCTTCAGTATCCACATGCATTTGCATTGTTAATAATAATCTTGAATACTGACTAGTTTGTCGCTAGTCTCTTACCAGAGGATATTTGAAGCAAACAATTATCATGAACCAACCGGCTCTGTCTAAAATGAAACTAATCAAAATATCCTCTGATCTTATTGACAACAAGAAACCAATTATTTATTTATGGGCAGTCACAGTCATGACATGCAAACATCACATTTGTTTGTATGTCGTCTATTATTATGTAGAATACCAAACTTCTGGTTAAATCATCGCAACAAATCATTAACAATAAATATGATATGAGAACAATGATTTCATAAGCATTTATTAGACAATAACATGACTGAAATCACAGACAGACAACAACTTCATTGAAAGGTAGATACGATAATGCTTTTATATAATGCTTTTATAATATAAATTTAACATATAAAATATACCCACAGACTTTGCCAATATGCCTACTCTAGTGGGTGGGGTAAAGTTTGGAAAATACACCAAAAAAACTGAATTCTTATGTATTGTGTGCACCCCTTCTTCCGAAACAAAATATAAGTAAAAGAAATATGCACTATACATGACACTTTACGGTATCTCTCATAACAAGTCTTGGGTTGAACATGAAATAAAGTCACTCAAGACGTCTTTCCCCTGCAGCTTTCAAACTATTACCCTTGAGTCAATGCACACTACCTCTGCACCATAGGCCCATTTATATTAACACAATACTCAGACAATTTAATGGAGTTTTATGAGCAATTAAAAAAGCCTCCTACTGGTTTGGAACTATTTTTAATTTTTGATAAATGCACCTACTTTTCAGGACTTTTAATCATAACACCTTGGAAAATTTTATAACTGTTGCACATGGTATGATCCAGAGTATTGTCTTATTTTTTTTGCACAAAAAATGTAAAGGAAGGTGCACTTAGGTCTCCCCGACTTGCAGCAGGTCAGTAGATCTCCCCAGTTGTCTCTATGGACTTGAGGTCTTCCTCCAGCTGAGCATCACTGAAGTTCCAGCAACAGTTAACACCAGCACATTAAACAACCACAAAAGTGTTCTTTGGAAGACATGACTGTGTCACCTGCAGAAGCATGACAGAAAAATGTTACAGACAAACGGTAAAGTGATTCCTATGTGTCACCTCTGCTAACAGCTGACACAAACACTTTTGTTGTTTATCTCCTCCAAACTTTCCCCACACACATCATGTTAAAAATCAGCCGATAAATATATTGGGAAACGAGAATATGCTGAATGACTTTGCTTTTAATAAATTTTATTTCACATTTTTTTCTCAATAAAGGGCAATAACTATGCTGAGAAGCAAAGGATTCCTTATAGTACATCTGCATATCTAAAAGCTGCTCCGAAAAAAAGTAAAAAAACTGGAATGACAAAATGAAAGACAAAGGTAAAACTAAGAAGCCAGGTATAAAAAAAATCATATTCAGCCTCCATTACTTCCGCAACAGTATTATTAACCCTTTCCCTCAAAGAGGACACCATGAAAAGACCTATGCGAACAGCATAAAACCAGATCAGCCTCCTCAGTGGTCTGGAAATGAGGTTTTGTAATTAAATTTGGTAAGGTTTAACTGTGGTTTTCTGCAGATCAGGCTTTATGTGGTACCTATTGAGTGCGTCAAAATGAGTCTATATGAGGGAAAGGGTTAAACTGAATTATACAACCTCGCATTAAATTCATGAATGCCACTTGACTGTTTCAATTTCAAATTTCATATCCAACTACAAGCTGCATAATATTTATGTATCATTTCCAAAGTGTTAACATTCCTGAAAATTCTCACAGCGAATCCGTGACCATAAATAAAAAAAAAACTAGAACTATCACTGAAGGTGATTCATACCCCCACCCCCATCTTTGACACAGGATGTATTCACATGACACATAAAACGAATGTTCACACATAGGATTTGGGCTTATAAGCATACCAAAAAAAATATTATCACTAAAGGTGATCAATACCCACACCGGAAGTCTGTCATGTGTAGGAATACAGTTTCAAAAGTTTGCGTGAGTGAAAGACCACATGTATGTAAGGTTTAAAGTTAGTGTGAGCAATGGTTCAAAAGTTTTGGACAATGCTAAAAAGTTTTGACAGACAGACAGATAGACAGAGAGACACACATACAGACACACAGAAGAAAACAATTTGCCCCAAAGATCTGTAGCTGAGGAGAATAAAAATGCAGTCTAATTATGGTTCACATCCATATTTATTGTTTGCAAAAACCTGTCTTTAAGAATTTACATTGTGGTTTTCTTATGCACTGCAATCAATCTACATATGAAGTTTCATCAACCTAGCTACTTTAGTATTGGAGTTATGCTCCGGACAAAATCAAAAGATTAAAAATGACAAAGGGCAATAACTCCTTTCAAAATACATGCAGAGTTATGGTTCTTGGCACTGCACTTTCTCTCATAAGATCAATCTACATATGAAGTTTCATCAAGGGCAATAACTCCTTTCAAAATACATGCAGAGTTATGGTTCTTAGGCACTGCACTTCCTCTCATGAAGGTCTATCTACATATGAGGTTTCATCAACCTAGCTACTTTAGTATTGGAGTTATGCTCCGGACAAAATCAAAAGATTAAAAATGACAAAGGGCAATAACTCCTTTCAAAATACATGCAGAGTTATGGTTCTTGTGCACTGCACTTCCTCTCATCAAGATCAATCTACATATGAAGTTTCATCAACCTAGCTACTTTAGTATTGGAGTTATGGTCCGGACAAAATCAAAAGATTAAAAATGACAAAGGGCAATAACTCCTTTCAAAATACATGCAGAGTTATGGTTCTTATGCACTGCACTTCCTCTCATCAAGGTATATCTACCTATGAAATTTCATCAACATAGGTACAGTAGTTTTGGAGAAATGCTCCGGACAAATATTTGTAGACCAACCGCCGGACCGACGGACGGACCAACCGACGGACCGACTGACCGACCGACAGGGTGACTCCTATATACCCCCCCAAATTTCATTTGTGGGGGTATAATAAAATAAAAACCCAACTCTGTGCGCCCTGACTTAAAATGTGATTGCTCTCGTTGATCTGGGAGAGGCTTCAGTCTCCTGGTACAGTGGTGGTACAGTCTGTACACTCTCCTAATGGTATAAGCTATTGCTTTCCAATTAATGCAATTTTCATAATTGGGGGCAATTAAATGACTGTTGTAAATGGGGTTTCCTGTGGTAATTAATGGATAGTTGCCAAATGCCCAGTGCTACTTATTTACATAAATTTGCCTAATGCTTTATGATGGAGGTTTTGTCACACTGACATGAAAATTGACCTGCTGGCAAACTATTTAGAGTTTCTTTTTTTGTTTTTTGTTTTTATTTATGTCGGGTTTTTGTTGTTGTTATTGTTTTTTGCTGATGGGGAAAGGGTTCAATTTAGACAGGATTAAAAAGTCAAATTAGTGTATGAAATGGAGACATAGCCTCATAAAATGGGCCGATGCAATTTGTCACTTTATTATTCCATAATACACTGACCATTAGTCCAATAATAACTTTGTGGTCAGCAGTTATAGCTTACAAAATTTATAAAACATGCCAGTAATTATCATTTATTACCGATTTGACAATCTTCTTTGAAAAATTATTTCATTTATGTGCAATACATCTTGACAGCAATAACAGGCAGAAACGAAATGAAAATCACAGGAGTGTTCTTTGGAACACATACATCACCTACTGAAGTGTGACGGAAACAGTGTGACGGACAGACAGATGACGTAAAAGTGATCCTTACACGTCACCTTTGCTTACAAAAGTTCACACAAAACAGGCTCAAATTCCACCAATTATACATAGCACTGGGTAATACCTACAGTGGTCATGCGATTCTCAAGGTTGGAAGGGATCTGAAAAAAACAAACTCGAAGTATCACCTTAATTGAGGAATCATTTATATGTCAAATTCAATCATTTACATTTGTTGCTACTTTAACTTCGTATTTTCATTATTTTTGTTATATTTAGCCTTTAATTGTACTTTTAACGTTTAACCATTACAAAAATAGCACGATCAAAGTGTAACAAACTCGACCCAGCCCAGGATCGAACCTAGTCAGCCGGCATGCAAGTCCAATGCTCTAACCACTGAACCAAAGTGTCGACTCTCTAACACAGTCGTCAGAGATTGTATTTATACCTGTGACGCACACAATAGCTTTCATTGTGAGAATTAAGTCAGAAATAAATTCTTTTTTACTGATAATTTTATTGAAATTTGTGTATATGGTTGCGTTGCATATTTTTTACATTCTTGTAATTAACACTAAACATTATGCTGTGGTTCCCCAAACTAATGATTACAGAGAAACAGAACAACACACAAACAAACAAAATCAGCTCCTTTAGTGACAAACTAGATCTGCCATTGTCGTGGCGCAAATACCCCCCCACCCCCATGCCTCTTTCTCTCAGTAACTTTAAAATGACACAAATGAGGGTAATAGTTCTTGGGCACTGCACTTCCCTTTAATGAGATCTATCCATATATGAAGTTTCATCTTTAAACCTTTAATCCTTTTTGAGTTATGGTTCGGTCAAAAATTAAGTATGAAAATTTACAAAGGACAATAACTTCAAAATTATGCAACAGAGAGTTGCGGTTCTTGGTCACTGCATGCCCCCTCAATGAGATCTATCTACTTATGAAGTTTCATCTTGATGCCTTTTATACTTTTTGAGTTACGGCCTGGACAAAAATTGAGTATGAAAATTTACAAAGGACAATAACTCCTAAATTATGCAACAGAGAGTTATGGTTCTTGATCACTGCACTCCCTCTCAATGAAATCTATCCACATATGAAGTTTCATCTTGATGCTTTTTTTACTTTTTGAGTTACGGCCCTGACAAAGAAACTGACAGACGGCTGGATAGACAGGCGGGGGGGGGGGGGGGGGGGGGGGGGGGGGGCGTTATAATGATTAATCACCCAGATCCTTCATGTTACATGATTAGAAGGTGCGAAAATACGTTTTGCATAGCCATGTTAATATAGCGATTCACCTATGTACTCTCTGAAGGTTTGAAAATGTGTGAAAACAAATACAAAACCCTTCCAAATTTAATTAAGGGGGAGGGGGAGTATGGTTGTCGAGGAGATACAGGTAAGTTTGATATCGACTCCTAGGAATTGTATAGAATTGATATAGGATATACTTTCTAGGGACCAAGGACAGGGCACGAGGAATCCAAAATCGCATATTTGAAGAATTGCCCATAAATTTATATAGAGCAAAAAGGGCTAAATCAAGGGACAGGGCTTGTAGCTCGAGTCATCACCGATATTCAATGAATTGCCACATTGAGGAATCGTGTGACCACTGTATATACAGAAGGTGAATTTCATCATTCTTTTTCCTCTCATAAGATTACTATTTCTTAACAGATAGTCTTAGTTATAAGGGAAATTCAGCATGTCAATTTAGTAATGTACTTGATTTTTTTTTTCAAAACAGAAATGGTGGAATGTGGTTTCCACCTGATTCAAGAATTTTAGGATTAAGTTTTATTGGTGGAGTCAGTGCTGTATACAAAAGATAAAGGTAGGAGAATACACTATCAAAGTGTTGTAAAGCTCATATTTTCAGGAGAGAAGTCAAGTGATATTTGAGAAATACTCAGATTAATTCATCATTAATGGGGCTAATCAAAGAACGCACTACATATGTTTTATGTAACTGTGCAGAGGTACAAAGTTAGAAGGCCAACAATGCAAACAAGCAGTGAGACTCCAAAATATAGTTTGACTACTCTGTATCCACTACTATGCTGTGAATACAAAAAAAAAATGCTTTCTACCATTTCCAATTTACTAGTAACATTGCTATCTTGTCTATTTTATGTCTTGCATTAGATTTTAAGGAATATCCCCTAAAATTTCAATGCAATCATTTTTCAGAGTAAAACATGGAAAATATTTTCAAAAGACGAACAGGCAATCCCACAGCCTCGGGATACAATGACAGGATACAAAGAAGTGCAGATAACATCATATGTAAATAATCGACCATTCTGGCAAGTCTGAAATGGAAATATTTCAAAGAAATGGCTGAAATGATCCGAAAGAAATAACTTTACATAAACAAGCATGGACAATTTGGCTCCAGTTTTCCAATCATCAAATGATGCGGCCTTGAAATAGCAACAATAAAGATGGACAAAATCAAAATGTAAAACACTTTAGAATAATTCATGACTCCCTCTCAGTTTCCTGAGCCTTTTACTCATGAATTCAAACCAGACAAGATGAAGGAAACAAGACCTGTCTGTAAGACAGCATGCTCTACTATTTCAGTGTTTGTCAATAAAAAAAGTTGTAGTATATGAATCACTGTATTATCAAAAAGAAAACAAGAGCAATAAATATGTATCCCAAGTTTCAAAGCATTATCTCAAAGGGTTCAGTGAAAAAATAGGGTGGCATGCAAACCTTACCCAAATTTCTAATTAAAAAAAGGAAAAATTTGGTAAAAATCAATGACAGAGTTATGTACTCTTGGTTACAGGTGGAGGTAATGGTTATAATTATACCAAGTTCAAAGCACTACCTCAAAGGTTTAGAGGAAAATTGAGGTAGAAAGAAAACCTTCAAAGTCGAAAAAGGGGCTTTATTTGGTCAAAATCCATGACAAAGTTATCCACATTTGCCTACAGGTTAGGGTGATGGTTATAAACAAGTATTCAAAGTTTTACAGCAATACCACAAAGGGTCCAGTGGAAAAATTGAGGTGGTACAAAAAACTTAACCTAGATTCCAAGTCAAACAAGAGGGCCATGATGGCCCTGAATCGCTCACCTGATTATGAATGAGCAACATATGTGGGATTTTTCATACTGACCTTTTTTTTGACCCCACATGACCCAAATTCGAACTTGCCCAAGACTTTATAAAAACAAGAATTCTTACATTTAAATTATTAAAAATTACCTACTGTTATCAAACATAAAATAGCCTTGCAATTTTCTTGACGAATCAGAAAATTTTTTAAGCAACCAAAGGATTATACCTGCCAAATTGAATCAAATCCTATCAAATTTCAAAGGAGATGTCCTTTAAAGATTTCAATATATCAATATAAGGCAAATTAGCCCTGCCCCTGGTGGCCATAATTTTTTTACAGATCAAAATGATTTTAGCAGCTTTGGTGTAGCTGCATCCAAGGATCATCCCTGCCAAATATGATCAAATTCTATACAGCGGTTTTTAGAAGAGATGTCCTTTAAAGATTTCGCTATATATATAATTATAAATGGCAAATAAGCCCCGCCCCTGTCGGCCATGTTTTTTAGCAGATCCAAATAATTTTAGCATCTTTGGTAAAACTTCACCCAAGGATCACCCCTGCCCAATTTGATTAAAATCTGTGCAGCTGTTTAAGAGGAGATGTCATTTAAAGATTTCACTATATATACATATAAGGCAAATAAGCCCCGCCCCTGGCAACCATATTTCTTGGCAGATCCAAATCATTTTAGGAACTTTGAAACAGTTTCACCCAAGGATCTTCCCTGCCAAATTTGATTCAAATTTGTTCAGCTGTGTCAGAGAAGATGTTGTTTAAAGATTTCACTATATACATATAAGGCAAATTAGCCCCGCCTCTGGCGGCCATGTTTTTGGCAGATCCAAATAATTTTAGCAACTTTGGTAGAGGATCACCCAAGGAACATCTATACCAAAATATTTTAAATTCTGGCCAGTAGTTTTGGAGGAGATGATTTTTAAAGTTTTCATTTTTTTTTTTCTTTCCGTTGCCATGGCAACCAGAGTTTTGCATTGATCAAGTTTATTTTAGCAACTTTTGTAAAGGTTCACCCAAGGACCATTCCTGCCAAGTTTAATCAATTCTGTCCAGTGGTTTCAGAGGAGATGTCATTTAAAGCAAATTGTTGACGACGCACGACACAAGCCGGACAAAGGGGGATCACAAAAGCTCACTTGAGCACAAAGTGCTCAGGTGAGCTAAAAAGGGGTATTATTTGGTCAAAATCCAAGACACAGTTATCCCCACTTGCCTACAGGTTGGGGTGGTGGTCATATACAAGTATTTCAAGTTTCAAAGTAATACCATAAGGGGTTCAGAAATAAAGTGAGGAAGTACGAATAACCTAACCGTTACGGCGATGCCGATGCTCGGTTGAGTAGAATAGTCCTCCTTATTCTTCGAATAGTCAAGTTAAAAAACTGCAAGACCCTAGCTGTGCTGCAAGAAAAATTGTGACTGGAACTATTACTAAAGGTGATTAATACCTCCAATTCAACACAGAAAAAGGGATTTAATTCTTCCAAAATCCTTGACTTAGTTATCAGCATGTATCTACTGATTGGTTTTATTAAAATAATTATTCCAAATGTAAAGGTTTTCAACAACTGATAAAAAACTTCCTGTAATATGAGTGTAGGATGGGGCGTGACATGACGGAACACAGGATGCCTATGCGGCCCCTACCTCTGCAGAGCAGAGGTGTAACAATAGACACATCCTGCTAATATTTATTTCTATTTTTCCTTAGATCTTAATGAGTAAAATATATATGAGGCAGTTTATGAGACCCAATCTATCTTGAAGCAGGCTCCTTCTCACTTGTGTTAAATGGGTAATCAAGGGCTCATCAAATAAATGCCCATAAAGATAAATTGAGTAATACAGATTTTGCCTCTGGAGAACTCAGAATAGAGTGTAGAACCATCTCATGAAGAGGCTAGATACACTCGAAGCTGAGGACGAAGAAAACTCCACCATTATCAGTGAATATAACCCCATAACACTTAGGAACTGGATGAACTGGCAGGTCACAAGGTTCTTCAATACAGGTACCCTCATTAAAGGCCCATTATTCTTCTGAAAGCAGTGTATATTCTTCAGACAGAAAAGCTAAGTGTGTGCTTCATATTTGTTAACAATATGCAATTCATACATCCTCATTGACAAAAACGTTACAACAATGCATAAATAAGAAATAATCTTTTAATTAAGATTTTTTTATTGTTTACAAAAATAACTAATATGCATATTCCACATATCTTTGTCAATTTTCTGTTGTTTTCCATAGACCTTACGTATATATCCGTAAATGAATCACGGGTGCATAAATCGATGAAGTAGCAGATAAACATATTGTGTTTTGATGATGGTTATTCAAATTATTTCTGATTACAGACTGTCTTCAGGAAACTCACCAATTCAAAATCTAAACAATGAGAGTATTTTGACATCCATCCAAAACACTAAATTGCGAGATTTGATCAACATTTCCTATGCGTTTTAAGTTTTATTTTACAGCGTATATTTCCACATTATGTTCCATTTGTGTTAGTCTACAATATGTCCATGTTATTTTCTTTTTCATGAAATATAATGGGTTTTTAAGAAGATGACAGACATGTCTCAGTTATCACTGATTAACCTTTACTGTTATTATTATTTGAGGGCTGACTGCAAAACTGTTCTATCTCCTTTTAAATCCATATGCATTTAGGATAGTCTAATATTATTCTTGAGATATTTTAACTTCAAAACTGTTAAAAATGTATAAAAAGAATATTTGGAGGGCTGACCAGGAAATTTATGTAAGTGCATATAGGAAAAGGAGGTGATGAATCAGTTTTGCGGTCAACCATCAATTTGTTGATTTTTTGGGGGTAAAATTATATTTTTTTTATCTGTGGTCATAGAAAAGTTTATTTTCTAAGACCCTGCTTCAATTTGTGCAGTTTGGGATTTGCTGGATGCATAAATATTGCATTATATAAACTTCTTTCTTTGAAGTTTATTAGGAAACAAGGTCTTACAACTTACACTAATCTCTCTTCATGGTTCCTGGAATGCACCAGTACTTTGAACCTGGGAAGGTCAGGAAAGACTCTTACCCCCATCGAAGCTCAAACACATACCATGTACACTTGCAAATTAAGCGAACCTTTTTTTCCAGATAATTCAGGTTTATAGATGGAATGTGCCTTATACGATGATATAGTTTTTCAGGTTATATTTTTCCATTATAGAGAAGTGAAAGTTACAGTTTATATCTCAGAAAATGGATATAGTGAAAGCCAATTAATACAATAATATGCTGTAAAGTCTATACAAAACAATAATAAACAATACCAGGTTATTGCTTTTGTTCTTATAAGTTATCCTACGGTCAATTTTATGAAACAATTATGATTGCAAGAATGTGAAACAACATGATGGAAGACATTTTTGATAGAGATAAGTTTATTTGACAGGTAGCAATTGTTACATAATGTGTGTCAGTTGGGAGAATTATGACAGGTAGCAATTGTTACATAATGTCTGTTAGTTGGGAGAATTATGACAGGTAGCAATTGTTACATAATGCGTGTCAGTTGGGAGAATTATGACAGGTAGCAATTGTTACATAATGTGTGTTAGTTGGGAGAATTATGACAGGTGACATTGGTCCCCAGTCTGTTACTTAAGAATGTGGGGAGACCGTTGAATAATGCCATGTTAGGAGAATATGTCACCTTAACCCTACATCTCCTTAATGTAACAGTCTATCGTAATGCTATTCCCTGTATGATTAGCCACTGTGAAATATGCATAACTTGACAAAATGCCTGATAGCACAAATATGAAAACAGTATTTTGTCTTATACTATGTAATAGATTTTTTATCAAATAAGTTACATGTACCCTAAAAAATAAGGTGAGCCTTATACGTTGCTGCACCTAACCTGCCTGTGTGTACGGTAACCTTTGTATTGTAGTAGCTGTAGCTGGGGTATTGATCATATTCAATGAAAAATTCCATGTTTTTTTTATTAATTAGTTCATTTGATTTTGTCTTTTTTGTGTGTAAATTGTAGTGCCAAAATCATACAGTTTTCATGTGAATAATTGTTTGCATGCTATCTAATAAAATGAACAGTTATTGATCCTTACTATATTTTGTATAGTGTTTCACAGGATTATAAAGTTAAATTAATCTCTAAAGATTTACTAATCATCCCATACATTCAGTGTTGTTTCAGCCTTCAAGGTTCCTTCATTATACACCAAGAAGAAGATTTAGAGCCAAAATATAAAATAACCAGGGTTTTTGTAGTGGCCAATTCATCAAATTATGCAAATGTGAAATGTGACCATCCAATATGGTGTTAGTGGCAGAATTGTAAAAAGGGCATGATCAGAATCTATGAATACTAAATACAGGAAGAAATAGAATAAACATCATAGCTGTCATCCAAACTCATCACAATATTTCTTTTCCCCTGGTTTATCATATTCAAGCAGTTTTGTATACTAGGGACCAAGCAACAAGGCCAGTTCAATACTTTTTTTTTTTTAATTTTGGTTTACAGAAATTGCCTGGTATTTTTTTTTTAATAGTTTCCCATGCTAATTATTTTAGAGCATAAAATTGGGGAAAAAAGACTTGGAAACTTTCCTTTAATCTAATATGTCGAAAACATCATTCAATCATTAACAGAATCAAAGGAATCAAAAACTAGAGACTTGTTTTCATAGAAAACTGATGTCTCCCCCTACCCCCTTCCCCTCAAACATATACACTAAGGCACACAGTGACATATGCAAATAGTTAAAGGGCTGACTATATTGATACAGCTCCACACAGAGTTATGGACCTTGTGTGTGACACTTCCTCTCATCAATTTCCTTTCCATAACTGAAATTTTGTTTCAATAGCATAAGCAGAACAAGAGTTATCTTGCGGTCAAGAAATTGTGAAAAGGGGGATTATCTTGCAGTCAAGAAATTGTGAAAAGGGGAAATAACTTCAAAAATACTGAGGCCCGAGTTATGAATCTTGTGCATGATACTTCCTCTCATTAATTTCTATGCATAAATGAAATTTGATTTCAATAGCATGAGTCAAACGGGAGTTATCTTAAGAATATCAAATTGTATAAAAGTGGAAAAACTTCAGCAACAAACATTAGAAATGGATTATGCTCTAGTGTACTGCAATTCTTGTCAATAAATATTATGTGCAGAGTTATGGTTCTTATGCATTGCACTTCTTCTCTATGTAACCTATTCATCTATGAAGTTTAAAGGCTATATGCCTTATAGTTCATGAGAAATGCTCTTGACAAAAAATATGAAATTTAACAAAAGGCAATGACTCCAAAAATATGATGCTCAGAGTTATGGTTCTTTTGCATAACACTTTTCCATCATGAGGTCTATCCACTTGTGAAGTTTCAGGTTTAATAATTTTTTAGTTACATTCCAGACAAAAAATAATTATGAAATTTAACAAAGGGCAGTAACCCAAAAAATATGATGCGCAGAGTTATGGTTCTCAAGTTTACACTTCTCCTCAATGAGATCTATACACCTGTGAAGTTTCCAGTTAATAGCCATGATACTTTTTAAGTTAAGCACTAGACAAAAATTAAGTATGAAATTTAACAAAAGGCAATACCTCAAAAATTTGATGCGCAGAATAATAGTTCTTTTAACTGACACTTCTCCACCCTAAAATCTATCTGCTTGTGAAGTTTTAAGTTAATAGCTTTGATACTTTTTGAGGTATGCCCCAGACAAAAACTAAAAATGAAATTTAACAAATGGCAATTACTCCAAAATTAAAATTGTGCAGAGTTATGGTCCTTTGCACTGCACTTCTCCTCTATGAGATCTATCCACCTGTGAAGTTTCAAGTTAATAGCTTTAATACTTTCTGAGTTATGCTCCAGACAAAAAGTGTGACAGACAGACAGACAACTCCAACAAAAACAATATGTCTCTCCCATATAAATATGGTAGGGAGACATAATTCATCCAGATTTATCAATTATGACAACACATTTCATCTGCAATCAAAACTAGTAAATACAGTAGCACTGTAGCATTATTATCATCTATGCATATGTAAATTTGGATAAATATCTGCTATATCTAGAATAAGTTTTAACCCTTTCCCTCATATAGACTTATTTTGACACACTCAATAGGTATCACATAAAGCCTGATCTGCAGAAAACCACAGTTAAACCTTACCAAATTTAATTGTAAAATCCTCATTACCAGACCACTGAGGAGCAGCGAACAGCATAAAACCTGATCAGCCTGCGAGTTACTCGCAGGCTGATCTGGTTTTATGCTGTTTGCATAGGTCTTTTCATGGTATCCTCTATGAGGGAAAGGGTTAAACTAGAACTGACACAGAAGTGTCTAATACCCACACATACTGCTTTGTCACAGTGTTGTAGTATGTTCTAAATGTTGAAAGCAATAACTATGGATTTAAGTAAATGGAGATATTTTCTGAACAAGTCTCATGAAAGACAAACAAGTAAAAAATAATTGACCTTTTTACACAATAGATAAATATTTCTTAAACATGATTTAAATATCTAATTCCTGTTAAATGTAATGGAAGTCCATCTTTAGTAACAGTAGCCTTGACCCAACATCTCTAAAAAGCTTCATCTTCTCACAAGCTCTATAATTATGTTGCAAACTTGATTGAATTTCATTCATGACAAAATTATTATGAAAAATCCATTTCGGGGACAGAAATTAAACAAGAGGCCCATGATGGCCCTAAATCGCTCACCTGAGATAAATAGGTTGACCCAAGGAACATCTGTACCAATTTATTTTAAAATCTGGCCAGTAGTTTTAAAGAAGATGATTTTTAAAGTTTTCATTTTTTTTTCTTCTTTTTGTTGCCATGGCAACCAGAGTTCTACATGGATCAAGTTTATTTTAGCAACTTTTGTGAAGGTTGACCCAAGGATCATCCCTGCCAAGTTTAATCAAATTCTGTCCAGTGGTTTCAGAGATGTTGTTTAAAGGTTTCTCTATATACATATAAGGCAAATAAGCCCCGCCCCTGGCAGCCATATTTTTTTACGGATCGGAATAATTTTAGCAACTTTGGTAGAGGTTGACCCAAGGAACATCTGTACCAATTTATTTTAAAATTTGGCCAGCAGTTTTGAAGAAGATGATTTTTAAAGTTTTCATTTTTTTTCTTTTTGTAGCCATGGCAACCAGAGTTCTAAATGGATCAACTTTATTTTGTAGAGCCTCATCCAAGGAACATTCCTGCCAAGTTTCATTAAATTCTGTCCAGCGCTTTCAGAGGAGATGTCGTTTAAAGCAAATTGTTGACGACGGACGACGCACGACGCCGGACGAAGGGCGATCACAAAAGCTCACCTTGAGCACTTTGTGCTCAGGTGAGCTAACAATAACAAATGTCTATGTTTAGTAACAATGACACTGACCTTTACCCATGAGACTCCCACCGCTTATCTAAGCCCGAAATGCATATCAAAGCTTTATTTTCACACTAGGTGAACATGTCCTAAATTTGGTCAAGATATATCACTTATGACAAAAATTATGAAAGAAATTCTTTTCTGGGGACTAAGAGACCGACCCACATAGTGATTCCATTATACCCTCTCAAACATACTTTTGCAGGGGTATCAAGCCTGATTCCTTTCAAAGATCCTCTTAAACCTTAAAGTTCATGTGTTGATTTTATCTGTTTAAATCAGCCAACTTAAAATTTCTTATTTTCCCTTTATATAATCAGCCTTAAGTCTCCAAAATACAGCAAATTCAGGTTTTCACAAAACACACCTCTGAGGATTATTTAAAAAGATTTGTTTAATAATGTTTATTATCAACAACAGATTTCTCCTATTCCACCACATCTATGGAAGAAAAATCAAAATACCGTATTACCTTATTTCAAAGAACCTCACCCAATTTTATAGAGAACAAGAGTACCACATAAAAATGCCAAAGCTTGTCTGCTTTTTCTTTAATTTTCTTAATAAGGGGAGCTAATTTAGGTCAAATTTGAAAATAGACAAGCTAAAAATCAGGCAACAGATTAACCAAAATACAAAATGAACTAAAATTTTGTTGAAGAATTTAAACTTTTGAGCAAATAAATAAGAGGGTGTTTAATTGAAAGGTTTGCTTTTTTTGACAATATTAATTTACTTAAGGAAACTTTCAAAGCACCAATGACATTTAAATGGGGTTAATGAGTACTGAAGAGACCATTAATTAGATCCTCTCTGGTCTAATTAGTCATGTAACAGTTAAACCTACCTGCTTGTGACTGGGTTGTACTGTTTTGAAGAAAAAAATACCAGTACCATAAACAGTCATGTATTGTGCGCACTCATGTGTAGGGCGCATCCAGAGTTTGAGGTTGAAAATCTATTTCTCTTGTATAATGTGCACTCATTCTTTGTACACCAAGGAGACCACCATTTTGTTTATTTGTTGGGTTTTACGTCCCACCGACAGTATTTCAGTCATTTGGAGATGTCGTCTACTTTAGACAGATTTAGTGCTGCCACACTGCAGTATCACGCCGTAGACATGTGGCATGATACCACACCCAGTCACATTATCCTGACACCGGGCTAACCAGTTCTGCAACTACCCTTATATGCTGAGCACCAAGGAAGCGAGCTATAACAGTACCATTTTTTATGACTTTGGTATATAGCAACTGGAGATCAAACCCATGACCTCCTGCTCCCGAGGTGGATGCTCTAACCACTCAGCCAAAGGGACTGTGCCATTTTGTTTAGCCACGGGCAAGGATCCTAAAAACCGATTTTTTACCGGTTTTGACCGATTTTGATCTCAATCGACCGGTTCAGATTTCAAAAAGTACCAAAAAAATCGGTCGAAAAAAAATCCATAATCCTCGTCTAAAACTTTCAAAATCGGTCCAAACGGTTCATAATAGTCTCTCTTACACACCAATTGACCTACTTCTTGAATTTCCGGTGTGCCCTCGGGGCAGGTGTCAGTGGGGGTCAGGCAGGGACACCCATCTAGGTCATTATTGGGCAGTTAAGATGAATGGATTGACGGTTTGTACTTAGCGGTTATTTGGACGGTGCCATGTAATTATCTATGCCGTAATAATGGACCATTGCTTGTTTGCAAACTGTAACCGGTCGACTTTTAAATGCGGTAATTAATGACAATATCAAAGTTATTGACAAAAAAATATATAAACACAAAGGCACATAATAAACAACACCAAAACGACTGCTTCCAACAATTTATTGATTCGTTAGAGTCATATACAGACCGTCATATACATGCACTTCCGGTAAACAAACTTTCGATTTCGTAGAGGTAAATATTGCAGAAAAATACCTTATTATGCCAACAGGATGCTGAAATATAATAAAAGATCTATTTTCACACTGCAAATGATTAAGGGTATGTTGATTGAAAATATCAATGTTATTTTTTTTTCGTTTTTTTTCGGATATGTTTTTTTTCGGGGGGGGGGGGGGTGGTACGGAACGGAATTGTTGTAAAGGGGGGGGGGGGGGGGTTTTTGCCGTCGACCGGTTGAGATTCCAAAATTTTAGGATCCCTGGCCACGGGTGTTTTTCGGATATTCGATTGAACTACAGGTAACAAAAGTTCTACTGCTTCGACAAGTCAATCTTGCGATGATTATTATTCACACCTCTAGTATCCTTACTCAGCTTGCATTGTTACCGTTGTTCATCAGGGCCAATAGTTTGAGTAGGTCTTCAAATGTTGACACCTTGTTGTTCGTTTGTCCCAAGTCCCTTTCTAATGGAATTTAAAATACACAATTATCTTTAAATGATGAAACATTGATATTGGATTATGACGTCAATTAATTATATGTAGAGTACAGTACAGTAATGAATGAGTTCTTGGTGATTTACAGTGATATAAACAAAATGAATATGAACATGAGAACAATGATTTTGTAAGCATTTTTTTTCACAATTATGTTATAGAAATCACAGACAACAATTATCTGGGAAGAATATACAACAAAGCTTTGATACCGATTTAAAATATACACTCACACAGACTTTGCTGGTCGCTGGAAACACTACAAAACAAGAGGGCCAAGATGGCCTTGTGTCGCTCACCTGAGTAAGATGGCTGTGTTAGGCATAATGACAAAAAATCTGGCATCTAAAGTGTTCTTCTAACATTTGACTAAGTGACCTACATTTTATCTACCTGAATTTGCACTCAATTGGGAATTCATGCAGTCATCATTCATATCAAGTTTAATAAAGACTGGGAAAAAATTGTAGGCCTCTAAAATTTTTAGGCTAAAACTGTGGTCTCTAAAGTGTTCACAAGGTTTTTCTAAGATTTGACCTGGTAACCTAGTCTTTGACCCCAAGAGACCCAGTTTCAAACTCATCCAAGATATAATGTAGACGAACATCCTGCCCAAATTTGATGTAGACTGGGCCAAAATTCCAGTGTTAACAAGGTTTTTCTAAGATTTTCAAGATTTGACCTAGTGACATAGTTTTTGACCCAAAATGACCCAATTTCAAACTCATCTGAATAGCATAAAGACAAACATCCTGACCAAGTTTCATGAAGATTGAGCCAAAAATGTGGTCTCAAGCATGTTCACAAGATTTTTCTAAGATTTGACCTGGGGACCTAGTTTTTGACCCCACATGACCCAACTTCGATCTCATCTGAGATATCATGCAGACAAACATCCTGACCAAGTTTCATGAAGATTGGGCTAAAACTGTGGCCTCTAAAGAGTTCACAAGCAATTGTTGACGACGGACGATGCACAACGGACAAAAGGCAATCACAAAAGCTCACCCTGAGCACAAGTGCTCAGGTGAGCTAAAAACTGAATTCTTGTGTATTGTGTGCATCCCTTCTCCAAAATCGATGTCATAGAAATGTGCACAGTGTTTATGGTAGATTTTAAAATCCTATATTTTCTGATTTAATATATTCTCAATAAAATAGACAATTTCCAAGTGACCTTATTTGCACCAGTATAGAAATTAATCATAATTACACATAATAAGGCAGCAATGACTTCATTTAGCACTGGAATTTCACATAAGGAAAAAAATAAAACTTAACTCTATACCTCATAAATATTAATAAACAAATTTATGACATGATGAATATGAATTTACTTGGGTCATGAAACTTGCAGACTGCGAAATCTGAGCTATGATATTGTACAAGTAAACTAAGAAGACTGTTCCTGGAAGGAGATGATTTTACCAAGGCATCAAATCACATCTATACAAGGTTAAAGGGTTAAGAAAGGTTGTTCAAGGTCAGGACAGGAGAGCACTATTCTTAGAGTGTGTGTTAATTAGATAAAATATTATTTTAGGGCTCTTCCACCTTGTCCTAACAAGTCTCTGTCAAAAGCATCTTGAAAATCTAGGGATACATGTAAAAAGTCTTAGAATTAAAAAGTTATATAAATATAAACAAACAAATCCTTTGGCTGAGACATTTCAATAATTGCATTTCTAAGTCTTAAATTTTAAGCCATTTAATTCACTTAAATTCTCTTACATGTGTGTTCAAGGAAAAAAAGGCAAATGAAATACTTCAAAACGTCTTTCAAAATAAGTTGATGAAAATAAAAGTTGGCAAAAAAGTCTTAAAAGAAAAATAAAGAAAGAAATAGGAAAAGAACGGATCTTAGCTCTTAACATAATCAAAAACAGTTCTGTTGCCACATTTTCTTTCCAATATTTTAACAGCTTTGAGATACGGGCTCACATCTATCAATTCTGTTTATAAATATTGGTTATTTTAATCGCCAGTTTATTCAACAACATTTCTCCAATCATATTATACTGTAAAGGAAAACCTTGCCATGCCTCCTGGCAAACAAGGCTTTTAGTGCATTAACTTATTTAAATTGTTATCAAATTTGCAAATTTATGAAAATAACATGAAATTGGCCCACAGCTATGTGAGATAGGACCAGGCACACAGATGAGCTGTATAAAGTTTGCAAAGCCACGGGCAAATCTCTAGCTAACAGCAGTCATAAATAAAGGCACTCCTATAGTCTGTTAGCAATGTGCATGCAAAACTTCAATCTGAAATTTATTACACTAATGACTTGAGTGTCGAGGATAAACCAAGTTTTTGTTAAATTATTTGCTAGGTTATTAGTTTGCACTAAATTAGAAGCATTTTCATATTCAATCTCTCTGAAATAAGTTTGAAAAACAAGAGGGCTATAATTGCCCTAAAGTCGCTCATCCAACAAACATATTGCCTTCATTTCTATTATAGCATAGTCATACTGAATACATAATCCATGCAGAAATACAGCAAGATCAACCAAGTCTCACACAAAAGCTGTGCCTGCGTTCCAAAGTTTGAAGGTCATACATAGCCCTACATAAGTCTATATTAAATCCAGTAACCCCTGGGGTAGGGTAAATTTTGACCCCAGGGCCATGATCTGAACAAACTTGGTAGAGTTCCACTAGGCCATGTTACACAACAGATAGTTAACTCCAGGCCTTATAGTTTCTTACAAGAAAATTTTAAAAGTTGTTTCTATATAATTCTATGTGAAATCAAGTGACCCTGGGGCAGGCCCATTTTTGACCCCAGGGTCATGATTTAGAAAAGTTTGGTAGAGGTCCACTACCGGGTAGACTATGCTACACACAAAATATCTGAGCTATAGACCTAAAAGTTTTTCAGAAGAAGATTTTCTAAGTTTGCATTTTTTAAATTTAGATTTTTAGCTCCTGTGACTTTTTTCATCCAATCAAAACAATTTGAACTATTTTAAAAGAGGACCTCATAAAGATTAATCCCGTAATGTTTGGTCAAAATCAATTCAACGGTTCGTTTAGGAGGAGATGTTGTTTAAATAAAATTGTTGACAACAGACACACTTCTGCACAACGGGAACAGGGCCAGGGTAAATTTTAATTTAAAAAAAAAAAGAAGTTATTTGTTGCATTTTTATAAATATTTGCCAAGTGGTTGTGGAGATGATGTCGTTTGGAGAAGTTGTTGACAACAAACAGCAAACAAGATTGGTCAAAAGCTAACCAAAAGCACTTTAACCTCAAGGCTTATCTTATCAAGGCTTAACCCTTTCCCTCATAGAGGACACCATGAAAAGACCTATGCGAACAGCATAAAACCAGATCAGCCTGCGAGTAACTCGCAGGCTGATCAGGTTTTATGCTGTTCACTGCTCCTCAGTGGTCTGGAAATGAGGATTTGTAATTAAATTTGGTAAGGTTTAACTGTGGTTTTCTGCAGATCAGGCTTTATGTGGTACTTATTGAGTGCGTCAAAATGAGTCTATATGAGGGAGAGGGTTAACCTCAAGGCTTATCTTATCAAGGCTAAATATATGCCAATCTCTAAAATCTCCAGTACAAATAAAACTGTATTCTAGAGGTACTACCATACTACAAATATATAATTCATGTCTCAGAAATTGTCTGATTTTTATTGGTAAAATTGATTTAATAACTGGATGAAATTTATGCAAATGACTGACAGCCTCACACCTGACATCATTCCTATCAACTTTACTTATCACTAAATAAAACTCAAATGCTTAGGGACAATTTCATCATGCTTGGTTGTCTAATACACTCCTATATTTCTTTTTTCAACAGATATTGATAGTTATTCAGGTAACTAATTCTATTCAAGTACTTAATTACAAGAATGGTAGATTGTCTTTTTACCTTATGTAAGAATATAATATTACTTATAATAACCAGTTAGTGAAATTGGAGCTTGTTTTCATGCTTTTGACTATTGATCTGGCCAGTTTCATTTTTCTGCAGAGGATACATTTTAAAATTCCTTAGCATTTTGAATTTTACACTATTTCAAAAACATGATTTTTGTCCCAGTAGCACCAAGGATGGTTTTAACCCGATTCCTCAGCTGTGGGCAATTTTGATTGGATTTGCAACCAGTGACACCAAGATCAGCTTGCACATCCATGCAGTTTGATCATGGCTGCAATGTTTGCTATTCAGTCACTAATGCTCAGCAAATACCTTAATTCATAAACAACAAATGACACAGTCCAAAAATGACAAAATTCATTTAAGAAATTTAGCATGGTAATGGTCAAAGAAGTTATCTACAAACAGAATAATGAGGTTCACTTTCCCTCAGTTTGTTTCTTTGTGTGGATTTAACATCCCACGAACATTATTTCAGTCATTTGGGAACTTTTGTCAACACGACACAGATATAGTGCTGCCTCACTGTGACATCAGTCCGTAGACATGATCACCACACTCGATCACATTATCCCGACAATGTGCCAACCAGTCCTGGAACTTCTTTATATGCTTAGCACTAAGCACAAGGGATATACTTTGGTATGTCACAGGAGATTGAACCCAGGACCTCCCAATTCTCAGGTGGATGCTCCTTCCCCTCTATTTTGCAAAAATCTTTGCCATTCAGTTGAACTTTCTGTAATATTTGGGACTCACCGACATTCTAGAAGTAGTACTTTTATGAAACAGGAACCACTTGGTTAAGTAATAAACTTAAATGCAAACATTATTATTCTGTTTAATAGACAAAAAACAATCTGTGTCAAAATGCACACAATTCAAGAACTCTTTAAACAGAGGGATAGGAAATTGTGAGGAAAAGAAATGAAAAACAAAAATGATTACAACCTTTTGTTAAAATCAACTCATTTGAGACAATATAATAGATTTATTTTCAATTATTAGATTACAAAATCAAGTATAAACATTTAAGATTCAAGCAAACTTGCATTTGAACATTTTATGTGTGAAAATTGAAGGCACATGTGTTCTGAATATCGTATCTCTTG
>CM037782.1:59297713-59347713 GCA_021229015.1 Solen grandis
AAGTACTTTTGTTTTGGGGTCTGAAGTAGTTGAATTTCAGTGAATGGGTATACTCAGTATTTTGTTAAGTTAACATTAAGTATTAAGCAAATGCCTGGATTTCTGATATATAGAATTAAGTTTTTGAAGTACAAAATCTTACCTCAAGGAAATGCACTATTAAAATTAATTTCTTTTCCACTGATCATATTAATTCAGTGTAAGAGGTTGACTTTACTTTCAGCAATAACAGCATAGAAGAATCAGAGATTGAAAGGTGATAATAAAGTTTAGTTGATTTGATTCAGCTTATCCATATCAGCTTATATAGTTTTCATACAGCTTTATGTTTTTGTTTTTGCTTACATTCTTGAACTGCTGTTGAAATTAATTGAGGATAAATGCTATCTTGCCTACAAAAGCTGGTGCCAGTATGTCTAATTGTCCCTCTAAAAATCTAGAAATTAATAACTGTACAATTTAGCTTTGTTTTGTTAATTTGTTAACCTACTAAAGTTACTGTAAAATAATACTCAAAATGTTGATAGGTTGGTCTAGTAATGTTGACATGCAAGTAAGAGATATATGGAACAAATAACAGCATGAAAAAAATTGTATGAGTATGTGTTTTGTTTGATCATTATTATAGCAATTTCCCATTATATCAAAACGCATATACTAAATTTTCATGAGATACAATAGACCATTTCACCAGGGGTTCCAAAATACTTTGCTGATTTAAACTGAACAATGTGTAGAATATTACACCAGCATGTAGTTTAACAGTAGGTGTTCGGGAGTGCTAGTTGATTTACGTAGGTTTATGTTTCATTTCAGAGTGAAATGGTCTATACATATAGTGATGGATTTGACCAGTGCATGCTGCAATTTAGTTTTTATGTGTAAAGAAAGTATGTGTTAATGGGTGCTTTACAGTTATCAAAACCAACAAAACACATTTTGATGCAATTGGATACTTTATTCTCTTTTATACCAGCTTTTGATTGTTTGAGATGTTTTTAGCTCTTGTTTTGTTTCCTGCTTTATTTGTGAGTTCTGTATCAATGCTTAAAGGGGGGAGAATTTCTTTGTTATTCTTTTACTAATATTTTTGTTTCATTTGTTTGCCTTGCCATTTGAATGTCTGTCCTACATTTGTTTCCAGGCGTTTAACACAGTGACATGTTCAACAGCATGCTAGAGACCCCTCATAGGAATTATGGAGTCACTTTGACCTGATAACTCATATTTATAGATTACTCCACTAACAAAATAGTGCTTATCTCTCCCATTTATAAAGTGAACTGCATATTTGAAATATTTAGTATTGTGGCTTTTGGGACTTCCATTATGGCCCTTCAAAGCTCTTGAGAAACCTTGACTGAAGAAATTAAAAGCACTTCAGAAACATGTCAGAAACTCCTGTGCTTTTATATGCTTCTCATCAATATATCATGCAATATTAATCTTTATTTATCCTTTAGCAGTTTCACAATTTTGGCAAAATACTCTCCTGTTTTCTTATAGATATAAGGTTTTATATTTGTGTTATAAATGTAAAAAATCAATTTACAATCTTTGTGGTTTTAGAGAGGAGAGGAAGTGGAGAAGATGGACGGACGACATCTTGATGCACACAATATCCCCCAATGTCTATCACACGTTCTCCGAGTCACTTGAAGCCTTCCATCACTTCTCAGACTGGGGTGCGTGGGAGGTAAACTTCTCAAACTTTGAGAGGTTGAGTATTATCTACGTGGGAGCAATGGCTATGTACTTCGTTGGAAAGTTTGTGTCCCGCAAGTGAGTGATCCGAGGTTTTCCTTTGCTGTAAACGGCACAAGTCAGACTGACTGACAAGAGAATTATCATTAGTTAGGATTTTTCATTGCATCACTTGTCATGTCATCATTAAAAGAAGTATCATTCAGTACTCATTGTGTTTATCTGTTTCCTATATGAATGACTAATATTTTCAACTTTTGTTTAAAGTATTAGAATTTATTTCATTTTAAATATAATGGTCTTTTGTCAAGATCCCATATAATTCTGTAATTATGCAATTTGTTGTGTCATTTAATAAAAAAAATTGTTTTGAAGGAAGAATGTTAAAGCAGGTCTAAAATTTTAATAGGTAATCATAGAATACCATGAAGACTGAGAAGAAAAAATGTTGAACATATAAAATTGAAGTAAAAATTAAATGTGTTAAGATTTTTATGTATACAGGTAAAGGAAAGTATACAAACAGTAATCACATTGGGTGCTATTGCAGATACAATATCAAGCCCAACCCCAGGGAGTCTCTGTACGATGCCTGTGATGAGTGGATGAAGGTTGTAGGCAAGCGTAAATTCCATGGCAACAATAAACCTGACCTAGCTGATCTGGTAAAGTCATTACTTATAAAGTTGTCAGCACACATATATATATTTCCAAAGAGGGATTTATTATAGGCCTGTTGAATGAGGGGACATATTATGGGGTAGGGCTGTGCATGGCGTCCACTTAGGTTGTCTGCTGTCTAATTCTGTCCATCTGAACAGATCTTTACCAAACTTAGTCACAATGATTATTGAACAATCATAATGTGCTAGATGCTTCAGAGTCACAGTTTTTTAATTAATTGAAAATTGAAAATATTTAGTGTCCATGCATTAACTCTGACAAGTGTGATCAGATCTTTGCCAAATTTGATCACAATGTGTACTGGTATGATATCTTGGCCATGTGTGAACTCCAGCCAGTGAGTGTTAGACACTCATGATTGATGTCCCTTGAATTGATGAAATTCCAGTATAGGCGCTTTTTGTGATAACTAGCTCTCTTGTTTTACAACATTTAGCTATAAGTTTCTTTTGCTGGTATCTGGTATTATGTTTAACACAAGTCACTACAGTGTTATACTATCTTTACATGATTATCAGTGTTCATTCCTTATCAATACAGTATATACCTTGAGAGAGTTTAATTTTTTTATACATGTATAATTAGGAGTCCTGAGTTTAATCACTGGTTGTCCTGTAGTCACTACTTCAGGCAGATTACCATATGTCTAAATGGTTTCCTCCAACAGTTATAACCACTTACTGCTATAAGCATTAAGATTTTGTTTTAGAATCAATATACCAGTACCGAAAGAGTGGAACAAGTAGAAATTATCTGTTTATTACACAATGTTTTCATGTTTTCTATTTTAATGGCATATATTACTGACCAGAAAAAAACATCATGTGATATATTAATTTTAACATTCCTTAATATCTTTTACTAGACTTGGGAATATTTCTATCAAACATGTCTTGGGTCACTTAGAAAAAATTATATGAAAAGACAACTATGACATGCTGGTATTCTGCTAATATGATTATTTTGATATGTTTCTCATTGTATTTTCAGTCTGTATATGGAGCCTTACATTCGTTTGAAGGTTGCCAGGCTTTTAAGGACCTCATGTCCTTCCACACAGTGCAGCAGTGGTACAACCGGATGGAAGAACAAATCAGTCAACACCAGGGAGCACACTTGCTCTCAGTCCCACCTTCACCACCTCCCACAAAAAAGTGAAATAGATGTCAACTCTTTATCGCAAAACATGTTTTACGAAACTGACCTCAGAACAGCATACCAGCCTGCAACTTAGTTGCTGACTGATAAGATTTAATATTGATTATCTCCTGTAAGGTCAAATTTGTTAAACCGAAAAATTCCATTCAGTGTAATTAGGGTCTTCAGAGGTCTAACATGACAGTGATAAAAACTAAACCGAAAAATTCCATTCAGTGTAATTAGGGTCTTCAGAGGTCTAACATGACAGTGATAAAAACTTAACCGAAAAATTCCATTCAGTGTAATTAGGGTCTTCAGAGGTCTAACATGACAGTGATAAAGACTAACTGGTGTCGTTGTTTGTTTTGATCAAAAGTGATTTTTATGAACCAATCATTCAATCTATGTATTAACAATCTTCCATTTCTCATGTCTTTCAGGATAAATCATAGAACAAGCACAGCTTTTTTTGTTTGTTTCTGTCGGCCAGCTAGCTAGTCATCTTGTTAAAGGTCATGAAACTTGACAGTAGTTTCTCTCAGGTAGATCTGGATTAATTCCATTTTACTGTGGTCATTTTAATTAAATCTTTCATGAGTCTTATAGACTTTATAATGGTGACATTGCAATAAGTTAGTCCTTCAAGTGGAAACCATGATGAGAGTATGTGTAGGTTGCAGTATTAAAGATTAACTTGAAATTCTTCAACATAGTTATAACTCTTCCTGATAGAACTGGGAGCTATATATAGGAATATTGTACTATCCCCTCCTTCACATAACATGAAGACAAGGTGTGATGTGGGGTATTTATTACCAGTAAAGATAGTCCTAGTCATTAATAGCAGTGTATTATCCCTGGCTCTCTGGTCATGATACTTTTTGTGAGATACAAATAAAAATGTTATATTGACATTGGTTCTCTGTAACTGCTACATAATTGTTAGACATTTGGACAAATGCTTTTGTTTTTATTGATCGATTATTTGCTCAGATTGCTTCGTCTTACTAATATGCCTAGTGTTGCTATTTTTTTCTGTTTTATTTTACAATGAGCTGATGGCCACAATGTGGTTTTGGATACTTAAAAGATGTTCTGTGTATGTGTACATTGAAGACATTGTTCCAATATATATCTTTGAAAAAAAAATGAATCTATATTTTTAGTGTGTTATTTATTGTTGATGTTCCATGTTTATAAGTGTATGCTTGAAATTGAATCAGGACACATATTTACATATTAATGCAGTGTGTTTGAGTTCAGCACAATATTTTGAATGTGCACGAAAATTAAACATTTAACACAATTGTTTTCACAATGGTTTTAACAATGGCAAAAGCTATCAACTGAATGTAAATGTTAGCTCTTTTCTTCACTGGGAAATTAGTCAAAATAGATGCTTTTATTGGCTTCGACAGTTTGCATTGAACTGTTATATTTACATATTAATGCAGTGTGTTTGACTTCAGCACAATATTTTGAATGTGCACGAAAATTAAACATTTAACACAATTGTTTTCACAATGGTTTTAACAATGGCAAAAGCTATCAACTGAATGTAAATGTTAGCTCTTTTCTTCACTGGGAAATTAGTCAAAATAGATGCTTTTATTGGCTTTGACAGTTTGCATTGAACTGTTATATTTACATATGGTTTTACTTAAGTTTTGAAAAGAAACTTTCACTGTTCAAAAGTTGTACAAAAATTCATTATGTTGTAGAATTGTAAAGTGATGCTTATGCTTGAATAAATTATTTCAGTGATTACTTTCTGTACATTATATTTCTTTTTTTTCCCCACTATAAGTCAATTCTTACAATAAGTGATGATATTAGTTTTTAGTTCATGAAAATTTCTCATGAATATTAACTGGATGAATTATTGTTCAATTGATTTTTAACCAGGTTTTCGAAGGAAAAATCTGGTTATTACATTGGCGAACGTCAGTGGGCAGGGGTCAGGCGTCAAATTTTACTTCAGAATGCAACTCCTACATTTCTGAACGGATTTGACCAAAATTTTACAGGATTATTGTCTTGAACTGCCCAGCACATATCGTAGGAATTCTGTAATTCAATATTTTTTATGAAGTTATGCCCCTTTATAAATTTTGGTAAGAAAAATAGTGCAACTCCTACATACCTCAAGGTAATTTTGATCAATCTTTCACAGGATTATTATCAAAGCTCCATTGCATATTGTCAGGATTTTGGGATTCACACAGTTTTAGCAGAGTTATGCCCCTTTGCTTATTTTGTCGATTTTAACTTCTGAGCATAACTCATCTTACATTACTATCTTTAAAGGTAGGAAAGAGGCAACCAGTAGGAGATTGAAAATCTGGCTTTAAAGTCCTTTCTTGACACTTGTTATATGTCATGCAGACTGTCTAAGCAGGAGCTGCGTGATTTGCTAAGGTGTCAAAACACATCTATATGAGGTAAAGGGTTAAATTACTAAGCTAGTTACCGGTAATAAAATACCTATAATCCTATACTGGCATATAAAACATTTGTAGTGGGTGGAATTATAACCAACACCAGCGGTAGTTCGATATTTATTTGGTACAAAACCAGAAAAACCTAAAATATAATTAAAACATTTCGTTAGACAGTTTACGGACACAAAGTAATAATAAATAAGAAGTCAATCGAGGATTTTACAAATCATCGCGAGGAATAAATTACTTGGTAAATACATATTTAAATAACTTCAGTACAAATATAAGCTTACCAGGCACGTCTAAATAAAGTTACATTTTAATATAGAAAATGCTCAAAGGTAAGAGCGACATAATGTATCTAACAATATATATATGTATCCAACAATCAACTTGCGTCGACGGTGATCGATCGGTGAATCATTAGTAAGAAAGACGGAGGCTTATGAGCGGGAAAAAGGGACAAAGGGGCAGGGCCAACCAATCAGGGCATTTCCTTAAAATAGAACACTCACTCAACCAGTTTACATAAGAACTCACTCACGACATGCTCACTCTCTTGGACAATAGCAGACATGTACAAACATAGAGTAAACAAGGACAAGAGTACTAACAAGACACTACAATACAGAGGGACAAAACTGCACCTTGCTACACACTCCCCCTCTTGGTTGGAATGTCTCCGACATTCGTGACCTGTAACTATTATGAAAAATATCTATTATATTAAAATACAATACTGTCACTATCAATGTACATTTGAGAAAAATATAAATTTATCTCAAACAACGAACTCTGGGTACGGCTAAACACATCTTGCGACGAGATTACCTATGTCATTTGTAAAGAAAAGTATTGATATTCATTGCTAGGTACTCGAAGCTAAAAATTATTTGCATACATTATATGCATACATTAAAATCAAACAAATCTAAAATCACTTAACCATTCTTACCAGTAGCTTCACTATTTAATATAATGACTACACAAAATATTCTGCAGTCTGCTGGTAAGCCCACTCACCGTACCTGTCAGGAGGGCGCACAGTGCGTCGTGGCCTGGGGCGAGGCACAGGAGCAGCGGGACTGGGCACAGTAATAGCACTGGGCCGAGACATAGTGACAGGACTGGGTCGAGACACGGTGACAGGACTGGGTCGAGACACAGTGACAGGACCGGGTTCGAGTCCCGGTCAGACTGCATATTTTTCTCACCCTGTGACATTTTTCTGGTTTTGTACCAAATAAATATCGAACTACCGCTGGTGTTGGTTATAATTCCACCCACAACAAATTGGCTCCCCGACGGGGAATCGAACCCCGGTCTCCCGCGTGACAGGCGGGGATACTTACCACTATACGTAAATAGCAGCGGGACTGGGCACAGTAATAGCACTGGGCCGAGACATAGTGACTGGACTGGGTCGAGACACGGTGACAGGACTGGGTCGAGACACAGTGACAGGACCGGGTTCGAGTCCCGGTCAGACTGCATATTTTTCTCACCCTGTGACATTTTTCTGGTTTTGTACCAAATAAATATCGAACTACCGCTGGTGTTGGTTATAATTCCACCCACTACAAATTGGCTCCCCGACGGGGAATCGAACCCCGGTCTCCCGCGTGACAGGCGGGGATACTTACCACTATACGTAAATAGCAGCGGGACTGGGCACAGTAATAGCACTGGGCCGAGACATAGTGACAGGACTGGGTCGAGACACAGTGTAAAATTTTATATGACATGAACAGACGGGACAGACACCACCTAAACTAATCCAGCTTGGTGCTTCTTGAATTACGACCACTACTTTGCATTTGAGAAAGACTGATCCATAGTTTTGTCCCCATCCTTTGGATCCACAATCAATGTCTACATTGCTCTGCTTTCTTCACTTGTTGTAATTTTGCACCTTAAGATGAATCATCTAAAGACTTAGATGAGGATTTGCAATACGCATTATTGTTTGTGTCACCTGCTGTAAGCAGAGGTGACACATGCGGATCACTTTTCTATTGTCCGTCACACTTCCTCTGTCATGCTTCAGCAGGGACACATGTGTTCCAAAGAACACTCTTGTTTATTTATTTTGTTTAGAAGTTATTCAAGTTCTCTGATGAAGAAATATATAACTTGCAGATCAGTAGAATCTAGATGAGCAAGAAATATTGATGGAAACAAGCTGGCTCTTGGAAATATGGTGCAAAAGGAGATTCCCACCCGTTACCCACACTTTTTAGCTGGCTGGGACAAAGCCCTCAGAGCTATTTGGGGTATTTTGTTGGGCAGGCAGTGTCAAACAATTACTCCTAAACGGATTGAAATTTTTAATATTGTTTGGTACACGTTTATCACAATGAAATGAAGGTCAAAATCAATTTTTGGCAAAATCCGTCAATTTTTGACTCAGCTAAGAATTTGCAAAAAAACACCTTGTTTGTGCTAGCTTGTGGAAATTATGTTATTTTCCAAAATTCAAATTTTTTACCTTCTGACTTCGATTGTTGTAGATGACTAGATGTGAATATAGAATATATAAGGTTGAAAATTCATGGTTCGGGCAATTTCTTCAATTTAATAGTGTGTGTGTATACATGCATATGCACACACATTCTAGCTGTCCTACATTCAGAATGATATGACAGTCAAGACAAAATAGTTCAGTTGCAATTTCAACTTTTAAACTCTAGGAAATGAAAGATATTAATAGCTGTTTTTATTTCAGCAACTTTTTAACTCGCTGGGAAAGTGGTCTGCTGGGCCAGCTTTGTTGTCTCCTGACAACTTCATGTAATAGCACCAAATAATTGTAAAATATTAGGTGTTGTATTTGAAGGACCAGATATGCTGCATAATTTCTGTTTTAAAAATAGACTTATATAAAATTATTTTTAAATCAGTGGGTAACAAAACTCAATATCACGAATACTCCAATATTAAATTCTACAACACTTTGAACTGAACATGAGTTTTGTTTCATCTGCTGCAAGCAGAGGTGACATATTCAGATCACTTCTCTGTCATCTGTCTGTCACTCTTTTTCCGTCACTCTTCTTTCAGCAGAACAACTATCTGAATTTTAAGGGAATAACGACAACTAAATTTAACACTTCTTATTTTTCATAACTTTCTCAGTTGGTTACTCATGTAAACAACAATAACACTTGCTTTTTCAAGCATTCTTATGGATACTCAATTATTTTTAAGTGACAGATTATGCATGTACTCAGTTGAACAGAAAAAACTTATCTGTTCAAATATGTGTTTCAAGTCAGAGAAATGCTCATTTCGCTTAGTACACCTACATACTGTGTATCTCCACGAAATGAAAAAAAAAAAGTCAAGAAGTGTCTGTCTGTTTGTTGGTTTAACATTCCAGCAACATTATTTCAGATATTTGGAGAGACTATGTCGAGAACAATATAGTGCTGCCACACTGCAGTATGACATTGTAGACATGTCAGGATACCACACAGAGTCACTTTATCCTGACACAGGATCAACCAGTCCTGGAACTACCCTTATATGCTGAGCGCCAAGCAAGGGAGCTATACCAGCACCATTTTTAATGATTTTGGTTGAGACCAAACCCATGACCTCCTGCTCCCAAGGCAGACACTCTAACCCCTTGGTCACATGGGACAGTGAGAAAAATGTTTTTTGGAATGACAGGCATACCTGTTGTTAAAAAGAATGCCTGCCCAAATAGTTGTAGGGGGCAAGAAAATGTATCTGGTATCTGAATCTCTTCTTTCATGTTGCTTGTTCCAAGTAAAACAAAAGTTACGAGGGTTCCTACAACTTGTAGGAAATAAAACCCCTGACTTTTCCCTGACCAAATTTCTATATTTTTACCTGATAAACTATTCACGCATTCTCAATAAGAAGGTGCACATGGCAATTTATGTTGTCGCCACATTATTACTTGTTCTGATCCACAACCAGAATTGAACTAACTATATTATCTAGTGCAGAGATACATTGCGACATTGTATGCATGTATTTGAATTAATATAGTTTTCATTTGCCATGTCGTTAGTGAGAATGAATGTACATTTTGTAAGGTTCGCTACTGTCGCCGATGGGGTATCTTAGTCATACTTTGATGTTAAATCAATTATGCTCTTATACTTTTAGTATTCACAATAAATATTGTGTAATAGGGGGTCCTACCTGCCGAAAATCATTGATGTTGTGTCAAAAAACAATTAACTTATATGCAAAGTTGTCATGAAAATAAGCTCTGTTAAACAATTAATTTAATTAATTATTTTGTCGAAAAAACAATTAACGGTTATCTTGAATGAATAATAAATGCATAAATCTAAATATTTGTATAAGGCTTTCACAAAAGAAATTTAACATTGTAATGTTTGTTACCCGTTATTTATGCATAAGTATAAAGAATAAATTGACTAATTCATTATTTCTTTAAAGAATATATACTACAAGTACTTTTGAGATTAAAATAAAATTCTGGCATTTAAAAACCTTTTTCACAGTGGATCACAAAGTCCATTCGTAAGGTTCGTTTTGTAAGGATAGTTACCAAAACATCGATATTGTTGGTACTTTGATCTGTATCATAAGTCATGAGCATTCTTACGTCATTAGTTTTAAAAATGACGTCATTTGATGAAATACGAGGCATCGTCGCCATTTAAAAACTGTCTTTATTTATCAGCGCTGGATACCAACAATCAATGTAAGATTTTTATCACACTCTTTTCGCATTATATTAAAATCTTCTTATCTGATATAGCTTTATATAAAACTACTTTTGATTACTAAGCATAATTAAAGCATGATTTACAAATTATGTCATGGTTAAAAGCTGTTTGACTACCATGTAAGGTTCGTATCTTTTGGTAACGAACCTTAACAGTTTTGAACAGCAAGAGGTTTGTATATAAAAGACAGTTTAATGACTATCATTTTCTAAAATGACTTTTCTTGAATTATTTGCCTGGGCAAAATGTGAAAATTAAAAACCTAACATGTTTTTTCGCTTTTGACAATACCACTGTATGCAATTCAGCTGTCTTTCAGCAGTGAAGCTTTATCATACTTACCTTTAAGCCTATAAGTGTATTTTCGTATTAGAATAAATGCAAATGTATGTCTTTCTTTGTTGAAAGTTTTATTTATATCATGCCAGTAGATAAAACTTGGGACATCAAACTTTGATAATAGTAAGGATTGTTACCAAATAGTAACGAACCTTACATATAGATAAATGAAAGCGCAGAGAGTATAACAGCGATTTTTATTTATTTCAGAGAGCTAAAATGGTAAAGTTAGCTAGGGAAAAGATGAAAGAGTATAGAGAAAGACTGAAAAGTGATCCTCAAAGGTATGAATCGTACCTAGCAAAGGCAAGAGCAAGGAAGAGAAAGAATTATACACCTGTTGACCAGCTGACGAGGAAACAGAAGGACGACCGTAGAGCCAAAACCAGAGAATATGTTCGAAATCACAGAATCAAGAAAAAGATAGCAGTAGAACAGAATGCTGGAGGTCAAGATGAGGAAGGTCGAAGACCAGAGAGTGGATATGAAACACAGGAATCAGCTATGTCTCTCATAGTTAATTTACCATTTCCTAATCGGAGAAATGGGCCAAAGAAACACACAAGTAAAGCCCTAGCAAAGAAACATCGTGAATATAACAAGTTGAAGTCAAAATTTCAAGATTTAGAAAAGGAAAAAGACTGAAGATGTCAGTACGCCTAGAAGAAGTACCAAACGAATGATAGCATTGTCAGGTGTGAAGAAAAGTCATCGTGAGAAAATTAAGAAACAACTTCTTTTTGCAAATGTTGTTCAAAGACAGCTCAAAACGTGCCGCCAGGGAATTGCACGAAGTGAAGTTGGAGCTTTACGGGGTTTGATAGGTGGGAAGATTCTGAAGAAATACAGACTAGCTAAAACAATCAACCAGTCAACAGGTCTCGGAAGAAATAGGATAGCGAAGGTAAACTCTAGTCTGACAAATATCCGGAAAGGCAGACGACAGAGAGAAATTGCCCGGTATAGATCCAGGGTTGAAGCATTTCTGATGCGTGATGATAATTCCAGATGTAATCCAGGGAAGCAAGATAAACTGAAAGTGAATGGAACAAATCACCAGACAAGAATTCTTACAGACTATCTAAAGAATCTCCACAGCAAATTCCTTGGTGAAAATCCTAATGCGAAGCTATCTTTAGCGTCATTCTGTCGTATACGCCCGCCACAAATAAAACTTACAAAGTTTATCTCCCGGAGAAGCTGCCTATGCACAAAGCACCAAAATGTCGCCCTTTGCACACAAGCTATGAAGAAGTGTGGTGTTAGAGTGCCCTAAACCCAGAGACATTCATAAATGATCCTGTCAATGTAGAAAACATGACATCAGACACACCTGAGGAAATCACCTTTGGTCAATGGAAGAGAGTCACTGTAGAGGAAAAAGGTAGAAAGAAAATGATTATGAAGATAGTTTCTAGTACCATGAAGAAAGATGAATTCCTTAAGCACATGGAAACTCAGATAAGAGAATTTCGAGACCATGTACAAAGGGTCCATTGTCAATATCAGGCATGCCAGAAAATCAAACAGGATCTCCCAACAAATCAAGTCATTGTCATTATGGACTTTGCTGAGAATTACGCATGCAAAAGTGTTGAGGAGGTTCAATCAGCCTACTGGAACCAAAGTGCTGTGACTTTACATCCCGTGGTCATATATTACAGAGCCAACACTTGTGAACTACAACACAAAAGTATCGTGGTAGTCTCTGATGAAATGGGTCATAATTCAGCAACAGTCCTCAGTTTTATTGACCATATCATGCCTGAGGTGAAAACGTGTGTCCCATCTGTGAAGAAAATCCACTACTTTACTGACAGCCCTACTTCACAGTACCGGAATAAAACAGTATTCAAAGTTGTAGCAAATCACGAACAAATATATCAGTGTAAGGCAGCTTGGAACTACTATGAAGCAGGCCACGGTAAAGGACCGTGTGATGGATTAGGGGGAACAACTAAGAGAATGGCAGACGATGCTGTTAACACAGGAAAAGTAACGATACAAGATGCTCGTGATTTTTTTCAGTGGACACAATCATCAAGTTGTTCCATGAACACAGTGAAATTCTTGTACGTTTCATCAGCGGAGTGCCAAGAGAAATTACAAGCACCGAGTCAGTGTGAGGTCAAGCCAATCAAAGGCACCATGAAGCTCCATGCAGTGGTTGGTATCGGTAACAATCAGATACTAACATCAAAAGTCAGTTGCTACTGTAAAGAGTGCATCAATGAGAAGAAATGTACCTCCAATGAATGGGTATTGGAAACACTTGCCTTATCTGTGACAAAGGATGGTGAGAACCAACCAGATGCATCAGTCCACACAACTGATAATCAGCCAACAGAAGATGCTGCTACTGAAAACAATTTAGTGTTGATTGCAAAGATCAAAGTAGGAGATTTTGTTGCAGCAAATTATGACAATAGAATATATGTAGGGAAAGTTTTAGAGTGTGATGAGGAAGATGGAGACGTTGAAGTTACATTTATGGAAAATGTTAGGAAATTTTTAAAGTGGCCAAAGCACGAGGATAGAATCTGGGTAGACAAACAGGACATTATATGCATAGTTTCAGAGCCCTTACCTACGGGAAAATCGCAGCGAATGTTCAAATTATCTGAGACAGACATAACCACCATCGAAAGTAGAAAGTAACTGAATTGTGTAGATCCCCTCTCATGGGCACGAACCTTACATATTGATAAATATTTTGTGCAAAGTTTTCATGTTTGAACATACATACAGATACATTTTTATGTAAAATATGTGTTTGATTACATGTTTACAAATTTGTTTAAGTTTCACATATTGAAAACGTTAAGAAAGTTAAACATTTCATTTTTAAAGTTAGTAGTTATGAACCTTACACTTTAACGAACCTTACATGAACAGATTAAAGTTATATATTCTCAGACCTAGTAGAAATGAGACTCATACCATTTATGAAGTCAACTCTGTTTGCAATTTTCTTAATGAATATATCATGTAAATAGTCATGTTTCAAAAAGAAGTATCAAAAGTAGCAGAGTGATGAGATATGCTTACATGATGTTGGATTGCTTTATGATTTTCAACTTCATTTTGAACAATCAGTTCATATAATATGCCAATAAATGAAATTTAAAGTTAGTTCTGTTCTAAATAAACATTTATTGTTTGAATAAACAGCATTATTTTTCCTTTTATAATTGCAGTTTTTAATAGACTCCAAAAAACATATTGGTGGTAAGGTTAGTTACTTTTGGGTCAGTATGTTTAAGGTACATAAAATTCATTATATGGATAAAGTATGTAAAGGCTGTATGAACAGTGACTTAATTGCAATATTTCTTAATTATAAGAAACACTTAAATGCAAACTACTATGGGTTATGGTTATACATTTAAGAAATGAAAGGTTGTTATTTTAATAACTGTTAAAAAAATAGAAACAAATGAAAGTCACGCACTGCTTAGCAATAAATTTCACAAAAGTTGGAGCTCATTTTTGTATAGGGTATAGCATATAGCGAATCTTTTACTATGCATAGTAAATAAATTTGTGTAAGATTAATGATGCTGCATAAAAAAAACATATTTTATTTATATCTTAAAACATACAACCACTAAAGTAACTAACCTTTCTAATGCAAAAAAATGACTTTTAAGTGGTAACTTTGAATTACAATATCACGCTTAAAAAGAATTTCATGTTCAAAATATTTTGCAATATTACTGACAATACTATAATCAATGTTTCACAAATATTAAATCATGAAAACTAAGAATCATATTTTTATCAATTGCTCATTTAAGTGTGCACCTTTATATTGAGAACGCGTGATTATGTTCATTTTTCTTAAGGCTCAATTCAATCTTGCTACATCTTGACTTGAGAACGGAAATCCCATAATGTTTTCCATAAAAAAAAACAACAAAAAAAAACAACAATTTAAAAATATACATTTTAAATTATTTTGTAGACAGATCTAATTTGAATAGTAAAATCTAAATATTTCAGGAGTGTTTTATTAGTTAAATGATAAACATTAGCCTTTAAATGTTCATCCTTTTGATTATTTTACAATTTATTGATCAGTCCCAAACTCTGGCTTCAAACTTTGCTAAACTTTCCGATTGTGAGAACCCTGCTTAACTTTTGGTCAACAAGGAAAGTGGAAAGACTTTTCAGATAATTTCTTAAATCTTTTATTCTTTCTTCATCCAATATGCCAGCTATATCAGTAAACTACATCATTTACCAATCCAAAAAGTCAAGTCTCTTTACAAAGATAAATATACATTATATCAAAATCTTTTCTCTATAATTAATGACATATCCAATTCGAAAGAAACCGAAAGAATTCCATATAAAAACCAAAACAAAATGTGCATTCTTATGCTTAATATAACACTCAAATACACCATCAACATGATTTGATGTCTTCAAAAGTCCATTGTCTGTTTCCTCTTTTCAATACACTTTCCAAGAAAAAAATAATGCAAATCCACCTCACTCCTTCAAAACACGCTCTTTCATGATGAAATCATGAGCTCAATTGAGAAAATATATAATAATCAAACTAGTGTTAAGTAAGAATTGGCTATTTAAGTCTAAGATCTTTCTGTGTTGAAGTGTTTATAGTCCTTCTGTGCATCAAATTGTAGATGTGGAATCGACGGCCGTCCCTGTTTTTTTCTCTCAGCTTCTATTGCTTTGAGCCTTAATTTCTGAAATCACAAAAAAAAACACATGAATTTGCAAGTTTTGCCTTACATTTAATTACTGCTTACAGTTGGGAGCTGGTTCACTTTAATGACTGTCAATGGTGACTGAATGCAGGAGAAAAATGCATCTTGGGACAAACTTGCAATGCTTTACTAAAAACAAGGTGATAATATAGCAAACAAAACCCATGATGGCATCATAGAAACCTGTCTAGGTTAAGTACTACACTTCCAGTACCCTTAAGTTTAAGTCAAATCTGGACTGGAGTTGACACCATTTACAAAATTTGAGAAAAAAAACAACTTAAGTATGAATTTCATGCTCCAACTCAGTATATGGCCTGTACATTTTTTAGGGATTTCAGGATAACATCAGACTTTTGAGTCCTAGACTACTGTAGTTTCTTTCTGATAATTGGGGACCTGGACAATTGACATTAAACAGTGTTATCATTTAAAAAAAGATGTAAGTCAGTTTTATTCTGCATATTGAAATTTAGACAAATAAGAGTGTTCTTTGGAGCAGTAAACACATGTGTCACCTGCTGAAGTGTGACGGAAAAAGTGTATAGGACAGACAAAGAGACGACGGAAAAGTGATCTGATTTGAGTAATCCCTATACATTGTCACCTCTGCTTACAGGAGGTGACACAAAAACAACAATAAATCTGAATAATTTTGCAAATTTTGTATTAAACACTTTTTTTGTAAGTTATTTTGACAGTAAAAAGATACATTTATAACAATTCTTAGCTCATAGTAATAACGGGACATAAAGGCAATAAAAATACAATAAATCTAAAGTGTTTATAACTTCTTATATTTATACCTTCTTTTCACCAAACAGGCATTCCTTGTAGTCCTCAAAAATGGGTTGGCATTTTTGTGCACTGTTCTGTAATCCAACTCTGTTGGCACATTTCAGGAAGTCTTCCTCAAAGTGAATGCATCTTGAATTTCCAGATGAAATGTAGTCTAAATACTCATTTGCTGTCAGGAAATTTGCCATGTTGGCTCTGAAATGAAAGAATATATATATGTGAGACACAATCTAGGGCCAGTCCCAAATCATTTGCGGGCTTGAAAATCGTTGGCTGATTTGTAAATCAAGAGCTGATTTCTCCCAAATTGTGAGTTGATTTCTGACCGTCATTTATGGTGGCAAAAAAACAATTTAAGTTTGTAGATGATGTCATTGAAAATAGACAAAGATGGACTTCATAAAATAGGAAGCACACTTCAAAGCAACCAGCTCTAAATGGAGACCAAAAATGTCTATTTGTTGAATGCAAAAGATAGAGAAGAAACTATATCTGCAAGTTTTGAGATAATTAAGGTTGGAAAAAAGAATGTCTAAGATCTCTTTATCTTGGATATCTCCCTGTCTCTATTGTTAAACTGTGTGATGGTGTTCTAAACCTTGTTAGTGCTAGTTGAAATTTTTTATCATGAATTATATCAAGGCCCTGTTTAGTGTTTAAATGAAAAGTATGTTTGAAGTCTTGAGAAAATGTTTACTTGAGAATACAAGTTCTGATAGTATATATCAATGGTCCTCTTTCTGATTATTTCTGAAGTATAATAATCAATACCAATTTATATTTTTATAAGTTTTTCCATTAAAATCATATACTTTGAATTTATAATACATCTTTTTTACTATAAGCTTCTTTTGGCTAAAGTTATATTTTTTTCCAGTATATGATCAGACCTTTTGACATAATTAGGTGATTTATGCCATTACCAAACCTGGCCAAGAGATTATGACAATAAACATTGTCATATAGTTTAAAGAGGATTGCTCAACAAATGAAGCTGCTAGAGTGCAAACAAACAAATTGTGGATGATGGACTGACGACGGACATTCATGAAACACACACACATCCAATTTATACCTAATTTCTTCTTGTTTTTATTGTGACATATCTATGTATGGAAAACATATGTTATTAATACTCCATTAAAAAATAACTAAATAATACTCATTGATTCACTGTTCTTTGATTATCAAAATTTGGTGTGCACAATCATCTTTCACACTTACCATGACATGTATGCGGCATGCTTCACATAAATGAAGCCACAATATATTTATTTGTTTACCGACTTGTCTGAAGCACATACATGCCATATTTTCAGTATGTCTCCCAGGGAGATTTTGAAATTTTCACAGGGAGATTTGGGGTCCAGCCAGGGAGATTTTACGACATATATCGAAGAGATGTTATAAATAAAAAATAAAAAAAAATACACATTTGATTACCCCTTCATTAAATTCATTAACAGTTTATATTATATACTGTTTATTGCATTTAATGAAAATACCATATGAAATTTATATGTAAAAAAATTACAAAATTTATTAATAAATCTAATTCAAATAGAAATTTAACTTTCCACAAGCACTGTTTTTACATATTAAATGGCATAACAAAAACTAAACGTTTGTAACACAAATTGGAGAACATTCCATTTAGCTTAAAATATTTATCGTGTACGGTATGGTGATATGAAGTGGTTACCCAACTCTTCCGATCATGACATCTCATTATAGTAAATTACTCAGCAGACGATATCCCTTGTTTATAAGTCATTGTCGGTGTGAAAATTGCAATTAATTTGGAATTTATCGCTAGCTGAGGTGTACTTTCTTTGATGTGTCAATATGATGAGTTTTGTTAAGATTTAAATGATTAGTAAACAGTTGATCTAATTATCATTTATTGTTTAACTTCCAGTAAGTAATGATTAGCTATTCTCCGGGACCTTTTTTTATCCATGATAAGATTTACGTCTTTATTACAGTGTACCATCCTAACCTTACTCATTCTAGCTTTAGTATTGCCTTGATAGCTGCTAATTACCGATGATAATTGTTTCAACTGTTAGAGTGTCCAATCTGCTACCTGTCTGAATTATGCAATTTGATTGGATAAGGACGATCACACATTGCTTGTGGCTGTGTAGTCTACAGCACACTGGTCAGGATTGATGCTAACACATGTTCTTACGTAATCTTCCTACTGCTGTATCATAGCTCGGTGATAAAATGGATTATACTGAGTTCAAAAGGAAACCAGTCTGATTTAAGTCAGACCGGGAGAATCTCCAGGCGGGAGATCGGGAGACAAGTCGAAATCCCGGGAGATTTAATCTCCTGCCGGGAGATATGGCATGTATGGAAGCAATAACTTTATAAAATCAATTAATTAAATTTACCGACTTTGTCATTTACTGAACGAAAGTGTCAGTAGATCTTAACGAAAACAATGATTATTCTTGTTATGATGGAGAATAACTGTTAAATTAGGAAATGCTAGTAAAGCCTGGGTTGATGAATACAGTATCAAGTTACAAAGCAAGATGTTTCCTGCTTACACAAAGAAAGATAGACTTTGTCTGAAAAAAAAATCAAATAAACAGCTTCAAAATTCCAACTAGGGCCTAAATTTGTGGCTGAACTCCTACAGTCAGTGTGTTTTTTGTTTTTTTTAGCTTGGGATGTGTTCATCATCATCATCATCATTGATTGCCTCACTCCGCAAGGAGTATAATCGCAATTGGTTAGTTAAAGTAAAATATTCTTTCATAATTAAGGATGTTGGTAAATCGTTTGATTATATAAATGTGGAGAAATTGACATTCTACCTTTACAATTTCACTCAACAAGGTCGAGCGGTCGCCGTAGCCAAAGGTCTTGTTGTTTAAAAATATTTTTTCGATGGTAAAAATATGTTCTAAAGTTCTGAATTATGAACTCAGGTGTTCACAACTTCAGTTGAATCATCTATTTATGATTTTTTAAGTAAACATAATTAGATCCAATAAATCTTTTGGCTTTAAATATTCGAAAGCCGTATTTGTTTTCACGTAAACAAATTTTATATCGAATCGAATACTCCAGAACGTTAAAACAGCTGAATAAAGCTACTACCCATCATTTTGGTTCCTGGCTTTTCACCACAGAAACTGCAATGAAAATTTGAAATCGGGTATAAGAAATAAAATGGCAGAAAGTAATGAGAATGCATCAATTCGTCTGCAAAAATTACTTGGTGATGTAGAAAATAGGGTTGAAATTCTTCGCCGTCAAGCTGCAGCGTTACAATCAGAGAGAGAAAGCATTTTAGAGTTGTTGCAAGATTTACAGGATGGGAGTTCATCGGAAAATCTATCGAAAGGTAAATTTTCATCAGTTTTCGCGAACTAAAAAAGAATATCATCGGAGATCTGCATTATCATCTGCTATTCTCTATATATTTTACGTTGTAATATCCCATTGTTACGCATTGATTTTATTGATCTTATTGTTTTTCTGGCTTTGTTTTATTATGGTACCAGTACACATTTACTATGGTGAGTTTTTTTCCGGTATGACTAAAACACGAATGGAACGAAAGGGACGAAAAAACATGAAAGTGATTTTTTATCACAACAAAATGTGATACTTTAGTTTTTGATCTATGAAATATGAAAAGCCATCACGTTTAATAAAATTCGATGAAAAAATGTTATTTTTGAGCTATTATTACAAATATTAGATATGCCTGCTGTATCCCTTTCGCTACGAAAGGAACTCAATATTGAACTACTGAAGAAGGCTTGTGTATTTTTTGTAACTGTTGTCGTCAAATGCGATATATGTTACTTAAACACTTATCTTATTGTAATATTTGGCAAAGTAATGAAAAAGTAAGCGTGATACGTTCAATAAGTTCATTCAGGGATATTCCGGTCACGGGAGGATACCACAGACGAGTCATTCAGATATGGAAATCTCGCTATAACTGGCTCATAAAAAAGAAAAGAGGAAAAAAGACACAGAAAAAAACAAAAACACTGAATAAAGATTAAAACATCATAAAGCCATCGATTCCTCACACTAATTAAGCCCTACAGTACAAGGCTATCCCTATTTCCTAGGGTATTCCGGTTTTTCGGAAGTATTTTGGTATTTCGGTAAGTCGTGTAACCCAGTGTATACTGCGGATCCACTGAGCCCCGGAATCTTTTTTATATACTGGACTTAAAGTTTGCGAATTTTATAAATATTATTTAGTATTTAAACAATCCACAATAAAAGCATGACTATTAACAATTTTCTCTTGAAAATACTGCCATCTGTGACCAGGTGAACTTCGGCAATACACAGACTTGTTGCCTAGCGTCACTGGACCCAGCTACGGGTAACAGCTAAGGGGGCGAATAGAAAAACAAGACCAGTCGGTTTAGAGGCTCATCTTTATGTTGCAGTCAACACAAGCCCTGTAAACAAATAGCTGAATTATGAAAACATCTAAAACAGTATATAATTTATTTAGTGTAAACGTTGTGATCAGTGGCCAGGCTCACCGTTTTAGAAACAATATATAATTAACACATATTAAACAAATACGAACAATTACAATTCACACCAGTACAAAAGCAATACAAGTTACAATACAATTTACAATACAATTTACAATCAACCCACAGCAGTAACTACCGATTGTGGACCGGACCTTTGAACTGACTCTGACACACACACTGCCTCAGTGACTGGTGGTTATTCTGGTTAACTGCAAGGTTAGGCAACAGTGTACAAATAAGATAGCATAGATAGTGATTCAATAAATAATATCCCATTTACCAAAAGACAAAGAGACAAGGAACCATCTAAAATTCTGCATGTACAATCCGGTGCACAAGTTGATTTAAATAAGCTCTTAAATAATAATTTACAAATGAAGCATAACTTATTTGTGTCTTCCTCAAACATATATAAAGTATAATGACAAACAACTAACCTCTCAGAAGACCACTAGAATCATTATTAAAATAGACAGGAAAATGTTCACCGCATGTCTGCCTCAAACAACCTGTTGACTAGATGTGACCAGTGAGAAGAAAAAAGTGAGAGTCACATGACCAATTATCCAGGTAAAGGCGGGAACATGTCATACCTGATTGCCCACTCTATTGACCAGTGTTCAAAGAAAGGGAGATAATCCAATCAGCAACAATTCCATTACACAATAGGTATGACAACACCAAAATGTAAGATATAAGATATTAAAAGACTGCAATATTGAAATAATGAAAAACATGACCCGGTTACAATACCATTTTAATAAGTTCCTTTCGTCCCTTTCGTGTTTTAGTCATACCCATTTTTTTCTGCCATGTCGTGTGGCGGGTTTTCAATTTTGACCCCTATCATTGAAATTACATAATTTAACCAACTTAAATCATGACCAATAAAACCAAAATGCATATCTGGGTTGGGAATTATCATTTTAACATGTCCAAAAGTTGCTGTCATGCTGTATTGTCTATTTTCTGAAAAAATGAATAAAACATACACTGCCAGGTTTCTTTTTTTGTTGAGTATATTTACAGATACTGTGGAGGCAAAAACATCAAACTCATTCAAAAGCTCTTTTAATGCAAACTGGAAGGACAAAGATAACAAGTTTTACTACAGTAGACAATTATATTAAACACTCATCACGTTTGTGCACACTGAAAGCATTATATAAATTGACAAAGGATTTAAATAGGACCTTTATGATTGATTCATGAATGGTCATTGACAACAATGTGAATTTAGTGTTTTATTGTTAAGTTGGAATTGGCTTGTTGTATTGCTTGTTGAAAATATTTAACCCTTTCCCTCATAGAACAAACCATGAAAAGACATATAGATGCGAACAGCATAAAACCAGATCAGCCTGCGAGTAACTCGCAGGCTGATCAGGTTTTATGCTGTTCGCTGCTCCTCAGTGGTCTGGAAATGAGGATTTTGTAATTAAATTTGGTAAGGTTTAACTGTGGTTTTTTGCAGATCAGGCTTTATGTGATACCTATTGAGGGTGTCAAAATGAGTATATATGAGGGAAAGGGTTAAATGTTCTAATCTTCAGTTTTCATTTCTGTCTTTTCAATTCAAAAGAATGCTTCTTGTCTTGATGGCCAAGTGTTAAAATATCTGCCTCTGATAAGATACGGGCTCAATCTATTAGCGGTATATAAAATGTTGAAATTGGAATTTGGATAGCTCCAGTGCATGGCACTCTGTGTACATAAGTTCAGGACTGGTTGGCCTGAGTAAGGATTATTGTGACTGGGTCACAGTTATTGTATCATTTCTGTAGCACGATATTGATACCAAATCTATTCATAATTGTAATCTACATCTACATTCACCTACTTCCATCCCCGATGGATAGAGTGCCTGCCTCGGGAGCGGGAGATTGTGGGTTTGATCCCCGCCGCGACATACCGAAGTCGTAAAGAATTATACTAGTATAGCTCCCTTGCTTTGCGCTCAGCATATAAGGGTAGTTCTAGGACTGGCCTGGTGTCAGGAAATGTGACTGGGTGTGGTATCATGCAACATGTCTACGGGGTGATACAGCAGTGTGGCAGCACTGTACCTGTCTATAGTAGACATCGCTAAATGACTGAAATACTGTAACAAACAAACATTCACTTACTGAATATTACAGGCCAAACGTTATAGTGAGGCAGGACCATAGTTACCATAGTTTATTAAAAATGACTGAATAACTGCAGTTGGGACTTTCAATCCAGAAAAAAAATATCCACAAAAAAAAGTATACCAATTTAGATTCTAGAATATATTTAACCCTTTCCCTCATAGAGGAAACCAAATTTATCATTTTTATGTTTGGCCATCTGTAATATAGTTTTAAATTACTTATTTTATATGGACTTGGAAACAAGTTCTTACAATTTATAATAATCCTTCTCAATTCCTGGGTTGGACCATTACTTTGCATCTACGAAGGTCATATGAATTCCATGTCCCTAGCAGGTTCAAACCCATGTAACCTTCAGATCAGCACTGAACCATAGTGACCTGTGTAATTTGGGTTGTGTTTTTGTAAATTTATTTTCATTCATCATCATTTTAACAAGAGTGAAGTGTTTTTTTTATGTGAGAAAGAGAGAGAGAAGAAGAGAAATCTTGAATGTTGTGTGTAAATTGTATAGAAAAAATCAGTAGGATTCAGGCATGGCGAGTTGTTGTCTGGTTGTCTTGTTTGTCTAAATACATTATGTTAGCTGTGTTTGGAATGCACCTGCTGAGTGTTTCAAATTGTCACAATTACTGATTTTTTGCACAATTAAAATTGTTTAATGGTATTGTATAAAACAGTTCTTTGTAAGACACTGCATTGTCAATTTCTTGAATAGATCATCATGTACAAGTAACATGTTTGTTTTTTTGTTTTTTTTTAACCTAGAGGGTAGAACAATTTTTTTTCAGATGATTTGAAAAGGGTCTAAATATCAATGTTTTTTTTTTTTGAAAATAAACTACATCAATTTAATTTTTTTTAGAGAGGATGATACCTCCTTGAATTTCCCTGAGAATTTTTTTTTAATCAAAATATGTGTATAGCTGTTATTTTTCTATTTTTGCTGGTATATTATTGAATATTATAATTTATTTGTATTTGTGGCTACTTTGTTGTTAATGGCTTTCATTAATCTTTATGTAACACATCTTTGTTAGTATAGTCATTTTTTAAGAGTTATTTACAGTAATGAGTTTATAAAAAGGCTAACAAAGACATCACCTCTTATCAGCTTTTTTTCTTATGTTAAACGGAGTTGTTCACAAGCATAGATTATATTTCTTTCTATTTGTGCAGTTTCCCTGAGACTTTTTTTCCCCCTAATCAGGATCCCTAATCTTTGTACATGTACCAGGTAGTAAAGATGACTCTCCCTACTATATAATCATTCGTCATAATACTTGTTATTTAAGTACTATTAAGGATTATCAGTGCAACCAATATAAAATCAGTATGTCAGTTACTGATAATCCCAGACTGTTCAGGGGCATGATTTTGGGAGGTTTGTTATAGTTTTATACGCCGCAAGAGGATGTTGTATGTTGGCGTCATCTTCTCCGTCCGTCCGTACGTCCACATTTCTTGTGAACGCAACTCCTCATACGTTTCTGACAATATCTTTTTCAATACTTGGTCAATGTTATTAATATAATGGGTAGCTGTGCATGAGTCTGCAGTTTTCCAGTTTATTGATTTTTGCAAGAGTTATTTCCCTTGAAACTTAGCCTCTGTAGCTGATTGATTTTCAGCCTTGTGAATGCAACTCATCCTAAGTTTTTGAAACTTGGACAATGCATAACTATATAGGTAGATGTGCATAAAGCAGGGATTTTCCGATTTAGCGATTTTTAGAAACTCGGATCTTAATCAGTGACAATACTATAACGGGTAGAAGTGCATAAAGCAGGGATTATCTTGTTCAGTGATTTTTGCAAGAGTTATGCTCAGGAGTTAAAAAGGATACATATTGACCATTTGACCTACTTTCATATCAGAAGCCTCTCTAATCTTAATCTCTTTATTTTGTGGTGGTTTATATTGCGGTAGCACTGGCACTCTTCATTTGTGAGGTCAGCGTCGAAGACCCACGAGCGCTTATTCCGTTCCTTCATACAGCGCTGACAGATGTAATATAGGCAGCCGTGGGTCTCCGACGCTGATGTGAGGTTTAAATCTCTCAAATTCTCAATGACCATATGAGATTTTTTCCTATGACTTTTTCAGACAGTATACTCCCAAACCCAGATTGGGTTTTATATTGTTGGCTACTATAAATTAGTAGGGTGGAAATAAAAAAGAAATGACCTGTCCTGACAGAGAATTTATTTCAGTTGGACTTTGTTTTTTTGTGGTTAAGAGTTATACTGAGTTAAGAAAGCAGATTCATGTTCCAGAAGAGAATTAGACCCTTTATATTGTGGGCATCACTCAAGTTGTCTGATCCGACAAACATGAACCAATCTTAAACAAACTTGGGTTTCAGTATGTATTGGCACAATTTCTCTGCCAAGTTTGGTTACTAGCCAGAATTTATAGACACCTTTCAGGCTTGAATTGATAAAAAATTACAAAATTAAAAATGTCCACTCAGCAATATTGATAAATGTGAACCAGTTTTTACCAACTGAGTCTCAACGTGTACTAGCACAATATGTTAGATAACCTGTCAGAAAGTCCCATACACTCCAGAGTATTGGCCCTTGAACTGATGAAATTGTAGGACATGTATACATGTATTTTGCAATATCCAGCACTCTTGTATAAGATGTCCTGTGGGTCAGATCCAGGTATTCTTGTTCATTCCCATTTAAAACATATTTTGATCCATATATAATTATTAATTAAAGAAACAAAACAAGAAAAAACCAGATCATCACAATGTCATGATTTTTTGGTCCCAATATAGAATTTATATACATATAGTCATTGTATTTTTTTAAATTTTTTTTCAGTGGACCTGGAGGACATAGAGTTTAACACAGAGCGTTTGATAATCCGGTGTTTAACTGTGGAAGTGTCTGTCTCAACTCCAAGGAATGAAGTTCAGGAAGCTTCCTATAAATCTGTGTCCAAAATTATTGACGATCTCACAAAACAAGGAGAGAGAGACCTTCAGCTGGCTCAGCCAGTGGTCATGTCATACCTTAACGCGTGCCTTCCAGAACCTCTGAGTGCTAATATCAACATGAAGTTTCAGGAAAAAGTTCTCAGTTGTACAGCTGATGACCAGAAAGCGTTTCGTAAACGTCTTGAGAAGCTGTTGAGTTTTATACAAGAGAATCAGCTGATAAGCATAATGATGTGAAGAAGAATGGAAAAATTATTGTGAAAAATGGGGAAGAGACTGGGGGAAATGATAGAGAAGACAAGAAAGAGACGGTGAAAAACAACGGAGAAGATGAAGCTGTTAAAAGTGAGACTGGTGATGACCAAAATGAAGATTGTAGTAAAAAAGGCATAGGTAGCTGACACTCAGGGCTTTCAATGGAATGAGGAAGTAGTAATGAAATTACTAGGCAGAGTGATATATCTTGCATGTCGTATATTGTGTACCGGTTAAGTTCCAGTTAGTCTTGTTTAGTTTCGTTAGCAAAGTGTGAAACATTAAGTAATGAAATTTACTGGCACATTGTTTGTGTTTGCTGTTGAGAAAATTTACAAACCATTTTTGTTGTTGTGACCAGGGTAGTGGTATTTTTTGTGATTGGGATAAAAAAATCTAATACAACTATAAGTATGTTAGAATTGTGGGTTCATAAAAGGGACCTAAATTTTCAGTGACAAAAGTGACTGTTTTTCCCAAGTTTGATATGAAATATTCTCAGTTTGGAAAAACAAAACAAAATCAAAAACTTAAATATAAATTTTGTTTTATTTCATTTAAATAGAGTTAATTAAAGAAAAAAATACCCAAGATTGATCAGCAGGTAAACAATGTCATTAAAGTGTATTAACCTATTTTATTTTTTGATATTTTCAACTCCTAATTCATTAAGGTCAAATTTTTCAAATATATGAATTATTTTTCTCAAATATCTGAAACATCATCCTTGTATGCAGAAAAAAAGCTGAAACATTAAATTGATGGGAGAGTACTGATGATGTTTTTGCTTATTTGCTTTTAATTTGTTTCAACATTGTCATTTTGGACCTTTGAAGCATGTAATAATGTTTAATTTTTCTTATTATGCCATTGAATTCAATCCTTTGCCTCATGAAAATTTGTAAAAAGTTTTTACACCTCCTATCCCCTGGGGCAAGCTATTGATAGGTGCATAATTTGTTAAATTATGGTGATAAGTAATTTTAAGTTTCTCCAGGGGATATAAATACATGAATTATACTGGATATGAGGAAACTTAATTGTTCGAGGGAAGATTTTATGTCCTATAAATTGACTGTATATGCTAAATTTTTGTGTACCGGTTCTCAATTCATGTATGGTAATTTTAAGCACTTCAACTTAGATTTCCCTCAATATATGAAGGTTAAATCAGTCCTGCTCTATTTATTGACCTCTTCTATAGAGGTTATCTCCCCTGGTATGTGTGTATAAGTATATTCATGGACACCACAAATGCCTGTCGACACCATATTATTTTTTTCTTCAGGAAGCAGATTTTTAGCTTCCAGTGGTATTTCAGATTATACCTATCATGATAGGTGAAAACTGAAAACAAACAGGTAGCCCAGTTGGTAGAGTAATCATCCTGTAAGTGAAAGGCCCTTGATTGAAGTCCCACTTAGGTTTCACATTTTTCTCACCTTGTAAGATATGGCGCCCAAAGTAGAAAAATCTTTTTGTCATTATTTAGGAAAAAAAAATAAGACAGTCTCTTGGATTATGCAAGTTCCATCAATATCATTATTATCATTTAGAAAGGATGTGGTAGATCATTATGGACAATAAATAAGTGTAAAGTGTGATCTTTACATAAATTAGAAGGTATTGAATATTAAATATTTAACAAATGAGACTTGCCTTCTTGTAAGGAATGTACTTTATATTATTATAGGGAATGTTCAGTATTTTGTCAAGGCAAAAAAAAAAAAAAAATGCATGATATAGCAGTATTTATACAGGTTCTGCCATTTTGACTCTTTACTTTATGAATATTTATATTCAGATTTTTGATTTTATGAATATTGAGCTTTGAAATTCATTGGTATATGAAACATTTGGACTTTTCTTTGCCATGCAGACTGTAGAATCTGACAAATTGGATGAGCAAACAGAGGTGACCCTGATTAGACAGCTCCTTCCAGCAGTTGTATGGTCTGGGTCTCCTCGGTTTGCTATGGTGTCAAAATGTGTTAATATGAGGCAAAGATTTAAGATTTATTTAGTTGTTATAAGATAAATCAACATCAAAACATATGGTTATATCATATACCATGTGGCGATCATGATGCAATGTTACCATATGAATAGAAGGGCTATTGATTTGAATACAATAGTTTAAAGTTTATACTTATTTTACATTGATTGGGAAACAAGTTCTTACAATTTATTCTAATTCCTCTCAAAGGTTCCTTGGTTGGACCAGTACTTTGTGCCTGACAATGTCATGAAAAAAACTTGCCCCAAACAGGCTAGAAACCCACAACCTCCAGATTGGCAGTTGATACTGTAAATAACAACTGGACACTTCATGTCATATATTTCTGATAGACTGTTTTTATCACTTCATGATGATCCTATGATCTGACTTCAGTCTCAATGATCTCTAACATGATGGACATCCAGGAAAAATCACAAGTGTTTATTACATACATCTAATTATTTTTACTCCAGTGGTCTTCCTTCCATTGATTTGACAACCAAATGTATATTGCTCAATCTAATTCCTTTTTCTGTGGCCATAATATCCTCTGTTTTGTTTCCGTTGATGTTCCATTGAAAACTTTATGCCTTCTGTACTTGGAGAATTTTCCTCCTTTTAAGTTGTTGTTAAGCTTTCCGCTGATAATAGCAGGAACTTACAATTAAAAGAGTGATGCATCATTGGTTCTGTGGCTTGTGTAGGATGGTCAGAGTATCACATTGTATATTTAGCTCACCAGAGCAGAACATGCTCAAGGTTGGCTATTGTGATCGATGAATGTCTGGCGTACGTCGTCAGGTGTCTGTCATCAACATTTAACTTAAAACAACATCTCCTAAACCACAGGGCCAGTTTTAAAGAATCTTCACAGGAATGTTTCTTGGGTTAAGCCCTTTCATAGTTGTTCAAAGAATTTGATTTCATGCAGAACACTGGTTTGCCATGGCAACAGAAAGAAAAAAAACATATGAAAATTTTGAAAATCTTCTCCTCCAAAACTACAGGCAAGATTTCAAAGTTATTTGGCACAGACGTTTTTTTGGTCACTCACTACCAAGATTATTCAATTTTTTTTTGATCCGTTGAAAAACATAGTTTGAGCCCGTTTTCCTTATATGTATATAGTACAAATTTAAAAATCTTCTCCTCCAAAACTACTGGCTTGATTTCTAAGTTATTTGGCACAGACGTTCTGCAGGTCACTCTCTACCAAGATTATTCAAATCATTTTGATCCGATGAAAAACATGGCCGCCAGGGGGCGGAGTTATTTGGCACAGATGTTCCGCAGGTCACTCTCTACCAAGATTGTTCAGATTATTTTGATTCGTTGAAAAATATGGCCACCAGGGGTCTGAGCCTGTTTTCCTTATATGTATATTGTACAAATTTGAAAAATCTTATCCTCCAAAAGTACTGGCTGGATTTCAAAGTTATATGGCACAGATGTTACTTAGTTCACTCTCAACCAAGAATGTTCAAATTATTTTGATTCGTTGGAAAACATGGCCACCATATGTATATAGTACAACGTGTCCTAAAGTACTCACTCGATTTATGGCTGGCAGAGGGCAGAGCCCATTTTCCACAAAATCTTAAGATATTTGCTCTTTCACCTAGTTCTCAGGTGAGTGACACAGGGCCATCATGGCCCTCTTGTTTGATGTAGAATTATTGGTAAAAACTAGAAAAAAGAATTCTGTTGTTTAGTTAAAACCTTTTTAGCTCACCTGAGCACAAAGTGCTCAAGGTGAGCTTTTGTGATCGCCCTTCGTCCGGCGTCCGTCGTCGTCCGTCGTGCGTCGTCAGTCGTCCGTCGTCCGTCGTCAACAATTTGCTTTAAACGACATCTCCTCTGAAACCGCTGGACAGAATTTAATGAAACTTGGCAGGAATGTTCCTTGGGTGAGGCTCTACAAAAGTTGCTAAAATAAAGTTGATCCATGAAGAACTCTGGTTGCCATGGCAACAAAAAGAAAAATAATTTGAAAACTTTAAAAATCATCTCCTTCAAAACTACTGGCCAGATTTCAAAATAATTTGATACAGATGTTCCTTGGGTCAACCTCTACCAAAGTTGCTAAAATTATTCCGATCCGTAAAAAAACATGGCCGCCAGGGGTGGGGCTTATTTGCCTTATATGTATATAGAGAAACCTTTAAACAACATCTCCTCTGAAACCACTGGACAGAATTTGATTAAACTTGGCAGGGATGATCCTTGGGTCAACCTTCATAAAAGTTGCTAAAATAAACTTGATCCATGTAGAACTCTGGTTGCCATGGCAACAAAAAGGAAAAAAAAATGAAAACTTTAAAAATCATCTTCTTCAAAACTACTGGCCAGATTTAAAAATAAATTGGTACAGATGTTCCTTGGGTCAACCTCTACCAAAGTTGCTAAAATTATTCCGATCCGTAAACAAACCTGGCCGCCAGGGGCGGGGCTTATTTGCCTTATATGTATATAGAGAAACCTTTAAACAACATCTCCTCTGAAACCACTGGCCAGAATTTGATTAAACTTGGCAGGGATGATCCTTGGGTCAACCTTCACAAAAGTTGCTAAAATAAACTTGATCCATGTAGAACTCTGGTTGCCATGGCAACAAAAAGGGGAAAAAAATGAAAACTTTAAAAATCATCTTCTTCAAAACTACTGGCCAGATTTTAAAATAAATTGGTACAGATGTTCCTTGGGTCAACCTCTACCAAAGTTGCTAAAATTATTCCGATCTGTTAAAAAAACATGGCCGCCAGGGGCGGGGCTTATTTGCCTTCTATGTATATAGAGAAACCTTTAAACAACATCTCTGAAACCACTAGACAGAATTTGATTAAACTTGGCAGGGATGATCCTTGGGTCAACCTTCACAAAAGCTGCTAAAATAAACTTGATCCATGTAGAACTCTGGTTGCCATGGCAACAAAAAGAAAAAAAATATGAAAACTTTAAAAATCATCTTCTTTAAAACTACTGGCCAGATTTTAAAATAAATTGGTACAGATGTTCCTTGGGTCAACCTCTACCAAAGTTGCTAAAATTATTCTGATCCGTAAAAAAACATGGCCGCCAGGGGCGGGGCTTATTTGCCTTATATGTATATAGGGAAAACTTTAAACAACATCTCATCTGAAACCACTGGACAGAATTTGATTAAACTTGGCAGGGATGATCCTTGGGTCAACCTTCATAAAAGTTGCTAAAATAAACTTGATCCATGTAGAACTCTGGTTGCCATGGCAACAAAAAGAAAAAAAGTATGAAAACTTTAAAAATCATCTTCTTTAAAACTACTGGCCAGATTTTAAAATAAATTGATACAGATGTTCCTTGGGTCAACCTATTTATCTCAGGTGAGCGATTTAGGGCCATCATGGGCCTCTTGTTTATTTTCTAATTTTGTAAGTCTTTTGAGCTTGCAGTATGTTTCATCATAAAAGATGAGCTTTTTCTACATCTTTTTAGCTCACCTGAGCACGTAGCAATTCAGGGCCATCTTAGCCCTTTTAGTTCAGATCAGCTAAGCTTGAATGTCTTAAAAGAGAAATTTTTATACATTTTATCAAAATGTTCTGAATAAATATATATCATCATCATGATCATCATCAGACAAGCATAATACAAACAATTTTTGATATTACAAATGTTATACTCTCATTGTGTCTTGTCACAGTTTCTACAGTGGACGTACATCAGTATAAACTGGTCACATTGTTGTTCTTATGTTAGTTAACCCTTTCCCTCATATAGACTCATTTTGACGCCCTCAATAGGTATCATATAAAGCCTGATCTGCAGAAAACCACAGTTAAACCTTACCAAATTTAAATCCTCATTTCCAGACCACTGAGGAGCAGCGAACAGCATAAAACCTGATCAGCCTGCGAGTTACTCGCAGGCTGATCTGGTTTTATGCTGTTCGCATAGGTCTTTTCATGGTGTCCTCTATGAGGGAAAGGGTTAATCTTGATTGACCAAAACTTTCAGTATGCTGCTAGTCTGGTTCCCGTCCCAGTCACCTGGTTCACATTTAGCCATGGGTAGATGATGGAGAAGGGAACCAGATTAATATACAGCTTGTTGTCCATCATTTAATGGCACATGCCAGCTTACAATGCTGGTGAGATATTCTTGTAAAATAAGTAGTATTTTGATTTGATAAGCTGCATGAATGAAGTCCACCCACAGAAACTCTATGTTATTGTGATGGAGTTTATCATGGCTGTTACAGTATTTATAGTCATGTAGTGACATTCAGCTAATTACAGGTGAAGGGATATTCAAGATTGGGTGGAGGCATCTTGGTAGGATCCCCGATTCTCTGTAGGGTAGCTTGAAGTCTGCCTCACTTTAAAAATCTGAGTGGCTCTGTCAGGATTTGAACTCTCAGTGACTCTCATATGTAATGTTTGTTTTATGAAGCTGGATGTTACTAGTGATGTGATTGTCAGGTATTTACTATGTCCTATTATAAATAAGGATTGAAACTTGTACATCTTTGTCTTTTTTATTATTGTTTACAATTTTATTCCTTTTACTGTTATTTTTAACATTTTAATGGACCACTTAATAGCTTTGTTTTTGTTATATAACTAATATTCTCTGATATTAAAATTTATGTGTATGTTTGTGTTTTTCTTAATTGTATCAGTTTAAGAATACCCTTCTACAAATAAACATTTTCATTTTTGTGTCACCTGAAGTGACACATAGGAATCACTTCTCCGTTGTCTGTCTCTCTGTCACACTTCTTTCAGCAGGTGACTCGTGTTCCAAGTAACACTTCATATGTTACTTTATCTGTCTGTTTTTTTTTTTAACAGACAGTATTCATTTCGTCATATTCATACACATGGAAGAAGACCATTCCCAACATACAGGAATTTGACAGAATGGCTCGGAGTCCTTGGATAGGGACTTAAGCCAAATTTTACAGACTCACATAGCATCTCCCATTCAGGGGATTTTGAGAACTTGCCATTGATCTAGGGTGGGGATTTAGACTAAAAAAAAATGTCAGAATCCCCTAGGTCAGACTGCTGCTCCAACCCGGGGCAAAATATTTATTGGTACATAAGTACAAGGATATTAAGATGAGGCTATGGTTCCTGCAACTTTTTGCCGACTCTGAGTTAAAGAGAAATCTGTCTTGCCTGTGGCTGTTATGCAGGAGGAATTGGGTGACAGGGAACTAATTGACTCGGGGCAGTTACCTAATATACATGATATCTACACTAATGCAACAAAGTAAACTTTACCACATAGGTGGCTGGCGTGTGTATTTGACAGTATAGACATATGTCTATACCATCAATACACGTGCCAGCCACTTATGCTTTGCCATATGAATATTCATGTACAAATTTTTGACTTGATGAATATGATTTATTGAATTTAAATGGTATTTGTAGCAGTATTTTTTATCTTAGCTGTGTGGACTACATAGAATCTGAGCTACAATATTGTATGAACAAACAGAAGAGACCCTGATCAGACCGCTCCTGCAAGAAGCTGTCTAATCTGGGTCTTCTGTTTGCCAATGTAGGAAATCATGCCTATTGAGGTATTGGCTAAATGTTGGAATTCAAGGAATAAACACAGAGCGTTTAATTTTACATCTTTTAATCAAAGTATAAAATGGTGAATCTGCGATATAGGTGAAACTCAAAAATGTAAGAAATAGTAAGTATAGCCTCTGTAAAAAAACACAATAAACACTTATTATCTCTGCTGGAAAAAAAACATAATATGTATATAAAAATATTTAGAAAGATTTTTTTTAACACATACATGTACTGCACTTGCTGGTAATGCAAAACAACAATATTTCTGGACTTAAATGCACTTTTCTAAGGAATGTTTCTCTTTGTAAAGTGAATTAAACATATGTTAAATACTTCACCTGTATTTTGATAAGGCATTTTCTGGTAAAACCCTTAAAAAGATAAAACTGACAAAATCATTTATAAAAGAAAAAAAAAAAAAACCTTACAAGAAACAGTTTAATATATCGTTATATTTTTCCATTTGTCTCAAGACCTATACACAACCAGGAGACAAATGCATAAGATTATATGCAGAATTTTGTTTTTCCTATACTTAAAATTATTGGCTACTGTAAAATTTCGGGTTTTAGGGATGTGACTTGCTAACAATCTTTACTTACCAGTAATTATGACAATTTTATGTTTTAAAACAGATCTCTGAAATCAATGGCATATGATAAAAGAATGAGAAAAATGGACGTATAAATATATAGGCTGTGTTTTCAGGCACTGTCAATAGTTGTTTTCATATGAAATCTACATACATAGATTTCAGTATAATACCAGAGACACAGATAACAGAGGTGAGCAGCTTCACTAACGCTAGGAATAATTTGTTTTGCATAAAACCGTCTTATCTTAGACTATCTATATTATGGAGCAAGTGCAGTTTATTCTTGGTAGAAAGTCTCTAGCTGGCTTCATTTAAATAGTAAGCAAATATGATGATTGTAACCTTTGTCAATCAAAGCTTGAACACTAACCTTTCAGAAATGTGGAGTTTATGTATATACTGAGCAAATTTCATTATTCTACAAAGTAAATACTCAGACATGTGAGCTATTAAAGCAGATAATGGACTGTTAACTCTGCTGGTGCCATGGTCCAGTGATAAAATATCTGACTGTGGATCCAAAGGTTAGGCCAAGGCCCCAAAGTACTGGTCCAACCCAGGAACCATCGAGAGGGATTAGTACAAGTTGTAAGAACTTGTTTCCAAAGTAATGTAAAATAACTAAGTTTAAACTTTTATCCATGTCATTGATAATATTCTTACGATAGCCATTGATAATATTCTTACAATAAGTAAAGCATATAAGTTTTTGTTATATCATAAAACTGAAACAATACATTTTTCCTTTCTAAACTTTAATATAAACACAACAAGTTTACTTAAATTACATATAATATTACATAATCAAAGAATCAATCATACGAACAAGAAATACTATCTAAGTTATTTCTTTAACCTTTCCTCATAGAACACCATGAAAAGACTATGTAAACAGCATAAAACCAATCAGCCTGATAACTCGAGGCTGATCAGTTTACTGTTTCTTCGTTAAAGAGTGAAGACCCAATAGTTTATGTCCTATTCCATTATTATTTTATAACAAAAATCAAAAGGACATTTCACAGCTTCCATAACCATCTCTATTAGTACCTGCACATGATTAAGAACACTGACCACTCCATTAGAACATATCTTTATCAAAAACTGTTCAAGTTTTGTTTTCTCATTTTTTTTCTCTTCTCTGAAAAAAAAAAAGTTACTGTGTTACTCTTTTTAAAAGCCCCTCCTCTAACAAAAGCCACCCCCAACATTTTTTAGAGAAAAATCAAGCAACCATTCCATTTACATGTACTATGTTTACATATATCGTGCATTGAAAGCCAGAATGGCTCATCAGTCTTTCTTTTCATACATGCTGATGAACCCTTCTGGCTTACAGTGCAGGAAATGTTTCCAATTGTTTTCCTGATAAGAAATTGATTTATGCTTTAATCCCTGAATGCAAAATGTGAGAAGAATTTACACTTCTGAGCAAGTGGGTAACAGGGGTTATTCCGATATCTGTTTTGCATCCTTAGTTCAATTAGGGAAAAAAAAATAGAGTTTAATTAAACTGAGTTATAGCCAGAATAGGGCTATAATATTACAAATTTATAAACCATACATGTAATAATTAGTACAAAGTATGCATTCATGTCTTCCATATACCGGTATGATATTCAACAATAAATAACACACATAAAACAGAAATGTACAAACACACGGACAGAAAAATGTCCCATTTTACAAACTGGTAATCAAACACTTAAAATAAGCATCATGCATAGCTGATATATTGTTTTTATTGCTTGATGATATTTGAAATTATCACAATAATGTACGTACCCTAACCCTTTATTTCTAGATGTATCCTTTAACCCTTTCCCTCATAGAGGACACCATAAAAAGACCTATGCGAACAGCATAAAACCAGATCAGCCTGCGAGTAACTCACAGGCTGATCTGGTTTTATGCTGTTCGCTGCTCCTCAGTGGTCTGGAAATGAGGATTTTGTAAATAAATTTGGTAAGGTTTAACTGTGGTTTTCTGCAGATCAGGCTTTATATGATACCTACTGAGGGCGTCAAAATGAGTCTATATGAGGGAAAGGGTTAACACCATGTGTGACCAGTGAAAAGTTAGATCAGGCTCCAATTCAATTCCAAGGGAAAAAGAAATACAGGGTTAACTTTAAGGCGGGTTTGGAGGAATGTTTTAGAATGTATTCAACTTACTTTTTATAAAGACATAATTATAAAGACACAAAGACTGCTTTAAGATGAAGGTGAGGCTGGACATTTGTGATCAACAACCCAATCAGATGGTAAAATCTTGTATCTGGCTACAGAGGTTAATATTACATTTTTGTTATCATACGCTTCTTTTCTCACTCAGTTTACTTTATGAGATAAGAATGATGAAAAGTGTTCCGACCTTACTTAAGATATTAGTTACTACATAGAGGAAATTTTTGGAGGAATTAGAGCCAGATTGAAAAAAATTCTCACTTTGAACAGGATTAACAATGTTACTTTCTCACCATAAAACATGCAGCAAACAGCCTTAAGTCTGCCCAGCCTGGATGATGAAGCTAAATTGTATGTCTTACAGGCTGATCAGGTTCAACACTGGCGGTGTAGGTTATTCTCAATGTAATTTTTATGTGATGAAGTGTAAGAAAACATGAGGCCAAGCAGATTAATAAAGCGGCACAACAGTAGGGATGAAAATCATAGAATATTTCACAATTATCCTACGCTGTCAATTTAATGCATTACATCGTACTTCCATCATACCCTGTAATTAACATTTTCAATATTTTGTTTTTAGATACATGCGCATGATTGTAACTTACAGAGATGGTACATTTTGTTCATGTACATTATTATGAAGGTAGAAGGTACATTTTGTTCAAGGTCAAACATGAAGCTAGACAGAACATTTTGTTCAAGGTCAAACATGAAGCTAGACAGAACATTTTGTTCAGGTCAACATGAAGCAGAGACATTTTGTTATGGTCAACATAGTGGTACATTATGTTTATGCATCATTATGAAGCTAAACTGTATATTTTGTATATTGATAATTAAAAATATAGATGGTACTCTAATTTATATTACAAGCATGTTACTTCAGATCTTATTATCTTATGAATATCTTATAATGTATGTTCTCAATTACATATCTGGATGGTATTCCCAAAAAGCATTATTACCCAGATGGTACTACAGTATTGAACTACAAATGTATATGTTGGACTATCCTACATAGTATAGTACAGTACAACGCCGCTATATCGTGTTTCTTGGGGTCCAAGCCCAAATACCGCGTTCTATTGGAGCGCGTAGTATGTTTGAGAATGCTATATGTGTCTTTGTGATAATCGTAAATTCTTGAAAAACCCTAATATAAAGCAATAAACATTATTTTATTTATAGAGTTATTTTAAATAATTCCATAATCATTGATTCTGTTTGTTTTTTTGTTTTTTTTATACTGTAATTGCCGATGATTCAGGTTCAGAAAGCAGTGTGTACAGTATGGTGATGTGAAGCGGTTACTTAACTCTTCAGCATATCTCATTATAATAAATCATACGCCGTCCATTGTTTATCAAAACAATGTCGGTGTGAAAACTGCCATTCCCCTACAATTTATTGCCATTTGAAATTAAGCTGAAGTGTACTTATTATGGTGTATCGATATGAGGAGCCCTGTTAATGTTTAAATGACACAAATTACCAAGTAATGCTTATCTAATTATCATTTATTGTTTACTTACGGTGAAAAAGATTGGCTATTTTCCGGGACTTTTTAATCCATGGTAAAATTATGTACGCTAGCATAATAAAGAAAAATACCATTATTAAGGTTAAGCAGTGGATTTTAGACAATTTTTGTTGAGTTTTATTGAGTATCTGCTTGGTATTGAATGTCCATACCAATTAAATGCTGATTACTGTGGTTGGATAATTATACCGACAAACCTGCATTGTTGCCGATCATTAACACTCGGTTGCGTAATCATCAACTGCCCCCAAACACAATAGCTTACCACCTGGGGTGTTTAATTGTTATCACTTCCGCGTATCAGTGCATTAGCATGTTAAATACTGACTGCAAAACTCTTTTAAATACATTTAGATATAGAAGGAGATAGATTAGTTTCGCTGTAAGCCTATGAAAATAACGCGATATATTTTTGGGGACAATAGATCAACCACGATATATTGGTCAACGCGAAAAAGCAGTCCGGGATATAGCGGCGTTGTACTGTATATCATAACAGGTCAAAACTGTACTGTAGAGTCCATGTGAATAGTCGTGATGCTGCATCCTTTTTTCCTTCAGCTTCTTTTGAAGCAGAATAAGGGGCAGAATTTCAGCGCAGATCCAATCTTAAACCTCGACACAGCTCAACATCATCAATGCATTATTCTATCCATATTCATCTATCGCTTTTCCAAATTCTATCCTTCAATTTCCCTAACACACTTTTTCACAATATATCGGACCATGACACTATACCCTCTGTACACGTATAAACAAGTCCCACATCCGCTACAACATTGAACACTTTCCTGTAATGACAGATTTCTTCCCATGAGTCCTCCTCTTACTAGGCTGGAGATGTATTGTTCCTTCATCATTATATGACAGTTTCACTTTGCCATTTTTCGTTGACTTTTTGTCATGTCTATTCTTAGTCTTTGGAGATGAATAATTTAAATTTCTAGGAGAGTCCCGCAATTCAGAATGGTGATTGTTCATATTGTCATTGATGAAACCTGCAAAACAAAACAGAACATTTGGTTGGTACAAATATCTGATAACATTCCTTGCTTTGTCCTTCAGTTATTTCAATTAAAAAAGTTCCATCCTTTACCTTATACAATGTATAGACACTTTGAGGCTATGGCAAAAAGAACTGACCAAGACCAGACAGCTACGTAGCTCAGATTCTATACAGTCTGCATGGCAAAGAAAAATCCAATTCATATTTCATTTTAAGTTTGGAAAATGAATATTAATCAAGTCATAAATTTGCACATGAATATTCATGAGGTAGCTGGTTAAAAAGTGTAAGGTAGTACATGTACTTCCAAAGGATAAAATGTGTTATTAAGCTTTTTTTTTATTATTAAAGGACAGAACAAATTTTTATTATAGTCTAAGGCATAAGATGTAAACATGATCCAGTCACATCAGCAGATATAGCTATCACTGAAGATGACTGATTCCCCTGCATCCAACCTTGTTTTCATTTAATGTGATATTAGGACAGGACAGGACTGGACTGGACATAACCGGACATGACGTGGGATTCCTACAAATATAGCTAACATTTTTGTGAAGCGAGGGCATAACTAGTGGTAAATGACTCACTTAATTGTAGATAAAACATGATGTGAAATCATGTTTTCATGTGGTAAGAGGGTTTAAAGGGTTGCTGTATGACCTCTGACCCCATGTTTGAGGGGACAAGAGGGATACATACCTGTACCAATCTGATGGAAGCTCTGTTGTTCCTCCTCCTCCTCACTGTTCAACTGCTGTAAATACTTCTCCGACAGATATCTGAACACTGCAATAACATAGTAACACAGTCCTGGATTAAACTAAAATATTATATGCAGTATCAATGTTTTACTTATCGTCAGAGGTCCTAACTGCGCCCCTGTCCTAACTACACCACCTTCCTTTTTTTTTTATCCTGGTCTCACTAGATTTTATCACACGCATAAGCAACTGTGAGATTTTTTTACTATGTTTCTGTAAATAAACTCAGATGATTTTTGTACAAAATTTTGATTCAAACAGATAAATATTGCAAAATTTATCACGCACCACTCTTTTTATGTCTTTTTTCTTAATACAAAATGATTTCCACGCAGAATGGCCCTTTTACACTCAAATTTTTAAATAAAAGTATCTCGAACTGCTATGATGTCACCTAGGGGGCGGAGTTAAGACACACAAAATGATTGCATAATATTTGACTCGTAATGTATTAAATGTTATTTTTGAGTGAATAATTATTTATTAAAGAATTTTTTGAGGGGTATCAATGTGAATTTGTTAGAATTAATTGGTACGTGAACAGTTTCTATTCTATATATTTTATTTATGTTGCATTTCCTAATTAAATCTTAGAGGGGCGCAGTTTTGGCACTCAAGGATATATAGTGTAGATCATTTACAGAAAGCTCTATTATAACATGTAAGCCAATATTGAATCACAATAATCAATTTGTGATCTGTTAAGTTGACTTAGAGGAGCATTTTCATACAATTATGATTTGGTCCATTATAATGTGTTGACTTGGACCCAAACTACAGCATTATAATGGAGCTGTATTTGTATTTCTCTACCGTAAATTTACTAAATTAGTCCTTAACCTCATTTTTAAGCATGTATTTAATTATGACTTAATGAATATTAACTTACTGAACTTAAATTGGTATATGAAACAATAAACTGCAGAATCTGAGCCTCAATATTGAATGAGCAAACAGAGAAGACCCTGATCAGATGCAGGAGTTATCTGATCTTGGTTTGCACTTTTTGCCAAGGCATCAAAGCAATGTCTTTTGACATCATTCCTTTATCATGACACAAATTGTTGATTTCAGGGTGAAATCATATTACATTCCACTAGACTGGTCACCATTTCATATCTGAGCATTTAATAGTATCATAGTTTTGTATGTTGAATCAGTGTTTTGAAATTAATCTGGTGTCATAACTGACACATGTATACTGGTTAATCCTTTGTACCCTGTGGAATGTCAACTGAGTTTTCCAGACCAACAGTATCAGATATTCTTTAGTGAAGTGTCAAATGAAAACTTTCTACCACTGCATTTTTTATTTAACTTTTTTTTGTCCCCTTCATGAATGGCAGAAGGTTGCAGGACACTCTCCAAAGAATGTAAAATAATACAGAAATTAGGCGATTCTTAAAGAGAATGCATGATTATGCTATCCTCTCACTCAATATCATATGCCATTAACCATTCTTTTTTTCTACCTCCTAATTTTCTTTCACTTTTTAACTTTGTATAATTTCTCAATAGCAAGTATTTTTCAACCTCTTGGTGGGAATAATAATTCCAAGGCAATTTTTGTCAAAAATTATGCAAAATAGTCAATACCTATAAATATTCAATGCTCCCTGTCCCCCAATACTTCTTTCTTGATTTAAATTTGATGGGTGAACAAGTCATGCTGTTATCTTTTATTGATACCATTCTTAAAAAATATTTCCTACCTACCTACTGAAAACAGACTGGGATAGGTAACTGCAAACAATAATGCAAAGTATGAATTAGCACCATTACATTATTTATTTTATTGAATGATATATTCAAGGGAGATAATTGGATTATTATTAAATCTGACAATACCTCGTTATTACTGGTAACTAACCTTCTTCAACATTTAAGTTATCCTTCACAGACGTACGGTAAAACCGCAGTCGCAACTTCTTTGCAAGCGCCTCGGCCTCCTCACTGAAACAAAGGGATTTACATTTTAACAATATGCTACAATATGTGATACCATGAAATAAAGGAAAGCACATTTTTAACTATTAATAAAGAAGAACTTATCATACCATGTAATAATATTGTTATTTTCATGCTTATCATTGCTTCAACATTATTTCAGTCATATAATGACATCCAGGTATATACAGGTGGAGGAAGATCCACAAGTGCAAAAGATGCATCCATGCTAGAAATGACCAGCAGTGACCAGACCGCAACTCAAACCCAGTGTAGTAAGAATCACACAGTAAGACTTCAGGACCAAAGTCATATCAAATAGGAGACCATGAGCGAGAATTTCTTTAATTTCAAAAGAAATTTTGAGCCACATACATTATCATTATTAGTACAATGAGTATAATTTTCAATTAAATATGTATACTAATGCAAGAGTTGACATCTATACATTTGTTGCAAATACAAATATCATCATTTTTGACTTTTTTGGTAGAGGTTACTTTGACCAAAAGAGGGATTTCTGAAATGAATGTGATCTTAAAATGAGATGAAATCTCAGTTTCCCGACCATGTCCCCACACACAAGTTTCTATCTCAGTATCACGACCATGTCCCCCCACACAAGTTTCCATCTCAGTTTCCCGACCATGTCCCCACACACAAGTTTCCATCTCAGTTTCCCGACCATGTCCCCACACACAAGTTTCCATCTCAGTTTCCCGACCATGTCCCCACACACAAGTTTCCATCTCAGTTTCCCGACCATGTCCCCACACACAAGTTTCCATCTCAGTATCCCGACCATGTCCCCACACACAAGTTTCCACTTACGTCTGTATGACAGCATCGTCTATTAGATCGATCTTGTTCTGCACGATCACCATACTTATCTCCCCTACCTCATCTTCCACCTGAAACAAACAGAATTGATAGATTAACAAAAATTGAAATTTATTGAGCAAGTTTAATATATTTTTGAAAATAAAATCATGATCCATCAAGTGATCATGGGAATTTTATAGTAAATTCATTCAGAGCAAAAGAGCCTATAACTCAAAGTAAATGGATGTTTGTATCTGCACTGAAATCTTTTTCAGCATTTGAAGGACCATGAGTATCATTTAATGAAGGATGGATTACCTTAAGACCAATTAGTTTTACAATTTACAAAACAATTTATGGAGTAAATGGGATGAAACTGGGTATCATGTTTTCAATGGTTACAATTCTCCTGTAAAATATATCCTCAACATGTCTTGCATAGATTAAATTCAGGAAAGTTTAAATCTTCCATATGAATAAAACTATTACCATTAAGAGCTAATTAATAGTAAATTTGTCAAAATATTTGTTACAAAAAAGAAAGAATGAAAGTTTTCCTTAAGGGATGAAAGAACATGCTGAACATACCATTATGATGGGTCAGATTTTGCAATCAAAATAAATTAATATTATTTTACATGACATGAATAGATAACATGCTTTCATGTGTAATGAATAAATTAAATCTCTCTACTTTGAATGTGACACAAGACAAATTCTCCAAAAAGTGGGTGAAAATATTTCTTATACATATATTATGATCCACGACAAAAATCTGAAAACTCGATTTTAAAATAACAAAGAGAAAATTTATATCACCTTTCAGTATGACAAAAGTATATAATTTTGACATTTTTTGTTATTTATTTCATTCATATATTACAGAATAGTCATTCAATTCTTAACAAAGATCATTGCATATTTACCCATACCATGCTAAATTTCTTAATTGGACTTGTCCTTTCTTCATTTTGGACTGTACCACTAGTTGTTTATGGGGGGTGCTTGCTGTAAATCTATTGCCTGAATAGCAAATGTTGCAGACCATGACCAGACTGCACAGATGTGTAGGCTGATCTTGGTCTGCACTGGTTGCAAAGGCAGTTACAAGTTCTCACAGTATTGTATGGGTTAAATCTGACCATTTTAGTGACTACGCAACTCCTCATTATACCACACTTTCAATGACTTTATTGTCATTTCAATGTGGCTGAAAAGAGAAAGAAATAGTTTCTGACTATGTATTGTATACACTAGATATCTTGAGACACACTTTAAACACAGAAAGTAGACTTTGGATTGATGTATACAACTGAATATACTTGAGTCAAACTTAAATCTGAAGCTGGAAGAAAGTGACATAAAGCGGAACTGACCTTTCTCTTCCATGATTCAACAGCCTCGAAGGAGTCTCTGTCAACTGTTGAGAAAGCCAGAACACATGCTTGAGCACCTGTAATGATAAACAGTCTATGACCAACACGTTTCATGTCCGCACTTTCAATTTTTTTTTATATATATATTTTTTTATAATGGTAATATACTGAAATTTCATCTGCTATGTCCCTACCTAATGCCCTACATATTAAAGACATACATATTATAATTTTAAGGTAAAGTCACTGTAACGGTTCTGCTACATTTCGGACCTCATGGCCTTTCACGGAGATAACCAAGTTTTCCTAATGTTTCATTAGGGTACCTGGTTATCTTGTTAGAGGTTAAGTTGTCCAAGACATAGCGGAACCATAACAGGGACTTTATCTTAAATTATATGTCCCTCATTACCATGCCCTGATGTTGTATTACCATGTTTTATTTTATGTTTAGATATTCAAAAGGTTCAAAATATGTGTATATGAATACTGTAAGACTAGGACAAATCAAAGACACATTCATTGCTTGTTTTCTTTAAAGGGGTAATACTGTATGATTTGTTTCTACATCCATTAGTATGCAACTGTATGCAATCATTTTAAAATAGCAAATAAATATTCTAAGCCTTTATGCTGTGTCTATATTGTTGATATCTTGAGGTTAGCGGGATATACCCTGAACTGTAGTTGTGGACTTTTGTGATGTGTACTTATTTCCAATAAAAACACTATACTTTGAAATTTAATCAGGTATTTACATTCAAAAACTAGTACAAGCAGACGTGTATCTTTCATACACCAGCTCATAAGTATGTACCCTGAGCAATTTTAAGATCTTAAGGTTGAGAAATTCCTCTTCCTTAATACATGGTATTATTTACACTCACATGACAAGCTGTTGTATTTATACAAAACATACCAACATTTAAATAAACAAAAAATGAAACACTTAAAAGGTATAGAAATGTTCTCTTTGCCAGGTGAATATATCCAGTGATGACATGACAGATTGCTACTTGATATCACACATACAGTCTTAAATCACAGCCGTATCCTAACCACAACTTAACCTGTATCCACTCATTCCCAGGACCTCTTCACTTACTCATCCTTGAACAGGTAACAGCTGATATGAAACCTGATTTCATTTAACAACGAACATGAAAGTATTTAACTTAAACATTTTTTTCCAATTAAATATTAAAAACAATCATTAACGATTAACTCCCCCAAAAGAAGTATTTTATAAGCAGATACAGCATATTTTCAATGTCTGATACAATTAATAAAAACTAAAATGTATTTACTGATTTATTAATTACAAAAATTGACCTTTTTTAACTCAGCTATCATATTTTGCCAGTTCTGAATGGTTATCCAATCATATCGCTGGGATATCATGTGATATGATGTTTGACATGCTTTACATGAAAGAAAACATGGGTTTGCTTGTGATACTGTCATTAGAAGCTGACCTTGCCATGACAGGAAAGTAATCCCTTAAGCAGGGGCTTAGATTTTTTAAAGGAGAGACTGGGATATCTGTTTCAATGATACATCTGATCTTTTGCATCAGTTACCATGACAACAATCTTGTTTTAAATTCTGACAGAGGATACTGTACTTTTTTTCTACTGACATTCCTTCTCAAACATGTCTTCATCCTTTACACATCTTTCTGAATATTCTTTTGATGCTGGATAGATGTTTTCCATGTTTAACCCTTTCCCTCATAGAGGACACTAAGAAAAGACCTATGCGAACAGCATAAAACCAGATCAGCCTGCGAGTAACTCGCAGGCTGATCAGGTTTTATGCTGTTCGCTGCTCCTCAGTGGTCTGGAAATTAGGATTTTGTAATTAAATTTGGTACGGTTTAACTGTGGTTTTCTGCAGATCAGGCTTTATGTGGTACCTATTGAGTGCGTCAAAATGAGTCTATATGAGGGAAAGGGTTAAAACACGGATTTAACCATTTACCCCATGAATATTCATGTCCAAATTAATTTCATGATTTAATAAATATTGATTTACAAAACTTTAAATGGTATATGAAACAAGGGATTTTTATGCCGTGCAGACTATGTAGGATCTGAGCTACAATATTGTGTGAGCAAAAAGGAGACCCTGATCAGACAGCTCCTATAGGACCCTGATCAGACAGCGATCTGGTCTGGGTCTGCTCTGTTTGCTAATGCGTCAAAATGAGTCTATATGAGGTAAAGGGTTAACCCCTTTTCTGTGTAAGGGCTATCTAAAAACCAGGCCACCAGGGTGGATCTATGATTAAATGTTTATTATTGCATTTTCATATTGCACAAGTTTAAGGCGATATACATCTGTGATATTATTCATATACAAAATATTAGTCACTGGGTAAACTTTAAGTCATGTGTAACCGCAGTGATGTGTAATCAACTGGTAACTCTTCAAACTGGAGTCATGAATTTAGGGTATTTAATAATTCATACCCGCAATTTAATTAACAGTATGGTTTTTGTCAATGGTATGAAAGGAGCAAAACTGGAGTGTATTAATAGACAGAGCAACAGTGTATGGTCATGTGAATTATGCATGAGTTTCACTATATGGAGGCAACGGACAAGTGTGCACAATAAATACAATGGGAGCGTTAAGAAGAGATGGGAATACTGTCCTATTTAAATGTAGATTCAACAGTCAGATCTTAATTTTCATACATATTTTTATGACTCATGACTAGTTTTTTCTTATTAAACTTATTTGCTTAAAGTTTTTGCGAAAGCCCTTCATTATACCACTGTATGCAGACACTGACCTGACAGGATTTGACAATAATAAAATTTTGAGTGGGAGACTCATGATTTCTTGCCTCACTTTCCTTGCAAGGTCTTTGATGGACCTTCCCAGTGTTTACAGATGTATTTTATGCCATCAAATTGCTACACTGGGATAAGTGGTAGTCAATGGTTGACCTGGTTTACACACACAAAAAACCAATACTGTTTGTGAGCAGTTCAGCTAGCCATGAATGGGAAAGGAAAATCCATTTACAGATAGCTAAGTTATTAAATAAATGGGACATATAATATATGCCTAAATTTCCACTCTTAATAGAATTGAATTAGGTTAATTTAGATGACTTCCTCTCCCCTAACCTTGGATTAAATTTTTATAACTGTTTATCAGTGAAAAGCTGTACAATATAACATGTCTTCAATAAACAAATGCATAATTATGAACCTAGATTTTACCAGTTTCCCTCATACAAAAACCTTAAACAAATGTTTGGGGTGGGGACACATTGAGTTTGGTGTGATGTCAATAGGGCTGTTGTTCACCCAAAGCATTCATCCACCCACTCATACCAGCTTCAGTAGACCACAGAGGTGTTCTACCTCACCTGTTCCACCCTCACATACCTTCTAACTTTAAACAAAATATGAACAAGGTATGCACAGACCCAGAGGGTTAGGGGGTCATGACAATCCCCCCACCGAGATTTCGCTATTACACAAAGAGTAAAGAAAAAGATTCCCCTTCCCTCCCGCCTTGAAAAACCATTGGACCCCCCAACCCCCCTGTAAAACTAATGGACACTCCTAGAAAAAATCTTAGTAGGAGAAGAGGAAGTCACGGACCCTGCCCCTCTTCCCTTCACGAACTGTAAATTTCAGAGTTGGCTTGGTATGGTAATTTTCATAGTTGGAATATCCCCTCCCCAAAGATAATTGGGTGGATCCGCGCATGGTATGCACGTCTAATTGTCCTCATCATTTCTTCTAATTTTGATTAAGATGTTTATCAGCATTATTACATCAACCAACAACCTTGGGCTTTATTATACAAATCAACTTAAGTGAGTCTTTTTACGAAAGTAATAAATAATTTATTTCAAAGAGTCAATATTTCTGCTTTATCATTCATTAATTAGTTTTACTTTATATAGTGGTAAATATTGGTTCCCACCATCTGGTAAGCTATTAAATTTGAGAGTTAAATATTTTAGAAAATGAAGGATCTATAAACATGTATCAAAATCAAGCCAACCTGCTGAAGATGTTTTGTGATCCAAATATGGCTTGATTTTCACTTACATAGTGCTGAGTATCAGGTACTGATATAACAATCTACACCTGACTTCAAATTGTGGTTAAATACACAACAAACATAAAATTTAATTTAGCTATTCTGAAAATGGCCATAATTTAAGCCAATCCACAGAATTACTGTTTATTTTCTTCTGTCTACAGTATTGTTCAATCCATTTTAGGGCACTTTAGTTGAGGTCAAAGTCCCTTTGAAAACAACTCTTTATCTACATACCAAAATTGCTGACCATGCTTTAAAGGGCGGACAGGTCAAACACCAACAAAAATTAAATAGCCAATACTGGTACATCGAGTGGAGCCCATTTACACTTACAGCAGGAGAAAAAAATCTCCTTGGAAATGTCCCGAAGGAGTTTCTGCTTGTTTGGTCAGTTTGTAAAACCATTCAAATTGCACTTAATCAATCAGCTGTCAAATGCCGCGAGACACTTCTTGTAGAAATTTAATGTACCTTACATAAAAATAAAGAAAAATTATATAGGATTCCCCCAGGTGATAACCACTTAGACCTAATGAAAACAATTAAGTATTACATAAACAAAATGGAATTTATATGAAAGTAAATACAATAGTGTTCCATTTACAATAAAATTCCTATACTGTTTGCATAATCTTAATGACATCTAGCCAGGGGCTAACTGATTCAATAAATCATCCCAGTGTAGCTGGTTAATACACTAAAGAGGTCCAGGAGATATTCAGCCAGTCATCCTTATCAAGACAGGTATCAAACAAGAGAAAATTTTCACATCAAGGACCCTTACTAGGTGTAAATGCATTATTTTAATTTTCTTTCCTTTTCTGCCAGTTAATGTTTGACCAAGGTTGAGTGGTTTCCATTTTGAGAAATAATATCAGATAACATCTTAATTTTTCTAGTTTTCATGATAATTATTTTCTCAGTACATTTAAGATAAAATGTAATTAAGTAAGAATGCAAAATAATCACAATTGAAGGCCCACAAAAGCAATTTGATTGAGGGAAGCTTTGAAAATAGTCTTCAAGGCAATTTTCTGATGATCAGATTCTAAAATGTATCTTTTAATACAAATGTTCAATTATTGAATGTAATATTATATTAAATGATTTATGTATTTCTAAGGTGAAAGGATCCTTCAAACTGCAACAACAAAAACAAATAACAAAAAGGACCCCCTAAACCTACAGGAGAAACAAATACTTAATGTTATATGGCAGCCTAATACTGGAATTTTTTATTTTGTAATTTCTTTAGGTGACATAAGGTATATTTCACATACATGTAGTTATAATGCACTCCAATATAATGCAGCATCTAGACTGTGTCCCCAAATATAGCCTTATAATGGAGTTCACTGTATCTAGACTTTGTCTCCAAATATAGCCTTATAATGGAGTTCACTGTATCTAGACTTTGACCCCAAATATAGCCTTATACTGGAGTTCACTGTATTTAGACTTTGACCCCAAATATAGCCTTCTACTGGAGTTCACTGTATTTAGACTTTGACCCCAAATATAGCCTTTTAATGGAGTTTACTGTATTTAGACTTTGACCCCAAATATAGCCTTATAATGGAGTTCACTGTATCCAGACTTTGACCCCAAATATAGCCTTATAATGGAGTTCACTGTATTTAGACTTTGACCCCAAATATAGCCTTATACTGGAGTTAACTGTATCTA
>CM037782.1:59347813-59397813 GCA_021229015.1 Solen grandis
CCAAAATTTTGCAGCAACATCCAAAAAACTTATACTGGTTTTTCCTTTTCTTCACAATTCTCTTGAAATGAAGTTTTGCAATCATTCCTTCAAGCCACTTACCAAAATACAATCATAGTGTCATTTCTAGGATACAAATCTGTAGAATAAAATTTAAGTTTCAAAATACAAATCATGCAGTTTATAATGGTGAAACGAAGTACTATAATTTTATTGTGTAAAAAAACCACAACAAGCAATTAATGCTATTTACTCTATTCTTCATCAAATCAAGGAAAAATAGAACTATGCATGCATCATTTATTAATTAACCCTTTCCCTCATTAGTTCTATCAAAACCCATCTACAGACACAAAACCATCTGTGATTAAGAAAAGAATGAGTGGTTTCCCTATTACAGGCAATACCGTCACAGATGGTACTGAAACTATATTCAGAATTATAAATCCTATAGTCAGATTTTTCTATTTTTATTTTCTGTCACTTGGCTGATCACATTCATTCTTTGTGCATGGGCTTAACTTCATAGGTTGAACTTACAAAATCACTACCCTGAACTGGTGAAAAGTCCATGTTGTGGAATGTGTCACATGGTACTGCAAGCACCTGCTTCCGGGATACCATATTCTATGTGTAACCGATTCGCTTTATGAAAACAGCATTTTCCCATGTAATGTGACCTACACTTGCCAAGTTTATTTGTAAGGAAACAAAGACTTCACAAACATTAACAAGGGAGAGTAGAAAATTATCTTTTTAATTTCTACCGATCATCTGTGAACGAGCTGCTTAAATGCCCATTAAATTTCTTAATGATACAATTTTCATGAAAAAGAAAAGATAAAATAACATTGACATATTGTAGACTAACGTAAATGGTACATAATGTGCAAATATCTGCAGTAAAATAATAGTTAAACACATTGAAAATGTTGATCAAATTATGCCATTTAGTATATTGTATGAATGTCAAAATACATGTACTCTCATTGTTTCATTTTGCATTGGCAAGTACACCCAAAGACACTCCGTAATCGGAAAAACTGTCGCCGAATCTATCTGCCACATCATCATATTATGTAAACAATATCCTGTCTTCTTGTGAATAAAAACTGCCCATTAAATTTTATTTAAATCACTCACCAAAAAAAGTTCTTACAGCTTATATAAATCATTCTTGAATCATTCTTGAAGTTGTGGATGATGGCATATATGGACATTATTGTAGGAGAAACCTTAACAGAACCCAGGTGTCTGGATGGGTGACTGCATGACTGGGAATCAAACCCAAGACACACTGGTGTAAAGCAAAGTCCGTTACCACTATGTTACCAAAGCACCAAAAAATTTGCTTTGTTGGGTGTCCAGTGTATAATGGTCTATGATTTAGCCTTTGGTAATAAGAGGGTAATTCTTTCTCGTGAAATTTGATGAAGACATTGTGGAAGAAACCTAATCAACCTCTACCTCTGCACTCTGGGAAACCAGAGTGTAAGAAAGTTTCAATAACTTTGTTAGCAATTGGCCATGCCATGAATGGAAAATAATCCATTTAAACAAGGTAAATCAGCAGCCTAAATTTCCATGCTTGAAAAACTGAAAAGGTCCAATGAGAAGGAAAGATGGATTCCTGATAGTCAAGGAACATAGAAGCAGCATCTTCAGCAAGTGAAACAAAGTTAGCGGGGCATGCCGCTACAGTATCAGAAGGGATACTACTGTACCATTATCTGGATCATGACTGCTAGAGGGTGATAGCCTGGGGGTACACAGATGTTTAGACGAAGGTTTCTGCAAATAATATATAAAAAAATTGTTATGTTAATTAACTATTTTTTTACAGGAAAAGTTTATTTTTGTGTAAAATGAATTTTATAATTATTATTTTTTATTTTTTCTCCTTTTATAAAAAGAAATGTAGAAGTTATTTGTGCTATTTTGTTATGGATCATGAGTCAGAAAAAAAACACCTTGAAAAAAAAAAAAAGAAAAAAAAAGAAGAAAAAAATAAAAAAATAAAAAGAGAAACTATGTAATTAATTATTAATCTAACTTACTTGTGAAGATATTTTTGCTAATTTGCTATAAACAACCAAATGTCTCAGCGCAACCTCATTTTGTACAAATATTTTTTTTACACCCAAAAAAATAAATCAAGATCAGTTTATATGATTTTTATGTCATTCTGATGTTTATCTTTTTCGAAAAAACATTATCAAGGCTTCATTAGGAAAATGGTTTTACCACACTTCAATGTTCAATTAAGACACTAGTTTAAGGATTGAACACTTACAAACTACTCACTTGTATTTTCCGATTCACTGAATTGCCACTTCACATGAGTATCATTATTTTTCATTTTATGAGCTAAATTAACAGTACCAATGAGCCATACTTTTTATTTGAATGGGCCATATCATTTATTAAGACGAGTAAAACAAACCCCTTCCCGAGTCTTCAATGGCCTTTCCATCTGTATTCCTCGTTATAATCTCTAAACCTTGATGGTTCAATTCAGGATTCTGAGAATTCATCAGAACATAAGGTAAACTACTTTCCGTTATAACTGAGTGATGGATAAATACAGAAGTGCAGATTTAAATTGATGACGTACGTTTCTTAATCTGATCACATACTCAACATTAACAGGAAAATTCAATGATGGTGATACCCCCTCTGGATCCACCACTGTATGTATATTTATGATATATATACTTTGTGAAACTTATGTTTATTTTCTTTTATTACCTTCAATATATTCTTTGTCGTCATATTCCAAATAATAGGTTCTTATGGGTGCAAGTTCAAACAATGAGCTCTACAGTGGATATAAATTACTTGAGAGTGAATCTCTCTTGAGTCAAGCTTTTATTTCTGAACCTCCAATGAAAGCACTTTCATAGCCTTGGCCATACAACTTGTCCATTTTTACACCTGAATTTCCAAGTTGGTACAGGGATGCCTCAGACAATGATTCCCCAGTAGTTAATAAGCACTGCGCAAAACCAATAAAATACTTGGTCACAGATCTTGAACTTGAGTCAAAATATCAGAGGGCCATTTGCTCCATTGTTGATGCATATCTGAGCATAGTAACAAATAATTTTGTTTTGATTAGTTCATTTTGAATCTTGTTTGGAGTATACCAAGCCGTCAGGTTGTCATTTTAAAGATGGTTCTTCAGCAAGAGGTTTACATTTGACTGGTACTTCCACTATCCTCATCGTGGCCCCTATAAATTTCAGATTTTGTTTTCCACAAAATATTATTGTATCCACAATTTCATGTAGTATTTATCAGTTGCTTTCAACTAGGACATTGTACAAAGCTAATATTGACAGCATGGTTTTTTTTCTCACCAGTTTTGAAGAGTTTTCCGAAGCTTCCAGTGAGTGTGTGTGAATAAGTTTTGATCTTGCATGAATGAAAAGTATTTCAACACTCTTACCACTCAGCCACTTGGACCAGTACTACTATTTTTTTTAGACTTAAAATACTTGGCAGATATTGTATATACTTATATTTATTTTCTACCTTCTACTATTGCTAAGAGTGTCAACAGCATCATCTTTCTTCACATTCAAGGGGCATATATAATTTAAGGGCAAATTAGGGTCCAAGTACAATTTTCATGTTTCCGCAATAACCTGCAGAAAATTGATTGGTTTGAGGCCCTATTTTCATTAACATAGAACAAGTTTATCAAAATACACACCCCAAAAATCTTCAATCAAAAATCTTGCTGTCAGGCAATCGGTAATTTCCGATTCATCAAATGTGATGAAAGAGAACAACTTATGTGGGTAATTAAAAGTAATTAATTATCTTCACTCTTCATGTTGCGATAACAAATTAATGAATGAAGTATTTATCAAGATCATGCATCGGTTATCTTTACAAGATACAGAAGAAAAATTAATGTTTAGTTATACAGGTATTTTATTTTTACTGTGATCTTGATGATAAACTTTTTCTTACATTCAAGAGGTTATTTACACGCATTACCAACATGTTTCTGTCAAAAATGAAAATGTAAATTACAGTCTTTTAATAAAACCAGTTTCCTGTGGCAGTCAGTGAATGCCACCCATTTAAAACTGCTTTTGTATAAAATCAATTGGGCAAAGGGAGGCAACTCTAAATAGGGGATATCAACAATAGTGCTAATGCACCTGGCAGTTGGCAGGTGAACAACAGGCATTGTAATGTATATCAACCAGGATTTTGAGAGCTGCCTTTTCACAATTTTTGTGTTTAAAATACTGCATATTTGTAGTAACCGCTACTTTATGATCTGGTCTGTATTTCGCAAAACATCTCAAATTAAAATTTTGAAGGTCTAGATTGCCCTAGATACTGTGAAATCATTAATTTTCATGGGACATTAATTTTTGTTGATTCTGTGTAGGGTTTTATCCCCCATGAAAATTGGTTATTCAGTAGCCCACACATTTCCATGAACATGAATCCCTCAAAAAAATGTGCCCACAAAATGTACATATTCAATGAAACTTAATGTCGATGAAAATTAATGGTTAAAACGTTTTGGAAATTCTGCAAACTTGCCGTTATATTAGCTGATAGAAAATGTTTTTTCATTATTTCTTGTAGAAATACTGATAAACAAAAGGTGGAACGAACAATCAAGGCAGGTTGTGGTTTACTTCTTTAATTCTGATCGACGTTTCGACTCAAACTGAGTCTCCATCAGGATATTTATATAGCAAAATCAAGTCACTGAAGTATTAAAAATAGGGATCTTTTGGTCACGTGGTTCCATTGTGTTGGTGGGGTGATCAGTGGGTGGATATTAATCATTTCCTCCAGTATTTCGTCAATGGAAGGTTGTTGTTGTTGTGGTTTCAACCATTTTTTCTCTCCCAGGATAATTTGAAATTTAAGGGTGGTTCCCTTAGTCTTTCAAATGGTGGTGTCCATGGTTTTGGAGGTTCCACGTCGATTTTGAATTTGGCTGGGACTTCTTTCGTTCCGTAAGTGGTCAGCTCAGTTTTATGGATTTTCAAACTGTGAAGTCTTAAAAACTCCCTCATTATGTAGGATTTATTGCAATCGGTGCATTAAAAGACTAACCTCTTTTTGTTATGGGTGGCAAAGTGTCGGTTTAAGTGGCTGATAGTACCTTTTATGAATTTGTTACAGCTTTGGCATTGTCGTAGTTTGTTAGAAATCTCCGTATACGCCGATAATGGTGTGTGTGCAGGTTTTATTTTTAGTGTTCCCATCTTACTGAATTAGATTTAATCCAAACGGTTGTCGAGTTTAAAAGAACGCAATATAAACTTCTTCCGTTCGTAATCTAATGTTGACGTTGTTAGGGGTGGTTGAGGAGAGGTTGGTATTTTGTTTATCCATAATACTGTTTTTCAATATGTCTCTTTTGATCATTGTTAAAAATGCATCTAAATGTGCCGACTTTCCTGTCGGTGGTGTCCATCCGGACCTAGTGGTGAATGGTTGGGTGTTGTAGGTATCAAGGTCTTCAGAGAAATGTTGTTTGAGTTTCATTTGTCTGTCAAATAAAAGGATGTCTCGATGTAGCTCTACTTTATCTATTTTGAGTGGTGTTGGACAAAATGATAGTCCTCTGCATAAAACTGTTTTCTCGGGGCATGTAGGTTTGTAGTCGCAAAGGTTGGTTATGTACTTAGAATATGAATGATTGGTGGTCTGAAACGTATCCTTGGCATTAATTTTAGTTTATTGGGATCTCTGGTTTTTATTGGGGGTAGGTTGTTTCCTCAGACTCAACTCTCTTTTGATGGATATTGTGATTTTCAAGATGATATTCGTGATTAGGTCAATTTGATCCGACTGGGTTGTTTCTTTGAGGGATTTATCTACTTCAGCTTAAGGGTTTCTTTGTTGCTTGCTTCGATGGATCCAATCATTATTTGTTAAAATTTTATTATTTGTGGTGATAAAGGGTTCGAGATTTTTGAGTTGATGAAAATCTCAATTTCAGACTTTTTGTGAAATGCAGACCTGATCTACAAAATTCTTTAGCTTTAGACTGCAATATTGTATATCCCTATATCTAATTAGTTAGAATGCCTTGAGGGTGTAGTGGTAATGCATCCTAGTTTCCATTACTGGTCACATACAAGGGGTCAAGGTCATTTGAAGGTCAAGATCACCTTGTGGGTACAGCTCATCAAGATGCATGCACCTGTGATTTAGTTTGGCGGCTGTATGTGGAAGGACTTCTGTGTTATGCACTAGTGGAGTCAGGGGGGGGGGTGTACCCCTCTAAAATTCCCCAACCATACATAAATGTAGACCCACAACCCTCAAAACACTCACAAGAATGCACTATTTCACAGCTTGAAATTGAAAAACTTTGCGAGGGAGTTCCCCCGCATACCAAGTGAAACAGGACGACACCCTTCTCACAGCATTGTCACTGCCTACATTTTTTAATATAGCCCCCCGCCCCCATAAACCTGAACTCCTGGATCCGGCACTGTTATAGTCAAGGTTAAAGTTTTATGACAGACAGACCAAAAACAACATGCCCTAATATATCGATTCGGAGGCATAAAAAGAATGAAATTAGTTTGGGCCTCTATACTGATGAACTTATGAATCTTAAATATAGGATATAAAATGAGAATTCCATGTTGCAATAAAATATATCAATTTATCAATATCAATTATTTTTTTAACTCAACTAGAACAATCCCTTAAAGTGATAAATACCCCTGCATCCCACACTGTCTTCAGGTTCAGTGAGTGTAGAACAGGACAGGATGTGACGCAACACAATTAGCCCCATTTCTGTAATGAGAAAAATGGGAAACATCACACTAGGGTGTAAATGGAGTGTAAAACTCAAGGAGCATTTTTATGATGTTTTTTCTACATTTCATTTTTTTCAAAATTGGGCATGATGCATGATGATTTCAGAAATTCTACACACCAGGCTTGAAATCCACCAAAAATACTTACCCCTAAGTAAGTCTTAGAGGCAAATTCCATCATTCTTGTGTGTCTAATAAAAATACCCAAACATTTAATACGAAATACTCAAGTAGATGACTTAAGTTGACATACATTTTTACCTTGTTAATTAGCAATATTTGCTAAGAAATGAAAAATTTGGTATTTTTATTAGAGACACAAAAATGATATAATTCTCCTCTAAGTATTTAAGTATTACTAAGCGCTAAATATCTTGAATGAATTCGAGCCTGTCAGGATATCGATAAATATCTAATTACAAGTACACAAGTAAACTGAAACAAGAGCCCTGCATATGAATGCCAACGCTTGTCATCTTAGGATTTTCTTTTTTAACCCTTTCCCTCATAGAGGACACCATGAAAAGACCTATGCGAACAGCATAAAACCAGATCAGCCTGCGAGTAACTCACAGGCTGATCAGGTTTTATGCTGTTCGCTGCTCCTCAGTGGTCTGGAAATGAGGATTTTATAATTAAATATGGTAAGGTTTAACTGTGGTTTTCTGCAGATCAGGCTTTATGTGGTACCTACTGAGTGTGTCAAAATGAGTCTATATGAGGGAAAGGGTTAAAAAGGGGAAATAAATTATGTCAAAATGGACCTAAGAGTTATAGACTTATTATGGTCCTAAATTGATGAGAATTTAACCCTTGTGACAGTGAACAATATAATTATCAAGTCTGATGACAAACAGTGTTAAGGCCAAGGTTAATAATGTTTTTCACCATGACATCGCTGCAAACACCAATGACACTACAGTAATGAAATAACTTTTTTTCTTTGAAAAACAGATTTATAAGCTAAAAAGAAAAAAAAATCTGGTGCTAAACATATATGATAGATCTGACCAGAGTGAATACATGCACTCTCCGTCGGATCAGATCAGCTTTCACTGTCTATATGTGCTGTAGTTTTAAACCTAATGTTATATTTGAAGTAATAAAACTTTACGAGGCTTTGCTGTACAGTATACTTACACAGCTGCCAAAACATCTCGCAAGGGTTATAAAAGATTGCATTGTCTGTGCTGAAACTTGGACATAAAATTCTGTAATTTCATACCTTTCGCTCTTGAAATTTCAAACACCCTTAAATGTATCCTGAAGACCTCTAGAGCATCAATTCACCAAAACCAAAGACTCTATCACCTGAAATCTACATTTTGATTACTCAAACATTGAATTTACTAGTTTCAATTTTGCTTCCTTATTGATTTCTTAATCTAATTATTTTAATCTTACCACCTTACTGCATCCATTGATCCACTGAAGCTAGAGCAGTGTTGAGTATTTCCGGATATCAGCTATTCTCGGATACTGCTGCATTTCACCCCCTAATTGCAAAGATATTTATATTTAAGGTGCATACTCATGTACCTTGAACTTCCCTTTCCATCTTTTGATATTTATCTGTTTATTTACATACAGAAAGAGAGTAAAAGAGAGTGAGAGTCTATATGTATTGAATATAATATAAACGTAACTACTTAAATATAAAAAGAAATGTAATTAAAATATTGCAAAGTATTTGATTTGCTGATCTTGAGTATTAGATACATACTTTATAATTATATTTATAAGAATATATTGTTGTAAATCCAATTGATATACCAAACATCTTTATCCAATGTCTTGAACCTTTTATTAAATTGTTTTTTGTTATTATTTCATAGTTTTATAAATCATACACATATTTGGAACGAGTCCACACCTCAAGGCCAAAACGTTCGATGTAACAACTTTGCCATTTTGTATGCCTGTACATAATTATGTTCCTGCATAAGTATTTTGCCATAACTTTGTCTATATAGTAACTATCAATTCTTAGTTAGTTTTGTGATAATGAAACAAAATTTGTTAGAGAACAGTGTATTTAATGTTTAGTATAGTACAGACTTTCACAGTTATCCAAGAATACCCTCCACTGTCAGAAAATATCCAACATTACATCAGGAACTAGTTCCCGGCCTATTACGAAAATATGAAAGCCAGCAGTTACAATCAACACACAAACCAACTTAAGAAGGGAACCAGCATAGTATTGAACTGAAAGTAATCCATGTTTTCAAAACATGTAAATTTAACCCTTCAATAAGCTTTTGGTATCCTGGAATACCCTAAACCGCTCTACTATTCATTTTTATATTCATTTTTTTTTTTCTTATAAAACTTTAAATTCTAAAACTGAATGACCTCACTGTGACCTTTTTTTTGTTTTCTTCATTTATTGCTATTTAATCAGGGTCTCTTTGTGTGTATAGAGATTCTGATTTAATAGATTATCTTTTTAATTGACCTAAAGGGTGTATGTAACAGTTTGCTAAATTTTCTATATAGACAAAGAGGGGAAATTTAATGTTCAATAGAATTTTTTTTTTAATTTTGCATGATTATAAAGAATCATAAAAGAAACATTTTTATGAAAAAATTGGGGGTCACCGTCTTACTTTCACTTTTTGAGTTATCTGCCCCTGAATGTGATATTTCAGCACTTTTAGGCCTAATCAAGGGCAGATAACATATGTTTAAATTTTCCCTCTTTGTCTTTATAGAAAATATAACATACTGGCACATACTTTAAATCAAAATCTCGTAGGTTGCTTCTTTGTGTAAAACTATTTCAAAACAATACCCTGATGTATATATTGAAAAAAAAACTATCCTGGTGTCATTAATCACTTAATTCCATCGATATTTAAAGCAGTATTAATCTGAATGAACAAAATGCAGGTGGCACTTACGTTGTGATAGGTTATACATCATTTTTATAGGGCAGCCATTACTGGGGGCTTACTCATAAAGAGAGCGATAAAACGTTGATAAACGGCTACTTCTGTACTTAGCATAATTATATTCTCAGCCATTTGCAAAAAAAAAAAGCTTGAAATATGCTTAAAATGTGTTACCTGACGTAAAGGAATCACACGCTGTGCTCGAGTTCCCGCCAAATGTTGAGATCTTCGTGCGCAACGTAACTCGTGCACAGGACATTCGGATTGCATCGATGATTTCCGGGTAATCAAAGTGTTGTGGGTATCGCATGTCAGTTATTAAAAAAAATCTTTTACTGACTTATATATATGATTATCTTTAGTGATTGTTTGCTTGTTTAAAACCATTGGCAATAATTTATGCTTATCAAACGGCAAGGAGGCCAAAAGGAAAATTATATATTTTGTATATTAATATTTTTGTCTTGTACATTAATACCGCTCGGAAGTTTAAAAAATTTTTACACTGGAATTCTAATTATAAGAAAAAGTAATATGATAAAATCATAAAGGATATATTGAAGTATAAAAATAGAAGATGCGTATTTGTCAAGGGTGAGCCTATTTTCGCTACATTGTCTTCAGTAAAAACAAGAAATATCTTCTTAATAAAAAGGTATTCGGCGTTGATGGGGATTAGTCATTTAGAATTTCACTTTACTGTGACGGTGAAACAGACTAAAATATACTGCTGTTTTATTTATTTATTTATTTATTTTTATAACAGAGATTTATATCAATGTGCATCTAAGAAAAGTGTTTTTATAAAACATTTATATTCTTAGTATAGAGTCTTATTCAGTCCGAGTACTCTATTGATTTTTCGTGATTACGAAGCATATATTTCAGGTAGTTGTCAAGAAAAAACAATGTGCGCAAACTTTTCCCCTTAGAATAAGCATTCAACCGTTCAAATATTCATTGCGTGATCATTCGTAAATAGATCAAGAGAGTTCAGACAGCTACGCCAAAAAAAAGGGGGTAAGAAACCCTCACAGTTAGCGATTTTTTTCGCGAATGCCGCTTCATTTGCGGACCAGATCGCCACCATGAGAGGCCAATCTACTTTGAAATTAACGACAAACAAGCTTCAATTTCACCAACAATACTAGGCGCTAAGTAATGCCGAATTTTTTAAGGCAGCAAGGCTCCTGTTGAAAAGCATCCGTAAATAGGCTAGAATTATTGTCCACTGCTTTGAAACTGAGGGTTAAAGCCCCGTTTTTTTTTTCTTCTTTCTTTCATGTTCTCTTTGATCATTTTATCTGTATCCCTAAGATCAGATTTAAATGCAAAAAATCAACAACAAAAAAACATTTAATTTTATTTCTATAATGTGTTGTATTCGTTGGCTAAAATATGATAAGTTGAATAACAAATATAGTGCCTGGTATATTGAACGTCTAAAAATTCAAAACCATTGGACAAAGTCTATTAAATTTTGGCAAGATCAGCCAAAATGCTTCTAAGAAAATTGTGGTAATATGTCTCTCAAGCATTTGCATTTAAGCGATATTTTGAATAAGGCACCCTGAGCATAAACATTCTAAAATCAATCTTTAAAATGAATGCGGTAGTGTCACAATTTATAATACATTTCAAATATTTTGAGTCGAAACAACCATTTAATATGTATGGTTTGACTGCCGAATGCTATTATATATTTATCACTAAAAAGAGACCTTTCAATGTATATTCGAGCTTTGGATAAGAAAAATGTCCGTAAGTCCAAACCTGTACGGTAAATATTGTTTTAATTTTGATTGATTGATTGATTTTTGAGTTTACCGTCGCTGCGACAGTATTTCAGTCATATGGCGACGTCCAGCTAATTACGGGTGGAGGAAGACCCAGAATGCATGGAGGCATCCGGGTAGAACCATCGTACCGCAAGCCAGCTGGAAGGCTGTCACACTGTCGGGACTCGAACCCACGCGGTGAGGGACTGAGTGAGTGTTAAAGTCAGCGACTTTACCCTCTCGGCCACCGAGGCCCCGTTTGAATTTTGGATAAAGGTGTTCTTTTAGACATACTGTAAAAAAGTACTATTTATTTTTCAATTCTCCATAGTGTCTATTAGGGTCAAACTACCTTTATTAACTAAACGCATCCCACCATTTTTCTTGTAGGAACTAATGAGTAACAATATTTATTGAATATTTGGGTATTTTTAATATACAAATAACAATAATGGAACTCACCACTAAGTCTTTTAAATATAACTTAGTGCTGTGTCAGAGTCTGATTTCAATAGAAATACGATATACTTAACTATATAAAGGCTCGAATGTATTTTCCTTTTCATGGTGAAAATATCATATTGATTATTGTTATTATTAAATACTGTTATGGAATGTTTAATTTTTCAACATAAAACTTATTATATCAAATTAGAATTATTTACCCGCGGACAGCCAGATGTAAAACTAAAATAGTTTAAAATCACAGACGTAGTGCCTCCGCAAAATAATAATAATAATAAAAAAAAGAATAAATAAATAAATAAATCTGAATATGGGGCACGCACGTGGAGTCATGGAACATATGAGTATGTGACATCAATTTTGAATATATATTATTCGGTATATTCCCATACATGCTTAAAGTGCTTTAAGTGTTCAATACTTACTGGACTAGTTTCTGTGAAAAATAGAGCGGTCATAGGAAAGAAAAATGTTCTCGTCACTCATGGGTTCGGCTTTTCAAGGAAAACTCATGAAATAACATTTCAGCATTCTCTCGCGTCTTTAAAATAAATGATCGCCTCGAGGTCAAACAGTTTAAATACAATACTACAATTAATAACTCCATTATGTAATATATGTATTTGTGTATATACATTGTATTGTGAAATTTATACAACAGCCAAACCAGTAAACAACTTTTTTTTGTAAAATAGAGTATTTAACACAAATAATACATACTCGTATCATTTTTATAACCACTAAAGGCATAGATAACATTTTATTTCATTTTTATTTGTTTTATTTTGGCTGGGGAAATGGGGTGTGGACATTTCATACGATCAACTTCACATTATCTTAATTTGAGAGTGGGAAAGCAGATCTGACAAAGATTACAGGAATCAAGCCTACACTTAATAATGTACTAGGGCATTTAAAAAATGTAACAACATGAAACGGTTGTGTACAGTGAATTTCTCTTATTTTTGGCTATTTTTCTCTACATCGAAAACTTAAAAAAGCAAACCTTGCATTCATTATTTGCTAATTATAAAATCATTCTAACAAAACACTGCCATTTTGAGGGGGAAAAAGACGAAACAGGAGCTCTTGGCATTGTGGTCTCCGTCTTTAAAATCTAAATAGGCTGAAACAGTCGGGTTTAGTTTGGCGAAATTAGGAATCGCAATTTTAATTTTGATTTCTGAAAGTACCCATCATACTTTCTATCTATATAGGCCTACTTGAAATAAGCATATATTCGGAGTAAAAAAATCCTTTCTGGCATTCGCTACGTTACTTATATAATTGAAACAATTTAAACGATATGACATAAGGGCCGATTTCAGAAAGAACACTTGCTTCAATCATACTCGGTTATGCAACATTTACTACCAACATTTAGCATCCGGATAGCTCGGTTTCATTGATCATTAAGCAAAGTTTAACTTGATTTTGCGCGATTTTATTCGGTGCAGTCAGATACTACCACTGGATATCGACTCTGCTGCACAAGGTACAAGTGCAAAACCACTAAATTTAATCTTTAACCGAAGGGTATGGTTTACGTACGATTAAACTAAGGCCAGCGATTACACGTACATTGTTCACTAGTTATATCTGTTTTAACATAATATCAACAGATATTAATTGAAAAGTTTTTTTTTTCTTTTTTGGTATATAAAGCTGACCAGCCGAAGGTTCTGGGAGACTACCCTTGGAAGTCTACGTAGTGATATACATCTGGTACTGAATTAAACTGGTGTCAGCTATCATTGTATTGTGTCAGTTTACCCTTTCCCTCATAGAGGACGCCATGAAAAGACCTATGCGAACAGCATAAAACCAGATCAGCCTGCGAGTAACTCGCAGGCTGATCAGGTTTTATGCTGTTCACTGCTCCTCAGTGGTCTGGAAATGAGGATTTTGTAATTAAATTTGGTAAGGTTTAACTGTGGTTTTCTGCAGATCAGGCTTTATGTGGTACCTATTGAGTGCGTCAAAATGAGTCTATATGAGGGAAAGGGTTGATACGACCATAACACCACAGTAGTTTATATTGGTTAGGATATCAAAAAAAAAAGAGAAAATGCTGAGATTTCACATTTATTTGAAGTAGATTGCAGATCAAGAGATCAAAACAAATTAAATAGGAATCACACACAAAGCTCTACACAATTTATTTTGTACGATATCTGTGTGACTGTAATCAAACAACTGTTGCTTCTACATAACTTAAGACTTAGTAAAAGTACTTCCTTGGGACTCATGTTAAGTTTTTACAGCTATCATATAACCCTATTTAAATGTTCTTGGGGATTTGCTATTTTCCCTCTTTATTACAAAACAAGCCTGATTGACCGCCTTCTACCCACTTGCTCTAAGAAGAGTTAATTCTTTAAAAATATTTAAGTATATATATTGTTTTTTGGATATTGTTAAATTCCAGAATCAAAAACTAAGTCTACTTTTATTGTTAGTACAAGTATTGTTGGACACATTTTTGTTGAAATAGTTTCTGGTGTGGTTTGTCTGATTTTGCTTCTACAAAATGGTGTAGGAGCTTTATTAGAGGGGGGGCTTTCAAATGATGGATATATTTTCATATATGTATCTTCATTGAAATGTACAACCTAATTAGTATAAAAAGGGTTCCTTTATTATTACCAGTTTCTTCAACAAATCAGAACCAGACTTTATTTCTTATTAGTTCTTTTACAAGAGATTCCTGGAAAAGTCTTGAGTTGTTGAAGTTAACTGACATAGCTGAACACTAAGGCATTGGAATTGTGACACACTTACTTATTGATAAGGAAGACAAAATAAATATAAGTAGATATAAGTCCTATATATCAAATTAATTGATTGTGCAATGAAAATGATGGCCATATGAGGTCTGCACTACATTATCACTGGAATAAACTAGAAGTTTAACTTTGTAAAACTGACAAACTACCCTGAAACTCAAAATATAGACAAAGGTCCCATAACCAAATAGACTGAAGATGTTTTTAACACTATTCCCACAGATCACTGTTCGTATCTACTTTTCCACTTATGAAACTGTTAAACTCAAGTGTTATTGCACAAATTCATTCCTAGTTCACATGTGATAAGAGTTACACAGGCTGAACATGATCAAATGTGTGATGGCAAATTAGGAAATTTTCTTAATCCTCAACATGAAGTAAAATGTCAAAATAAAATACTGAACAATGAATACAGATTATACACTATTGATAATTAAGTTACAAGCAGCCAAGGTGTACAATTTGTAAACTATCATTCATCATAATAAGACTTGTAAAACATAGCTACTTCCAAGAAAGTACAACCATAGCACATTTAAAGCACTTTTTATAAGAAGAAAAACCTCAATAAGCTTTCCATTTCATTCCTCAATCATATATTATATACCGGTACTACATTTATAATCTATAATGTTGTTTTGTATTTCAATGCAATGTATTGTAATGAACTGTTTCACATTATATAATACAAATGAATTGGTTTAATCTAAAGCATTTCTTTTTAGAACAAGATCATCATAGGCACAATCTGATAAATATTGATTAAGTTGTATATAATGATAACTATACAATATCCATAACTATTATACAATGCTCAACGTAAAGTAAATGTAATTTTTTCAATTTTCTGAATTCAAATAAATACATGGATTTTGAACCGCATGCAGATTCTGCTACCTAAACCAATTACATTTCTGTACTTGTTTATTAGTTTTTTAGGAAACATCATTGTAAAGTTTATCATATTGTAAAGTCCTCTACACAAAGACAGAGCAAACAGGTATGCATTGCTTGTTGTGATTTTATTTGTCATTTACATCAAAAGCTTTTCACATATTTAATGTTATAGCTTTTTGAATACCAAGCTTTTTGTCTTAAAACTGATGATCATACGCATTATATTCTTATTCACAAAGCTTGTACATAAGTGACAACCAAATATATTAACACTAACATATCACAAATTGCAAGTTCCATATCCAAATTATGCTACACTTAAGTGCAATTTATATAAAAGTGCTATAATTGTCCAGTCATTATAGAAAAGTGCTGCTCATTGCTGAGAATAGAGATATTGGTTACTTCTCATGGGAAGTGCTGAAACATTGCAAAACTGTGCCAATCAATGTAAAATCCCTGTATGATCAGCAAATGTAAATCACTCATAACAAGTTGATTTCTGGACTTAACATGTCACAGTGTCTGAAATATCTGTTAATAACTAGCCTCCTAAAAAATCAAGAAAAATGTTTCAGATGTGTGATTTATTCTAGATGTCCCTCACTGCATGCTCCCTAGAGTGGACATGGCTGCTGTCAACTTCTCTATTTCTACTGACAGTTCATTTTTCTGAAAAACAAAAACACATTTTTTTAAAGTTACCTCTTTCCTTATATGTATAGAAACAGATATATAGATTATATAGAGGGTATTTGTTTCTTTTGAGTGGATATGGGTTATATTTCATCAAGTAGTGATACAATTACAATATTTTCACGAACATGTAGTGAGAGTTAAAATGTTAAAAGTTTACCACTTTGAGATGAGATATATTCTATATAAACTCAACACAAACACATTTTCTTTTTATTTTATGCTAGCTGCTGCTACATACCCGTTATAGAGTAAACAATAGTGTTCTTTGGAACACACGTGTCACCTGCTGAGGCATGACAAAAAAGTGTGACGGACAAGTGTGATGGAAAAAGTGTGATGGACAGATGACGGAAAAGTGATTCCTATGTGTCACCTCAGCTTACAGCAGGTGACACAAAAAGTAGTTCCTCCAGATCTATATCACTCTCACTGTGAGATATGGATTTTATCTCATGAATAGAATTCAGCAAAGCTATATAGACAGACTACTAAACATGCATAAAAGAAGTCAAAACCTTGCAAGATCAACTGACCATAAAACAATCTCATTTTAAGAGAGTCTACCATATTAGAAAATTGTTTATATACCAATCCATAGACAAATGGTATACCTTTTCTGTGTTCTGTTTGCGTACATCCTCGGGCACCTTGACCTCATAGTCGGCAATCGCCATTGCGTCCTCCACCTTCTTGAGCTGGACAGTCAGTCGTTCTTTCTTCCCGGTGAGCTTCGTAAGCTCCTTCTCTATGTCTATCAATCCCTAGGGAATGAAAAGTTTAACATTTTGAAGTTCATTAATCTTACGATGAATGGACAGAGAGCAGTGTGTCTCATTATATGAAAATCTTACTAACACTGACTGCAGTGTCAACATGGTCCTAAGACCTTCTACTACTACTGTTTACTGGCTACTATCATAAATGATGAAGATATTGGAATTTTTTCAAGGAGGGTATGAATCTTGGTCAATTGGGAGTAGTATTCCTTGTATTATATATAGCCTTTCATGTCAGACCTGTTTGGTCCACTGAGCCATTGTTCTTCTTGATGTTTGAGTAATTTTAAAGAGCTAGAGGAAATCAAATTTCCAAACAGGTGACCAAGGGTATAGCCCATCCTCCTTTTCACTATGTTAAGTGGGAGTATAACAAGTACCTTGATCATCAGGTGTGTCTCACACTTGGCTGACACAGTCTGTACAGCACAGCCCGGGGGTGGGGCCTGGTCCACCATGATCTGGACTGTCCCAGACAGAGAGAGCACCTGTAACAGGTCAGGGTGGGTCCGCAGCTGGTTGGCCGTCTCCTCATCGCTACACTTGATGTACACTGTAATACAGGGGAAGGGTACACTTAAGAGTACATTGCAACAGAAGAACAGGGTATGTCTTAATGATGATGTTAAAGAGAATGATATACATAGTATTCTATCATGAACAATTCATAATCCTAAAATAGTGTCTAAAGTCCTGATACTGAAAATTTTCTTATTTGAATGAACATCAAAAGCTGCTTCTAAAGTGGATGCTAGCAGTATGTATTAGGTACACAATTTGCGGTATAAAATTTATAAAACTTTTTTTATAAGTATTACTGTCAAACTTCGGTGACTCGAACACTGAAAACTAGATCACCATACTTTACTTGAACACATTTCAAGGTCCCGGCAAAACTGTTCTTTATTGTTCGACATGTGATGTTCGCCGGCAATTTAACTGCAACCTGCAGTGCAACGTGTTTTTCACACATTGTGAGATTGGCACAGGCATTTATTAATTATTCTTATTAAAGTAATTTGCTAAATGTTACTTGTTTCATTTGAGCTGATATTTATGTTATCTAATTGTGCTATATTTGTGGATTATTCACAACTTTTTTCGGAATATGCAGAAAATGTTATGACTTGCATGTTGGCCGATGTATGTGTAAATCTACATGAATGAAATGAAAATCATCATTGAGGTTTGTGCTTTCATAATTGATTTTGTTAGCTGCTGCTTAATGGATTTATATTTTATTTAAAGAACAAAAGAATGACAAAAAAAAGCGTATTTTATTTAATGATACCTTTAATATTATTTGCCGATGTTAGAATAAGAAAAATGACAAATACGATTATTTACTTTAATTGATCAGTGCTAAAAGAAGGCCTAATAATAAATAATATCTTTTTAATACATGTATGTACATCATTATAACCACGGTTGGGTCGAACCACTGATGACTAGAACTAATTGCTGTTCCCCCAGCCTGTTTGAGTCACCGAAGTTCGACTGTATATCATATTTTTATTAATAGTAACACGCAATCATCATTATATCACCTTCATAATTTGATGCAAGTCAAATAACTTTGAAATAAAATAGACTCTTACAATCAGGTTTCATTTTCGGCGTGAGATTGTAGTCCCCACGTATAGAGCGTACAGACTTGACCACGTTCTGTACAAATTCTACCTCCGTCTCTAACTCAAGCTTCCTCCATGGATACTGAAGTTAAAAACATGTCACATGTCATGTCAATCACTGTACCACTATAATGCATAGCCATAATTACAATTGTTTATGGGTCAACATTTTGATGCCACATACTGAATTCTCATGAAATCATAGAAATGTGCACTATACATGAATGTTCACGGTTAGTACTGGTAAATCTTCCTTGTACTTGGTGCTCAGTAAGTAACTGGTGTCTGGATAATGTGACTTTGTGTGGTATCGTGTTACTTTTCTAGGGTGAGATACTGCAGTGAGGCAGAACTATATCTGTGTCATATAAAGAAAAGTCCCAAAATGACTGAATTACCATTAATGGGATGTTAAACCCAAGCAAACAAACTAATAATAAGTGATATTTTATATATAGAGGATATTTGTTTGTTTTGAATGGATATGAGTTATATCTCATTGAGTAGTGATACAATTTCATATTCATGTAGCGTGAGTGAAAATGTGAAAATTGTATCACTTCAAGATGAGATATAACCCGTATCCACTCAAAAACAAATTTTCTTTTATGCTAACTGCTGCTACTTTTCCTTTAAAAGTTAAAAAAAGTAGTCCCGGCAGATCTATATCATCAAACTGTGGGATACAAATACTATCTCACTGATAGAACACAATATTTCATCAGTTAGCATAAAATAAATATAAATATCTGCATTTTGATAAACAATATCATCTCTCCTAGTTAAGTAATAGGAGAAAAGATCCATCACAAAGAAAAGTGGTGAATATGCTTTTATTAACCCTTACAATGCTGTGAGCACTTGAGACTACCTTTACGACCAGTGCAGACCAAGATCAGCCTGAAAATTTGACTTATCATGGTCTTCACTGTTTTGCTATTCAGTCAATTAATTTTCAGCAAGCACCCCCATAAACAACTAATACAGAAGACAAGAGGGCCAAGATGGCCCTAGATCGCTCACCTGAGAAAAGTATCATTCATTGCCTGTACAAAACAGATTGCTTCAGAATTAATATGATGAGGTGAACCAATGTTCAGGAATTTTCTGACCCCATCCACAAAAGATATCATCATGACAAACATTCTGCCAAATTTTGAGGATGATTGGACCAAAAATGTTGCCCTCAGAGTATAAACAAGATTTTTCTAAGATTTGACCTACTGACCTACTTTTTGATCCAACCTGACCCATTTTCGAAAGGGTTCAAGATATATCAAGACAAACATTCTGACCAAGTTTGAGGAAGATTGGATCAAAATTGTGGCCTCTAGTGTGTAAACAAGATTTTTTCTAAGATTTGACCTACTGACCTACTTTTTGATCCAACCTGACCCATTTTCGAAAGGGTTCAAGATATCATCAAGACAAACATTCTGACCAAGTTTGAGGAAGATTGGATTAAAATTGTGGCCTCTAGTGTGTAAACATCAAAATTGTTGATGGACAACAAGATTTTTCTAAGATTTGACCTACTGACCTACTTTTTGATCCAACCTGACCCATTTTCAAAAGGGTTCAAGATATCATCAAGACAAACATTCTGACCAAGTTTGAGGAAGATTGGATCAAAACTGTGGCCTCTAGTGTGTAAACATCAAAATTGTTGACGGACGACGGACGACTGACGACGGACGACGGACGACGGACAATCAAGTATCCCAAAAGCTCACCCTGAGCTATGCTCAGGTGAGCTAAAAAAACAAGTCTATTCTAAGAAATTTAGCATGGTACAGATTAAAGCTTTCTAGAATTATCAAACATATACCAAGAAACATATCAAGGTAACAATAAAGACATATCATAACTAATATTAGAGAGGAAAACAAGAGTTTACCATTAAGTGAAAAATAAAGACAACATTCAAATTATTATACAAAAGCTAAAACTTGCAGGTATTGGTCAGTTACAGGAATCTGTGTGCCCATGTCAATATACATGAGCTCTAGGAGTATCACTACTGGTGCTTTAATACCTTCACCATGAAGGAGGATCAGAACAAAGTGACTCCCTTATATCTCCCACCAAACTGCCCTTTAATCTTTTTTTATGGTAATGTAACTTACATCCTGTGGTAGTGGGTACGCTGTGACACACAGACTAGGTGGCTCATTCTTGGTTCTCCGTGGCAATCGCTGGAATAACTCCTCGGTGACAAATGGCATTATGGGATGCAGGAGACGTAGACCCGTATCTAGACAAGTGTATAACACATCTTGACAGACTTCCTTTGCCTCAGCATCTGTACCATACACAATAGGCTTGATGTATTCCTGGAAGTCAGAAAGATAGTTTAGAAGATTGTGAAAAGTGAACTGCACCTCTAGATAAATATCATTAATCTTTCCAGTTCTTTATTTAGAAAAGTTAAGCTCTTCCTCTAACCATTTTATTAAAGGGAGTAAAACCTCGATAATAAGACCACTATTGGGTCCATCTGAAAGTGGTCTTATTATTGAGTTGGTCTTATTATTGAGTTTGATCTTTTCATAAATATTTCATATCAATGTTGATCAAATTCAATACTTTTTTTTTTTTAATTTTATAGATGAAAATAATATCTCTTGAATCAATTTAATGTTTTTAAAAAGTTTTGTTATGAAATTTCTCTAATTTTCGTATAATTATCAAAGTGATTGCTTATTCAATTGTTGTAATAATAAGATTTTTTTAATTATCCAGTTGCCTCCGACTTTTCCCCGTGCTGTTTTGATTCAAGACAATTTCTCTTGAATTTAAAGATCTTAACGTTTGATTTCAGTTTTAAAGCAAAGTCTTTGGAAAGTAGTTATGAAAGTGATTGACTAATATGACGGGATATCTAATTCTATTTTAGTAAAGTTTTCGTGGGAAGTCTTCTTGCCAATTAACGACTGTCAAAACTTTACTCAATCGAAACGCGTCACGGTGATTGTTACTGCTAATCAGGGGCAGCTCATCTGGACATATAACAATTACTCATTAGCTTGACAGCAAATACAGCCGTAGATCCCAAAATTGCTCTCTGTTACGTAATATTACCCATCTCACCCATTGTTTTCACTCTCCACCGAATCTTATCTACCGTGTTATCAAAACATCCGAATTACGGCACGTGCGACCTTCACCTGTACCGGAAACCAGATGTCGTAAAATGACAACTTGAATCAACTTTTTCACAGGACCATTGTTCGCATTATTGAGGTCAAAAGAAGACTAATTTTACGATTTGGTCCGATTTTAGTGGTCTTTTTACGCAATTTTGAGTTGCCCACTTTAATAAGGTGAGCGACCATTGAAATATATAGAGAAAAATTCGGGTCTGGCAAAATGTGCCCGTAATATTGAGTTGGTCGTGATAATGAGTTGGTCGCAGAGTGAGGTTTTACTGTATTATCAATTCATGGTTTGATCAGCTGTTCACAAATTGTATCACAAACAAACCTATGTGTTTTTCTGTGTAAATTAAAATTATCACTAAAAGTGATTAATACCCCTGTATCCCACCTTATCTTCATGTAACGTGAGTGTAGGATGGAATATGATGAGCGTGCCCCCACTACTTTGAAGCAGGGGTATAATCAGGTCAACAACTGGTCACATGATGTCTTTAATACTGGATAATTTGATCAGCAGTAAGAATGCTGCTGTAATTATTTGAGAGGTCCACATGGCTTGCTCAGAATTGTTTTAAAGGAATGTACATGACATGATAATTATCAACTAAATTGAAATATTCCTTAAATAAAAAAAACAAAAAAAAAAAAAACAATGAAGTGAATATCAGTTTCAAAATTTAACCACCGACTCCTTATACACCAACATCAAAGAAATCCAAGTGCAATACATGTACTTACTAGTGTATTATACAGCATAGCACATCATATACATGATCAAGACTGGTCAGGCTGGTGTGAGGATGATGTAGCAGGCTGCAGTATCATACCATATGTATGGTAGGTACAGGCCCTATGCTCTAACAACATGATCTTAGGTTCAAACTTGGTATCATCCTCAAATCAAATCCCTATTAAAACTTTTGGGCATAGTTTTGAGTCTAAGCATGAGAATCGTACATGAACACCATTTTTATTTTCCAAAACACAAGGTCTGGCCACAGAAATATAACCCATCGCTTGGTTCCCAGCTCCAACCTGTGTATCACACTTACCAGGTACCAGTCACACAGCTCGTACAGCCAGAAGACGTAGCAGGCCTGGGTTGCGACTGGGAAGTCGTAGGTTTGAAACCCTTCCTGGCAGCTCTTGACACAGCTGCTCAACTTACTCAACACCCACAGGTCCATCTCCTTCTCCTTCCCACTCAACTGTAATACAAGGGGAGATAACTCATATGTAATACAAGGGGAGATAACTGTACATGATACAAGAGATATAACACAACAGGGTATAACTATTTTTTTTTTGATATACAAATCAAATCAAATGAAGGGAAATTAAACTCATTCACTCACACTAAATTGTAAAAGATAATGTAGTAAAACACATAAAGAAATACAGTCAAACTTGTATTAAGCAGCCACCCAAGGGACGGGCCACAATTGGCTGCTTAAGACAAGTTGGCTGCTTAAGACAAAATATAGTATCGGCCATTTTTGATAGTACATGTCAATGCATATATGCTTGCTTGTATGTATTTATGTATGAATTTTTACCTTTTTATATGTATATTATACCTATACACAAAGTCTTTCTTCCCCCCTCCCCCTTTCAATTTTTATCTCTTTCACTTTCTGAGTCTTATATCCATAACAAAGTACATGTAAATATTAACTGATAAGCACATGTATGAATATATCAAAAATAAACATGTATCTTAAAAAAGTTAAATAACTCATAAGTGGCCAGATACAGGAACTTGTTTTGATATTTCGTCGAGAAACCAGCGGTAACCGATATCGTTAAATTAACGTTGGGTGTTGCTCGCCATGATCTTTTTAGCTCTAAATTTTTGCTCTCTCAAACTCTCCAAGTAATTCCCGTTCTCTTTTTGAGATATTCTGGATCTGAGTCAAGCCATCGTTAAATTCATCTGCGATTATTCCCAAGCTTTTCCCAGCTTCGGGAAGTTTCAGAACTTTCATTCTGTTTTCTAGCGTCAGACATTTTCGTTTAGACATGATGGCATACGCGGACATTATGTTCTAAATATTCCATTATATCACTAGCGATTTCTTGTATCTAGCAGCAAACAGTTGATGTTCTTTGATCAAACAATTAATAAAAACACATATATAACTCTCAAAAAGATAAAAGATGTCCACATATAATTATGTATTCATAATTCCAACATTAACACCGATCGGCGTTCATCTAGTCAGCCGAGCAAATCGAACGTAGCAGAATCGAGTGCATAACTGTTCATATAAATGATGCGTATTTCATCAAACTTCAAACTATGCTTAGATAAAAGGCAATCGGGAATAATTTAAACACTCATTGATGGTTGATTGGTTAAGCTAGCCCTTTGCAAACAGCGTGACGTTAGCAAACACTGTAAGTTTGCCAGCGGAAGAGTGCCAATTATGCCTGAGAGTGGAGAGCAGGGGATTAATGGGCACGCGTTCGGTGCGGGTTCACACCAGCTGATTGACCGCTAATTAGGACTCCTTTGAAGTATGATTATCCCCTTTTAAGGTGACCGCTGACCGCATATGACAAGTGACCGCTTATTACACGACAATTAAAGAAGAATTTGCTCGGGAGGACCTGATATGACCGCTTACGTCATGGTGACCGCTTAACATACGTGACCGCTATCACAAGTTTGACTGTATATAGGATGCTCTCTGAGTTCATCATAAGATTGTATCATGTTTCACAAGTGAAATAATAAATTCATTGGTTTTATCTATTTTCTTCCTATTTCTCTGTTTTTGTTTTGCTATATTAGATGTATAGTCCAACATAACTTTAAGAAAAGCATGGTTTTCCCCTATCAGAAACAGTTCATGTCCAAGCCTTAAAGGCGTACACTTACAGCAGAGGTTGGTTTGGTTTGAAGTCAGAGCCCAGGATGTTCAAGGCAAACCTGGTGGCGTTCCACATCTTGTTACAGAAGAATCTGTATCCTTGGACACGAAGCACATCAAGGTTGATATCACGACCTGCAGCAATACAGGGGAGATTACTGGTGGAGGATTCAGGGGAGGTAATTCTTTACATATGCATCATATTCACTCTCCAGTTCAAAATATCATGTTTCTATAAAAAAACTTAAGAACACAAAAATAATATTCAAAGTCAGTCTCAAAACTTTGAGACATTTAAATATCATGAATCTCATTGGTGCATATTAAATCACAATCAAAAGTCAAACGTATACTAATGAAAAATTCCTGAACTGTAAAATTTATCTGTAATATTCTACTGATTTAATACCCATTTTTTCACAATTTATAATAAACATCAAGAGGTGGTGTTAAAATATAGATCTGGTACATTCTGAAATAGTGAGTACAGTACCGAAAGATAGATAGATAGAATTGATGGGACAGACTGACAGACAAAGCGGCAACTATATGCTCTCCCATTGAGGAGCATAAAAAATAATTTATTTAATGAGAAAAAAGGGGTATCCTAAAACTTTACAGTGACTATAATAAATCACATCTTTAACTTCATTTTCTTTTTTTGCTTCTACGGTAAATAGATTTTTAGCAGTTTACATTTAAATGTTAGACAAAACTTGAGAACACAAACGCACACTTATCTGGTATTCAACAAAGATATCAGCAAGGAAAAATAAAATTTGATTAAAAAGACATGTATAAAAACCATTTTTCACTGGCTATTACCTACCCTGAGAAGTGTAAGCTATGAGGGCAAATCTGAGGGCATCTGTTCCACACTCGGGTATACCGTTCGGGTAGTCAGATTTCTGTAATGTTACATGGTAAGTTTGTCAGTATGTAATATTTGTTTCTATTATACAAGTAAACCAGTCCCAGTGGTCAAGTGGTAAGAATAACCCTAGTCACACACCACTACTGACCCTTGCCCTCTCAAAAGCTTGAGAGGTTGCAGGTTTGATCCACCAAAACTGCTGACATAGTTCCTTGTTACTTGTCTCCTGTGTGATGTTACAGTCATGCGAACAATATCTCAAAATTACTGAAATAATGTCAGTAAGATGTTAAATCAAAACAATTAATTGCACAAATAAAACTAAGAATAAAATTAATTTGTAGAAATCCTTTCTTCACTTCAAGATGCCAAAATATCAAACCTTACAACACAAGTTTCATGTACCTGCCCATCCTTTGCTTTCTCGAATTCTTTTTCATCCAAGTTTCCTTCTTCTAGTCTCTGGTGAAGATTCTGAAAAAAAGAAAAGAAAATCCAAATGTTGTATGGTGGACCTTTCCAGTTTAAGCAGGGAAGTTTTTTTGTTTTTGTTAGCCCAGACTTCATTTATTTTTAAATAAAAAAATTGCAATTCACGACTTGTTCAACTGCTATTAACAGTTCAAAATCAACTCAATATTTATATACCGTCACGAGTCATACCAATGTTCATTACATTATTTTGACAGTTGCTAAGTCAGAATAGTAAGGATTAAGTCTTAAAAATTCATTTATTACATTCATTTTATTAAAGATTTAATAAGGATGAACAGGGTATAAATCGGTACTCGTACTTACAGAATGCTTGATAGTTTACCTCTAGAGAGATTCCGGTGATAACGTCCAGGGGGTCGATGACATTCCCCAGTGTTTTACTCATCTTCCTGCCGTGGGCATCCCTCACCATGGCATGGAGGTACACCTGTAACACAGAACAGCCTACAGGTAGAAAACAACAACAACAACAAATTTTTTCCTTTACTTTCATGCCGTTCATATTTCTTTTTGTTTTGTGTGTGTGTATTTGTGTGCCATTTTAATGGTTAATGGCTAATTTTTTGTATAAATACATGAGATTCATGTGAATATAGGTGCTTACTCTTGATCCATTTCAAAGTCATGTGGAAGCAGTTGAAGTAAAATTATAAGTATAAACAATCTGTTTACCGCTGACCTGATATTACACATCATCAAATGCATAATGCTGTCAAACATAAGAGTGAAAAAGTAGATAAAGTATCTATTCTAAATAGATTTACTGATCCTGGACACACCTTTGACACACACACAATCAACTGTTGTCATCAGCATAATGTATAACTGCATGTAAATCCTAGACCAAGGGAGATAACTCTCACCTCAGAGAAAGGCAGTTTTCCCATCAGGGCGCGGCCCATAGTGACCATTCTGGCCACAAAGAACATTGTCCCCCCCCGGGTAGAACTTCTCTAGCTCAGTGTCTGGTGGAATAATAAAATAGTCATAGTTTTCTAAATTTTAATTTAAAAATGATGGTAATATTAAATAACAAAATTTCAGTCTCTTTTTAATGTTGTTCCATTATATTTATGATTTACAAAATATCAATAAAAAACTACTACCCCAGCCCCCTTTTTATGTATCAAAATTAAACAAATTCAAATAAAGCTTACATATACTCTCTTTTCTGTCTGCCTTAAGTAATATTAAATTTTGATTTAGAAAACTGCTCTGAATACCAGTAGTTACACAAGAGAGTTTCTTTGGAACAAATGTGTTGCCTGCTGAAACTTGAGGGAAAAGATGAGAAGGATAGACAGACTGACAGATAGACGACGGAAAAGTGATCCCTATGTGTTATCTCTGCTTACAGCAGGTAAAAAAAACTTTAAATTTTTATTTGACATGTTTTGTTGTGTTTGACATGTGTCACCTGCTGAAGTGTGATGGCGAAGTGTAATGTAAAAGACAGATAGATGACTGAAAAGTGACCCCTATGTGTTACCTCTGCTTACAGCAGATGACAACAAAAACTGTCAACTTTTTGTTTGAATTTGGAAAGTAACTTATGAGAAACGAACCTATGACATCTCTGCTATAAAGTTTACACTATCACTAATCAGCTATCTATAATGGTCATTTAAGTTGCATTGTTTCACAAATGCCTTCTGTTTGCAAGAACTTTGCATATATCTTACCTGGTCTGGCCATCCAAATATAGAGAATGGGAAAATACCCGATGAAAACCATGTGTCCAACACATCTGGGTCTGAAAGGGCACATTAATATAAGTGTATAAGAAGTATGGTCTTACCAATAGAATAAATGGATACAAAACTTCAGTCAGAATCCTGCAGTGGAATAATTCCTACTATTTCTTCCTGAGACATTAATATCACGACTATGTCAGACCATTATTTCCATGTTAATATCTCAGTATGTATTTGTTACACATTATTTTTTTAATCATACATTCTACTGAAATTGATGAATACATCTTCACAAGAAATACAAAGAAAACCCTGTTTGTTGCAAACAAGATATAGCAATCTTTTGGGTATATCAAACAATTTTTCTGGCCAACTCTTAACCTTCTTTATAGTGTGCGCGCGCACACGCACATGCACACACACACACACATACACACAGAGTTTTGTATTGTAATACTATCTTAGCAAGGTATCCTGTTTGTGAGTCATACCTCACTATTATGGTTTGTACCTCAATCTGTATGTAAAATGTTGTCATAGCAAGGTACATTTTCCAAAGTATACCTCGGTATGTAATTCACATTGAAATTAACAATTATTTCAGCCTCAAAACCAAACCAAACATAAACGTTACATACAAACAAGAACCCTAACCCTGACCAGACACTGAAAAAACAAATCAACATACATAGATCAAAATTCCCAAAATGTTTACATAACACAGACATAGAACACCATGTTACCTTGTTCAAGACGAACTTTATCAGGAGAGACCTTGAACTTGTCCGCGGCCTTCTGTCTTGCCTCTTCTTCAGTCCTTCCAGTAAACCAGTAGTCTTCGTCAGTGTCCTTACCCGCTGGGACGCTGGGGTCATCAAACCTTGCAAAGTATGCTGGGATACGATGTCCCCACCATAACTGCCGTGAGATGCACCAGTCCCTAGAAATGTCAGATACAAGTCATGAACTCTTTGAGCTGATAACAGTTACCATCTGCTTTTCATGTTAAATAAATGAACCTTTATTATCAATATTATACAACAAAAGGACCATAACCTTTGCAGAAGATGCCAACTCTAGTCTTCTTCTATTCATGCTTTTGGACAGTGAGCTGTACAGCACTGGAGATAATGGACATCAAATATATCAGAATTTATTATTCATCAAGAGAATGTACAGTTGAAATAAACATAGAATATTGAGTATATTAACAGAGTGCATAAAGGCTAATAAAAAGGGAAGACAAGCACTGAAGCCTGTCATATGAAACCAGTCTTTTTCAGATAACTATTCAGAAATTCCAAACAAGTACACTACTAAATGACACTTATAAATATTAAAGAACAAGCAACTCCTATTTCATAAAGCATAGAAAACATACAGGGCTTTTTCCACGCTGTATCAAGTTTTGCTAGATTTAAAACCAACAGCAGTACCCAGTCTTGACCAACCCGTGAACCGTACCTGGAATTTTCCAGCCAGTTGTACCAGGTTTTCTCGTGCATGTCAGGTATGATCTTCAACTCTCCCTCCCTCACTGCCTTGACAGCGTCGGCGGCCATGTCCTTCATGTCTACGTACCACTGAGGCTTCAGCAAGGGCTCTATCACATCCTTTGACCGACTGTGGTGAGTAGTTATTGATAAACGTTTGTTGGTAAAATCTAGATACATATCTTATGGCTAGCTGTAGAGAGTATTTATTGATGAACATTTGTCAGTGGGAATTATAGTTTTTTTATAATAACTAGAACTATCACTGAAGATGATTCATACCCCCACCCCCATCTTTGACACAGGATGTATTCACATGACACATAAAACGAATGTTTACACATAGGATTTGGGCTTATAAGCTGCCAAAAAAAACCATTATCACTAAAGGTGATCAATACCCACACCGGAAGTCTGTCATGTGTAGGAATACAGTTTCAAAAGTTTGCGTGAGTGAAAGACTACATGTATGTAAGGTTTAAAGTTAGTGTGAGCAATGGTTCAAAAGTTTTGGACAATGCTAAAAAGTTTTGACAGACAGACAGAGAGACACACATACAGACACACAGAAGAAAACAATTTGCCCCCAAGATCTGTAGCTGAGGAGAATAAAAATGCAATCTAATTATGGTTCACATCCATATTTATTGTTTGCAAAAACCTGTCTTTAGGAATTTACATTGTGGTTTTCTTATGCACTGCACTTCCTCTCATCAAGATCAATCTACATATGAAGTTTCATCAACCTAGCTACTTTAGTATTGGAGTTATGCTCCGGACAAAATCAAAAGATTAAAAATGACAAAGGGCAATAACTCCTTTCAAAATACATGCAGAGTTATGGTTCTTGTGCACTGCACTTCCTCTCATCAAGATCAATCTACATATGAAGTTTCATCAACCTAGCTACTTTAGTATTGGAGTTATGGTCCGGACAAAATCAAAAGATTAAAAATGACAAAGGGCAATAACTCCTTTCAAAATAAATGCAGAGTTATGGTTCTTATGCACTGCACTTCCTCTCATCAAGGTCTATCTACCTATGAAGTTTCATTAACATAGGTACAGTAGTTTTGGAAAAATGCTCCGGACAAATATTTGTAGACCAACCGCCGGACCGACCGCCGGACCGACCGACCGACCGACAGGGTGACTCCTATATACCCCCCCAAATTTCATTTGTGGGGGTATAATAATTTGTCAGTGAATACAATAAATACATATCCTTTGAAGCTGTAAAGAGTACTTAATTTATAAACATTTGTTAAAAAAAACAGACTGAGCCCTCAATGAAGGTGATTCTAATGCTGACCAATGAAAACTGATTCAGAATCTTCAACACTGGACATGACACACAACATTACAACTATACCATGTGACAATAGAAGACTATGTATTGGAATGGCTACCTTGATAATGGTTTAAACTGATTTTACATGTAAGTTTCGAAGAAAATTTAGCAAAAGACCCTCTGTTAAGAATAAGGTAGGGATAATCATCCCACAGGTGCCCTGACCCCCTCACCTGCAGGTGGGAACCACCATGGGGTTATCCTTCGTCTCCCTGTACAGCCCCTTCCCCTTGAGGGCCTCCAGCACGGCCTTCCTGGCATCAAACCTCTTCATTCCCTGTAATATACCACCAGTCAGTCTTAAACATTGTACTTAGCGTTACATAAAGCAAATACAGTTAAATAAATTCACTCTATCATATTGACTTTCTATGAGATATTATTAAATAAGATAACTATATATAGTTATTATCCATTATACTAAAACTTTTAAACATGAGTGTGTATGTACGTGCATGTGTGGGCATGTATGTATATTGTTTATCCTCATTTAGCACAGATCAATGTGTATAGTCAGTATTGAATATTTTACATATATGAACACTGGATAATGCGTGAAACATATTGTGGATATGGAATCTGTTTAACACACATAGAAATACATGAAATTCACATTTTTTTTATTTAAAAAAAGGTAATTATTTTTCTGTTATTTGCTGAGTGTTTGCATCTATCTTATATCGTAGCATACAGAATATAAGCATGGAACCAACTTACACATGTCTGCTCACATGAGCTAATGTTAGCGTTAACTGATTCAGAGCTATTGTATTAAGTATAGCTGTATCAATTCTCAGTAATCTAAATAAGAATGAAGAAGCTAGATACCGCAAACTGTCCGCAGTCTGAGGTCATGTTTCCTTTATCATCAATAATAGTGATAAACGGCAGATTGTGACGCTTGCCAACCTCGTAGTCATTGTGATCATGGGCCGGGGTGATCTTCACAGCCCCTGTAGTCAGAGTAAATTGACACTGATTCTTTATAATCAATTAAGATATACATATAAACTGATCTCTATGAACAGAGCACTTATTGTCAAATGTTACAGTATGACAATTTTAATGAGAAGTATTTAAGTCTTTGCTTTCAGATAGTTGGCACAGTTCATGACAAAATATCCTTAAGAGTCACCTGTTCCAAATCCCATCTCTACAAATTCATCACAGACAATTGGCATCCTGCGGTCAACCAGCGGGTGTTTGACAAACTTCCCATGGAGATGCTTATACCGGTCATCGCTGGGGTGGACGGCGACTGCGGTATCTCCCAGCATGGTCTCAATACGAGTAGTTGCCACGATAATCTCCTCATCTGTAAAATAAGAAGTTTCACATTCAGAATATCACTAAACATCATTTTTAATAAATCTTTATTTTATCATAAAAATATTTACCAGTAATTTCTTCATAGATCTTGCAAACAAAATCTTTGAAATAACACAATATAAAAGATAATGGAACTGAAAGGCTTAAAGACCAGACAGTAGTCTATACTATATATAGTTGACTATAGATCTAAGGGTTTTGAGCTTGATCCCTAAGGGAGGTAGGAATCCTCACTGGAGATATATGCTGATTCAACATATGAACCACTAATAGAGATGATTTCACAATTTAACTTAAAATAAATTACTTTCAATTGGTTCAGTTGTTAAAATCTGAGGGCATTTAAGTATATTAATTTTGAGTTTCAGTATATAATCATTACTTTTTTTCATTAAATGTCACATTTTTCCCCTTTTTATGTTACCGTCATCGTTCGAATATTAGCCGCATTTGTGGATAAGCCGCATCCAGAAAATTGTCCCCAAATTGGTTAAAAAACACCTTATACAGTATATAAGCCGCGGACAAATCGTCGGGAGCGGCCATTTTGGCATCCCATAATTTTTACACGCTGTGTAATTTAAAGTAGTCATAACCCGTACCCGTATCCGAATGTAAAAAAAGCTCGAAAGCAAGAATGAAATTTGGTTGAAATGATTATGCTTATAAAGCGAATCGTAGCTGAACGTGTCATCTCAATACATTCTCACACCCCATCCCACCCGACGCAATCCCTGTTCGACCTCCCTCATTGAATATCGGCCTGTGATTGGCTGGATTTTTTCACACATTTTACCTAAAAATACTACACTAAAAAATCAAGAAAAACAACACAAAAACACCAAATTTCAAATAAAAAATATTTATTATTATGATTTCATATAAATCATTTAATTATAAAAGTAATATATGTCATTAAATTGTTCCTTATTTTACATGATGCGCCGTAACCTTGAATTAATACGAATCCGCAGAATAGTACACAAAATGGCGGCGCTTGTAAAAGACCGATTCTCGGTAGATTTATGTTTGGAAAAAAGTAAACTATGTTGTAATACCATATATAAGCCGCATGCACAGTTTAAATTGATGAAATTTAGCATGAAACTGCGGCTAATATTCAAACGATTATGGTAATTTATTTCATGCAGAATACAGTGAGGTTCTCCTCTATTTAATTAAGTTAAATCCTTGAAATAACTCTATTATGTAAACTCTCGATACAACAGCATTCAATACAACGGCAAATTTGGGATCCGGCACTCAAGGTCATGTAAAGAATTTATTTGTACTTTATTTCTCTCTTTATAACAGCAAATTCAGTTTCCGGTACCGGTAGTAATTTTCGGCAAGCAATTCTCCCTCTCATAGTGTATTAATTAACAATGACACGGGTGATTGCTATGATCACGGAGCCTTTGATTACACATGCCGCATTGTTTGTAGAGGATTTCATTGTATGAGAAAGTAATTAATGAGTTGCAACTCCATTAGACCTGTGAACAACGTGCCTTTAATTATGTGTATAGTCACATTGTTTGTTTGTCAGTGTGACTGTCAGTTTGTAATGATTTTAGCATGAATGAATATCTGACAATTTATCCCATCCATTTTTAGTAGCCCGACTTTTATACCTATCCAGAAGTTGTATACACATGTAATGTCTACATAGTGAAAAAGTATGGTACATAAATAAAAAACATGTACAATTAAACAGGTAAATCACATGGTTTATGCAAAAAATCACAATAACAAAATATGAATTAGTATTACATTTACATGCATAACAAGATCCATTAGCATCTACATGTATATGAAACTTGGTTTTACCGACTTCCTCACTAAGCTTAAAAGGGTGGGGTACAGTGGGATATGCCAAAAGGATTTGCACGTTAATCTGGCAAACATGATACATCTGCAGAAACGTTATTTACAAACACTGCTGTTGTATCCAGAGTTGACTGTATTTTAGTTCATTTTCATCAAAACATATACTTGCTATTAAACACTGTAGAAACATGAATTGTGTCTTACAAATGCTTTTGAGAAAAACAACAAAAAACAAATTCACATACCTGAGTCTTCTACTTGATAGGCAAATGAGATGAGCACTCCGAACTCCACCTTCTCCTCATAGCCTGGAACAAACAGCAGTGTCCTGCCGGTCAGTTCCTTCTTGTCCACCTCGATGTCTGAGATGGCAGAGTTGAGCGTGCACGACCAGTTCACCAGTCTGACGCTGCGATATATAAGACCCTTCTCGTGGAAACGAACAAATGCCTCTGTCACAGCTCGGCACAGTTTCTAAGAAAGATGAAGAATGAATGAATTTTCTCTTGAAGGTTGCTTGAAGGTATTATGATGCGTTTCAATAGTGACAAAGTTGTATTCAAGCCACAGACTTACAACAACACAGAAACATTCATTCATAACACTAATAAGTAAATAACTGGTAAGATAAAGCTGAACATATTGAGATACACTTCCATACATCATGGCTTTTGGTAAAAATGTGGGAAAAACAGACACAGATCATCTTACTGATAATCTTTAGTTATTTTTCTGATGTAGAAATCCTTAAGCAATAAGGGCAACATGTGACACTTACAGGATCCATGGTGAAGCAGGCTCGATCCCAGTCATATGACCCACCCAGCCTCCGCAGCTGGTTGTAGATCCGATCCCCCTTCCTGCACAGGGAAACCATAGACATATAAATCAAGCATTGATGATATTTAAAGTATATGAAGCTTCGGTGGAACTTTTCTAACAGAACTTAATAACTAAACACAATTTGGTGATAATGGATTTTACAACATATGTTCTACTATAGCTATATCTAAAATGCTTTTGTTTATAATGATGACAATGATAAGGAAGATGAGGACTGCTGTCCAAGCTAATGCATCTTTTTTTCTGACACTTACTTCTAGGAAAAGCCTTTTCATATGCTGATTTTTTTTATATTTTTTAGCATAATCTTATCCGCTCTCTACTGTAAATCAATATTTTTCTACCACATCAAATTAAATGAAATCAATAATACAATCACTTTAGTTGATAAATTAACTGCTGGATAATTCATGTTCTAGAAAACTAAACCAGTATTCATGGGACCAAATATTAATGGAAAAAACAAATTAGTGGATAAAGCCATCTATGAAAAATGAATATTAAGACTCCCACAAAATTTAATTATTATTCAGTATATAAACTAGAACTGTGTCCAAAGGACACGGATGCCCCCACTGTGCAGATGTGCTCGTAAACAAGAGCAGCTTCATTTAATGTCTACAAAATTCTGTTCTTATTATAGCGTTTCAGTTGAAATTTCCTCAATTATGTATTAATGATAAAAAAGTTACCTAACTCTTGAGGCATCATATTTGGTTTCTTTACAGATGGAATACAATATTAGTGTCTGAATAAAACAAAACTTTGAAACACATGTCTGGTCTCCTAAAACTGCAGGAACACAATGCTGTGATCAGAGAAATATGTTGGGTATACAGTTACTTTTGGCTGTGGCAACTCATCTTTTACATAGACAAGATCAATAATAGATCCACTTAAGTGTGTTGGTAATGTCACACACTGGCGATAATTAAGCAGAGATTCAGATAGTCTTCTGTACCAAACTGAATCAATTTAATTATTTATATGGTATATAGTGAACAAATCAACAAAGGGCCATAATTCTGTTAAATTTGGTCGCCGCAAAAAATTACTTCCTTTACTTCCATCTACACATTAAGGTTATTCATCACTGGAAGTTTAAGCAAAATCTGCCATCTGGTTTAAGAGGAGTTGCTTTCACAAAATTTCTATATGGTATATAGTGAAAAAATCAACAAAGGGCCATAATTCTGTTAAATTTGGTCGCCGCGAAAATTCCTTCCTTTACTTCCATCTACACATTAAGGTTGTTCATCCTGGAAGTTTAAGCAAAATCTGCCATCCGGTTGAAGAGGAGTTGCGTTCACAAAATTTCTATATGGTATATAGTGAAAAAATCAACAAAGGGCCATATTTCTGTTAAATTTGGTCGCCGCGAAAATTCCTTTCTTTACTACCATCTACACATTAAGGTTGTTCATCCCTGGAAGTTTAAGCAAAATCTGCCATCCGGTTGAAGAGGAGTTGCGTTCACAAAATTTCTATATGGTATATAGTAAACAAATCAACAAAGGGCCATAATTCTGTTAAATTTGGTCGCCGCGAAAATTCCTTTCTTTACTACCATCTACACATTAAGGTTGTTCATCCCTGGAAGTTTAAGCAAAATCTGCCATCCGGTTTAAGAGGAGTTGCGTTCACAAGATTTCGGGACGTACGGACGGACTGACGGACTGATGGACTGACGGACTGATGGACTGACGGACGGACGGACAAGTGCAACGCTATATGCACCCCACTTTGTGGGGGCATAAAAATACAAATAGCTGTGCCTGTATAGAAAGAACAACTAGATACTGCGTTATCATTATTTAGGAACATTTTTATGTGCAGAATTAAAATTCATTTAAATAAAACTTACTCATTTTTCCACTGCCAAACATGTTCTACGAACTTTTCTCGGCCAAGGTCATGTCGTGTCAGTTTCTGTTCCTTCCACAACTTTTTCTCTACGACCACCTGGGTAGCGATACCTGCGTGGTCACACCCGGGGTTCCACAGACAGATCTTCCCATTCATCCGGTGCCTGCAATGTATCATCACCATACTGTCCTTATTCTGTTTCAAGATCATATGATTGTATATTTCTTTATTGTGTCTTATATATTTTTTTCAGAAAGGCTACCATGCTTTAAATGATAAAATCTAACAATTTTGGGACGATGAGAGAAAAAAGAATGCAAGTATATTTCATAGGAAATTCCTGCTTAAACAGAATTCATTTATCGAGTTATTCAGTTAAATCTCAAAATATATACATTTAGCACAATGTATGCCCTATTAGTGTCCCTAATTTGACAGTAATTGTCAACAGCAACATGCATGTATCATATGTGGGTATAATGTGACACAACCACCCCAGTAAAATCTTGTTTGGAAGATGACATATCATTAGTTTGAAGAAAAGGTCATGTTGAAGGTAAAGACCAAAACCCTATATATAATTATGAGAAGTGTCACCTAATAATTCTAGGCATGAAGTCAAAAGTATTCCAAATGGAAGGGCCTGTGGTCCAGTGGTTTCTGATCCGAGTGTTGTGCATTTGAACCTAGTTTGGGGGCAAGAACCTTTTATAACCTTCAGAAAAACCACTGAGAGGGATTAGTAAAGGTTGTAAGAAATGATTTCCCAAACAACAACAATCCATTACCTCATGGATATTCTTGTTCAAATCTATGTCTATTACAGAACTTTAAGTGTAATGAGGTGTCTGATCTGGGTCTGTTCTGTTTGTTATTGTGTCAGAACATGTCTGTATCAGGTGAAGGGTTAAAACAAAGTAATCCATGCAGGAATTAAAAAGTTATGGCCATGATTCAAATTTTGAATGCAGATGCTGCACTGGGTATAACAATAATTAAACTTCTTTTTCCTTGAAACTGTTAGGCCAGATACTGTCCCCTCCACCCTAGACACAATTTCCTTGAAACTGTTAGGCCAGATACTGTCCCCTCCACCCTAGACACAATCAGTACCCACCATCTGGTCAGGCAGTCCTCTACGGAGTTGGTCAAGGCATGTCCCAGATGCAGGACCCCGGTCACATTGGGTGGAGGGATGACCATCATGAACTTCTCCCTCTTGGTCAGGTCCATCTCCTTGTCCTAGACAGGAAAAACATTGAAATATATGCAAAATTTGATATAAAGTATCTCTAGAACTGGCTTTCCTCATCCCCATTTTTAGATTTGAAAATGTTCATTCATTTTTAACACATGTAAAATGTTCTAGATCTTTATCATCTTCAACCCCATTCCCTTGTCTGTCTCAAAGATGAAAAAGACAAATTATGACTGGTTGTGGATTAGAAAACTTCATAATGATTTAAGAAGTTGTTACTACATTGATTTATGAAGCTTTTTCTATTTAATCTTTTTTTAGATAATGACTTTTTTGTTACATAATGAGCTGAGGGATTATAAGAGTTTATATGAAGAACCAATCAATTTCCATTAATTGTATCAGTGTACAATGCAGAAACAACAGAGAGAGAGAGAGAGAGAGACAGACAGACAGACTCACATAATACTCCGGCTTGAAGAACCCTTCCTTCATCCACCAGTCATACCAGGCTGCCTCCACGTAGGCCGGGCTGTATGCATCCGGCATTGGACATTCAGTGTCTGTAATCATGTGAAAAGCAATGCTTAGTTTAGCCTTATCTACTCATATACAAACTTTACTATATGGTATCCCATTCAAGTTTGTAAGAAGGTTATCTTTGTTGCTTTTTTTCAAAGAGAGGGTGAATATTGGTAAAAATTAATAATATTCAGCCCATCCCCCTGTGAATAGGCACATTACCAATTTACCATTACCATTTTTCATAATATTGATATTGTAAATAACAATTAATAATAAGTTGTTGCTTTACTTCATAACTATATAAATACATGAATTCAGATTTGATGAATAGAATAAAATATTGTTTAACCCTTTCCCTCATAGAGGAAACCATGAAAAGACCTATGCGAACAGCATAAAACCAGATCAGCCTGCGAGTAACTCGCAGGCTGATCAGGTTTTATGCTGTTCGCTGCTCCTCAGTGGTCTGGTAATGAGGATTTTGTAATTAAATTTGGTAAGGTTTAACTGTGGTTTTCTGCAGATCAGGCTTTATGTGGTACCTACTGAGTGCGTCAAAATGAGTCTATATGAGGGAAAGGGTTAAATAAATATGAAATATGATTGCCTTATGGAAAATAAAATGGAAAGTAGAAATTAATAAGAAAAGAGATGGTTTGATTCAATGAGGATACCTTTCTTCTGCCCAGCTGGGGTGGGTATGTCGTATGAGGTTACAGTCTTCTTCTTTTCTGGTTTCTTCTTTTTCTGTTTATTACACACAAATATAAAAAGATATACATAAAATCAATAAGAGAATAAAGATTTTTTTTCTTACATTCTTTACTGAATGGTTAGGATATACCCTAAAGGTTTGCTTATAGAAGTCTACATGTGGATTAAGAGTTTAATAGAATGGTTCTATCTGAATTATGAATGATGTGGCCTGTGGCACATGTGAAAGTACTCAGATGATGTGAACTAACTGGTATATTCCTTGGAGCTTATTAACAGTTTTTAGGATGATGTGAACAATTTCATGAAACAACGTGAACTAATTACATATAGTAGGCAAAAAGTGGTTTTGTCAAACTGATATTTATATAGTGGGAATGGTATAACACATGGCAATTGGTATAAAAACGCAGCATTGTTATATTTGCGGAGTGTTTGTCGCACATTATTGGAAGTGGAATTAACGTTATTAAAGAGATTTTTTTTATTTACCATCAAACAGAAGTTTGAATCCCCGTTGATGATAATGATGATGATGATGATGAATCAATTACCACTATAACTGAATAACTGTTTACATGACATGAGCTGGTATTGAAATCAGGTTTGTTGCCTCGAACATGTACACACATGTATAATGCTTTAGGACACATGCCAATCATTTTATACACACACACACACTCACACAATCGCGCATGCATCTACAGAGAGAGATAAAATATATAAATAATATATATAAATATATAAAATACAAATAATTCTAAACAAAAAAAAATCCAAATAAAATTACAATTCATATAGTACTGTAAAAATGTGCTTTTTAAAGAGTAAAAAAAAAATTCATTGGTATATCACTTATAAATAAATAAATAACCACACATTTCTTCAATCATTAAATCCTTGTAAATCCATGTATACCTAATAAAAAAGATACAGAGGAAATGTATATGTATAGAGCATACTTACAAGGTGTGTTTTTCAATGAAAACAAACAACATAATTATGTTTATTAAAAGTATTTTATTCAAAACTCATTAAAAATGAAATGCACAATTTAATACCATTAATTTGCACCCTTAACACCAGTGACCTGCAAAGACTGGGTTATAGTAGGAACCCAAGGCTATAGTTACCCATAATTAACAGTTTGACTTGCCCCCCCGCCCCCCCTAGCTGCCCTGGTCATACATTTTTCTAGACTATAAAATCCCTTGATTACATCATAGAAGTGTTGTTTAGAGGAAATCCCCATCGTGGGCCCCCGTACTGAACCACCCGCATAACCACCTGACTCGCCAGACTCCTATTGTCTTATGGCTCCCTGCTGTTAATGTGTAGGTAATCCGAATCGGCAGTCGTCCATGACTGTGTGATAGGCATGTGGTTAGGGTACTGTGGACACGTTCACTGATTAAGAGAAATTTACATGTCTGCCGAGCGATCTAACAATTGGGAACAAGAGGGCCAAGATGGCCCTAGATCGCTCACCTGAGAAAAGTATCATTCATTGCCTGTACAAAACAGATTGCTTTAGAATTAAGATGATGAGGTGAAACAATGTTCAGGAATTTTCTGACCCCATCCACGAAAGATATCATCATGACAAACATTCTGCCAAAGTTTGAGGATGATTGGACCAAAAATGTTGCCCTCAGAGTATAAACAAGATTTTTCTAAGATTTGACCTACTGACCTACATTTCTATCCAGCCCCACCCATTTTCAAACTGGTTCTAGTGTGTAAACAAGATTTTTCTAAGATTTGACCTACTGACCTACTTTTTGATCCAACCTGACCCATTTTCGAAAAGGCAGTTTAAGAAATAGCATAAAAAAATAGTTGGAAAATTGGCCAGTTGTAAACATCAAATTGTTTACGGACGACGGCCGACGGACAATCAAGTATCCCAAAAGCTCACCCTGAGCTATGCTCAGGTGAGCTAAAAATAGGCAACTACCAAAAGTTTGTATCAGTTACAATTTTAAACTATTCTAGGCAAATGCAGTTTAAGAAATAGCATAAAAATAGTTCAGCTAAACACAACAACTTAGCCGGACATTAAAATGTAATAAGCATTGAAACAATTTCACTAGAGCCCAAAGGAATTAATAATAATAATAAAAAAACTACTTTGACGAAATCTACTCAGCAAATTTTTTAATTTACTTTTCTCTACATGTATAAAGTTTTACATCTTGCATTAAAGCATTAAAAGCGGACTAATAAGCTGCCGGCAGGTTGATGAACTTTCAGGTATGAAAAATTGCCGATTTTGTTTTTGGAAAAGTTAAAAAGGTAATAATCTTTTCTTTTTTTTTGCTGTAGCAAACTGCTGAGTATATGCATACCTATCGCTAGCCATGCAAATTAAACTTAATCAGAAATGGGTTGTGTTTCTAAATGTCATCAGCTTTACTATTTTTACATAACTTTTTAAGTATCATTTTTATGAAACTAACTCCTCTAAAGATTTTTCCTGAAAGGAATAAATACAAACAGTAGGCCGATACATCATCATGTTCACTGTTTTCATATTTACGAATATGATAATCTACATGTATGTGTATTCACGGTCTCTAATATAGAGACACTGGTGTATTTCAAATTAATAAATAAACATAATTAAAATAAATGTTATCATTCACTGAGCAATGTTACTGATAGTCGATGAATACGAAATACTAATGCACAGAAAACACAATTTATGTGCGAAATAAAATGGATATTAAAGATTTTATATTAAATATCAACATTTTTTATTACTGAATATTGTTTGTCACTGATTTAACATTTATCTGGGAAGTCTGTGTGTGAAGGCTGCTTCCAGATCGACAATTTGACAGTCAAGATTACCAAGTTTGAACCTAATACAGAATATACCTGGTATTCCCTTTAACATATTTCACAAAATATGTTTTAAGTGATTTTTTTTCCTCAGATTTAAGCAAAACTGTTTTTTAAAATGTTGGGTCTAAAACTGATGACTCTTCAAAGCATTCACTTATTGATAGTGTACACAAGTCACTTTTGTTGGGGGGGGGGGGGGGGGGTCCAAAAAAGCACTTATATTTTTTTTATGCCAGTCTGCCCCCCCCCCCTTTACTCCCACGACATTTTTTGCCTAGGGGATGTACTCCCGATGGAAGTTGATGAGCCTCGGGAGAACTTCATTGCTTGCATTGACATTTTCCCCTATATGTTCTCAAGTTTTATCGGGGAAAACAGGCCGGGGAAACATACGCATAGCTTCCCGGAAGCTCCTGTGAAGCATTCACGGAGCTTCCGCGAAATATTTATTCCTCCGATGGAGCCCTCTAGGCTTCGGTGACCTTTCTGTGACACATTCCAGATCTTGTGATAGAATCTCAGAATATTCGCCAAAAAAAAATCAAATAAAAAAAAAATCGGCAAGCGCACTCTAAAATTTGTTGCTTTTATTTTTTGGTCAACTTTAGACTGAGACGGTCAAAAAGGCCATGGGACATTGCTGGGGGCATCCTCATAAACCTCCAAAAGTCTACCCTTGATTTTGCCCATCACCAAATTCTCATAATCTCCATAATCTTCCCCGAGGCAGCTAGAATGGTTTGATACGACGATACATCCCCAATCTACGGGGATATACCCTCGGACGAGCATCGGCAGCCATCCCCGATAATACAATGCCATTGTACCATAACCGAAACATCAGTGAACGTTTCAATGGACCAATCCCGAAGCTTCACATGGGACTGCTCCATCTTTTTGACTCAATCATCTGATGCCATCGGGAGAAAGTTTGTGTATTTCTCGATGATTTTTCTCCAGTGGGACCTAGGCATTAGATCCATGGTCTTCAAGTTTAAAAAAAATAAAAATAAAACCTAAAAACCCTTTACTTTTATCCCCAGATAACCTTCAGAATGCATCTCCGTCACACTAAAACCTTTTTTTTTTGGGGGAGCATGCCCCCGGACCCCCCTAGCACTTACATCACATTCAGACTTTGGCCCCCCCAGTGGAAAAATTCTGGATCCGGGCCTGACTGCCTATTTTGTTCATAATGTAAAGTTTCATGAACCGGTAGTTTGAAGAAACCACCATAATCCAATTGTCGCGCAATCAGTGAAGGCAACCGTTAGCACCTGTTAGCTAATGGCGTGCGTTCAGTATGACAAACGTATGCAACCGGTCACTTACATTCATCTATGGCGTTGTCCTAGGACCATTGTTGTTTATGACACTGAGATAGTTTCATAGCTGACTGTAAGCGTACGGTTGCATACGGTTTGTCATACTGAACGCACGCTGGTTGTGAGTTGGTACCCTGCTTATGTTCTTTACACAGTGACGAAACAGGGGTGTAACCACTCACGTTAGCGACTGTTAGGTTAACTAAATGTATGCTTGGTCTAAGACACAATGTAAACAATTTTTTTTGTTCACATCATCTGCATCAAAGATTCACAATCACATCCTCCAGGTTCACATCGTCCGCCCCTTCTCTATACTTAATGAAATCAGCAAGAAATAAATAAGACACTTACTTCAGGCTCATCTTTAGATGCCTTCTGTGCCTTTTCTTCCTGCTGCTTTTGCTTTTTTGCCTCGAACTTGGCAAGTTTTTCTAGACGTTTTTTCTCTTTCAAGAGTTCTTTTTCACTTTTAACTTTCGGTACGTCTTCGCCCTGACCGTTTTGGTCTTTGGCTGAAGGCTCGGTAGACACATCCGCCATCGAATTATGCCAGTTCAAAGTGTGATTTTAATGGTTATTTGATTGACACATTCAACGTATGTGCTTACATGTGTATTGCATGAGACAGGCCGGTGGGGTATAGTACTGTACTCTACCGGGATATTATGGACTGAAAATTTTCTGGTCGAGGAGAAGGAGACATTTGAAAAATACAGTAATGTATGGATATTCTGATTATTTGCTGTCAATTTATGTCACTAATAAAGGACTGGCTAGATTCGCACGATTGTATTTTTAATGATTATTGAATTTATAGTCAGAAAATATTGATATTAGTAAAGTAGAGTCATTAAAGGTATACCCGGAAGTTACCCAATCGTAATGCTCGATGTAAGAATGATTTTCAGAAGGAGCTAAAAATAATATTTTTTATTCTTTCTCCAATGTTTAGAACAACATGAGGTCGAGGAGGTCCAATTCATAGCAACTTTAATTTTTTTGGAAAAAAGAATTTCAACTATGGACGGTGTTTTGTGCATTACGTAACTTTACATAACTAAGATGGCGGCGCCCTTACGACACATCTGCCGAAGGACAAATATTTGTTTCTTCTCCCACTCTAGCATATTTACCAAAGTTGAATCCCATCAGCTACGAATTGGAAATGTTAGATGCTTTTCTAGATTTTTCAACCATAACTTGTCTCAACGAAGGCTAAAGCTAGCGCTGTTAGGCGGTGCCGGTTTGACAGTAGCCACAGGATTGTTTACAGGTGGTAATAATATTGGCAAAGACATCCGCTCGTTCTTAACCGTGTGCCAGGCCAAGTCTGAGGTGGACGATAGCGCGTTTTCTACCAACGAGGATGGAAATTTGATTCGAAGTGTAAGTGTTCCTAACAGTGTCAAGTCTTTTTCTTCTTCAATACATAGAATTTAGAAAGTTCTTCGCCCAGAGGGTGATTAATCCATGGAATCACCTCCCTGAACCTTACCATATCCCCTGGCTGGAAATTAAATGTCCCATGATTTTGACCTGTCCCCTGATCCTCTGCCAGGAGGTCAAAATACCCCCGTCTAAAAAACTGATTTCCCTTTGAACTTAGTGTAACAAAAATGCAGGTTTAAGTATATATCCTCATCCCTCGAGTGCCCAAACTGCGCCCCTCTAAGATTTAATTAGGAAATGCAACATAAATAAAATAAAAACTGTTTACGTACCAATTAATTCTATCAAATTCACATTGATATCCCCTAAATAATTCTTTTATGACTAATTATTCAATCAAAAATAACATTTAATACAGTACGAGTCAAATATTATGCCATCATTTTGTGTGGTCCAAACTCCGCCCCCTAGGTGACGTCATAGCAGTTGAGAATTGTACACATATGACTTCCATTTATAAATGTGTAAACACAGCCGATGGAATTTCCGAGATACTTTTATTTTTAAAAAATTGAGTTTAAAAGGGCCATTCTGCTTGGCAATCATTTTGTATTCAGAAAAAACACATATAAAGAGTGGTGCGAGATAAAATTTGAAATATTTATCTGTTTGAATCAAAATTTCATATAAAAATCATCTGAGTTTATTTACAGAAACATAGTAAAAAAAAATATCACAGTCGCTTGCGCGTGTGATAAAATCTAGCGAGACTACAATTAAAAAAAGGAAGGTTGCGGAGTTAGGACAGGGGCACAGTTAGGACCTCCGAAGATATCTTGAATATTTAAAATATAATTTAAACATTCACATTTCTGAACTTTGGATTGTTTTTAGTGATTCTGTTAATTGATGTGATTGGATTCCTTTAATATATAGTGAACTGATCCTAGGCGCTCATTAAAGAGTACACCAGCAAAGAGCTGGTGATCATGAAGAACACTATATAAAGGAGCTCATTTTGCTTTTATTGAAATCATCCACTCATCATCATATCATTACAGTCATAGCCGTCATTATGGCCTACATCTTCACTGGAGCCTGAAAGCAAAGGATCTATAGTTAAGACTTGTAATGTGCCTTCACTCATTTCTACAAAGTTGCTGGTACAAAATGTAAACAGTGTCAGTGTCAAATATTAAAATCCGTGAAAGACCAGTGATTTTTTGGGGGTCAATTTACTACCTTTTACAGGTGGTTTCCCCTTGCCAAAAACTGACTTTTTTCCCAAAATTACAACCTATTTTCTCAATACAATAATTTTTTTTCCAAAAGAAATAATTCATCGAATTTAAATGAAATTTATGTTATTTGTATAATTTGAATGTTGATTTGAAATGTTCTTGGATATATACAATGGTATTTCCACCTGTAATTAGGAAATTAAAACAATTTTTATCTTGTAATTTCCCATTTCTTATTTACAATGCTAATTTTCTTTAGAAACAAGAATGCCACAGGTAGTAAAAATAACATCTAGAAAAAAAAATCACTGAAGCCACTAGACTTAATTTATCATTTTACAACAAAAACTTCTAATAGGTCAAAATTGAAAAGACAAATAAAATATATGAAATGGCAATTATTGGTTAAAATTTTGTTCATTTATGTAATTGAAATAGAACCCTACTAAGTGATTCATTCATTTATAGAGTAATGTTAACTTCCAGATAGTTTGTTTAAAACACAATGGCATCATGAAAAAAGGACTTTTTGGCAGCTTCTGTTAATGTAACAGTTATGTTGGTGACAAAAAAAAATTAACTCCTACCAATAACTTTTTTTTTGGTACTTCAGACTATGAATTGGGTGTTATATTTTTTCTTATAAAGACACTGCCAGGGCAGCACTTTTTCAAGGTCAGTAAGAGTTGATCAAGACAGAATGGAAAAAGGATGGGTATGGTAATATGACTCAGAACAACTGGAGTCATTGTTCATAAAACCACCTTTTTCCCAGATAGACCTGTAGATAAACAAAAATCTTCCCTGTAGCAATAGTTCTAGAATATTTATCAAAACTATTAGTGGAGTTTGTAAGCTCTCGTGGCCATTATCAGGATACAGTTATTTTTATTATATACATTTAAATTTATGTAAGAACCAAGTAACATAATCTACAACATGCAAAATTCAGATTTAGTTAAACTATTTCCTGACTTTCAGATTAAAGGCAGCCTGGATCTGAAGGACCACAAGTTTACCCTCTACCAGTTTCACTCCTGTCCATATTGCTGTAAAGTGCGAGCTGCGCTGGATTACTTTGGGTTCTCATATGATATTGTGGAAGTTAATTCTGTCACCAAGAAACAAATCAAATTCTCAGCTTACAAGAAAGTGCCAATACTGGTTTTAAAGGGGAAAGATGAAAAAGGTGAACAGTATTCAGTAGTAAGTACATAATTTTAACTTATTTTAAACCTAGAATATCAACATATCTTATGGTACTTTATTTTGATATGTTATGTATTATTTTGAAATGATTTTATTTTAATTATTAACAATAGGATGTGTCATAATAATATTGATTATGCCATTATGATAACTATATATGACCATTTCAAAATAATTGATCACTGATGAAATTTTTTTTTCTCCACACTGAAAAAATATCCTAGAATTTAGACATTTTGAAGAAAAAAAAAGATATAAAGAATCCTGAATAGACAAAAAGTCACAATATATTGTTTTTACTGAAATTCAAATAGAAAATTATGAATGCCATGGAACTAAAACTTTAGTTTGAAGCAGCTTTTAGTTTAGAGTAAAGACTATCTGCCATTGAAATGTTTTCAGATTAAGAAAATATTAGGAAAGGAGGTACTATATGTTACAAAATATACCAGTTCAGTAAAACTGATACATGTATATTGTCAGTGTGACTAAACAAAGAGTGCACTATTTCACATAATAGTTTGAGAAATCATACTTGAGGTGTTAGAAGGCAAAAAATGCAAAGGACTTGCAAGGTTGTGAAATACAGTTACTGTTTATCCACTGTTATGCAGTGAATACAAAAAATATTAGAGAAACAAGAATGTTGAAATTTGTCCTCAAGATTTGCTTATTTGCTTAGCATTAATTTAAGTATGGTTGATGCAAGATACATTAATTATCTACTTGATAAAGACAACAAACCAATGATTTAGATATTTTGTCTGTGACAGCAATTCTACGACTCCTCTCTCATTGTGAGTGCCCTTGCAAGCTTTATGTATGACCCATCTACCTCGCTGCTGAGGCTGCACTCATACTTCCCTGCGATGAAGGAGAAGGAGGGTCGCAAGACAGTGTGGGACTTCCCCAACAAATACTTCATTATGTATGGAGATAACGTGGCAGACTCCCGTACAGAAAAACAGCGAAGGTAGGCTTACATAGATTCAACAAAAAATTATTAATTATTACCCAGTGCTACCAGTGTAAACAGACAGCAGAATTCTCATATTTATTTGTTGTTTTTAGCTCACCTGAGCCAGAGGCTCAAGGTGAGCTATTGTGACCGGTCTTCGTCCGTCGTCCGTCCGTCCGTCGTCCGTCCGTCCGTCGTCCGTCCGTCCGTCGTCCGTCAACATTTTGCTTCAAACGACATCTCCTCCTTAACCACTTGGTCAATTTTGATAAAACTTTACAGGGATGTTCCTTGGGTGGTCCCCTTTCAAAGTTGTTCAAAGAATTGAATTCCATTTGGAATTCTGGTTGCCATGGCGACGGAAAGAAAAAACTTAAAATGTCTTCTCCTCCAAAACAACCAACTGAATTTCAAAATGTTTTGGCACAGATGTTCCTTTGGTAAGTGTCTACCAAGATTGTTCAAATTATTTGGATCCGTAAAAAAACATGGCCGCCAGGGGCGGGGCTTATTTGCCTTATATGTATATAGAGAAACCTTTAAACAACATCTCCTCTGAAACCACTGGACAGAATTTGATTAAACTTGGCAGGGATGATCCTTGGGTCAACCTTCACAAAAGTTGCTAAAATAAACTTGATCCATGTAGAACTCTGGTTGCCATGGCAACAAAAAGGGGAAAAAAATGAAAACTTTAAAAATCATCTTCTTCAAAACTACTGGCCAGATTTTAAAATAAATTGGTACAGATGTTCCTTGGGTCAACCTCTACCAAAGTTGCTAAAATTATTCCGATCCGTAAAAAAACATGGCCGCCAGGGGCGGGGCTTATTTGTCTTATATGTATATAGAGAAACCTTTAAACAACATCTCCTCTGAAACCACTGGACAGAATTTGATTAAAATTGGCAGGGATGATCCTTGGGTCAACCTTCACAAAAGTTGCTAAAATAAACTTGATCCATGTAGAACTCTGGTTGCCATGGCAACAAAAAGGGAAAAAAAATGAAAACTTTAAAAATCATCTTCTTCAAAACTACTGGCCAGATTTTAAAATAAATTGGTACAGATGTTCCTTGGGTCAACCTCTACCAAAGTTGCTAAAATTATTCCGATCTGTAAAAAAACATGGCCGCCAGGGCGGGGCTTATTTGCCTTATATGTATATAGAGAAACCTTTAAACAACATCTCCTCTGAAACCACTGGACAGAATTTGATTAAAATTGGCAGGGATGATCCTTGGGTCAACCTTCACAAAAGTTGCTAAAATAAACTTGATCCATGTAGAACTCTGGTTGCCATGGCAACAAAAAAACAAGAAAAAAAGAAAACTTTAAAAGTCATCTTCTTCAAAACTACTGGCCAGATTTTAAAATAAATTGGTACAGATATTCCTTGGGCCAACCTCTACCAAAGTTGCTAAAATTATTCTGATCCGTAAAAAAACATGGCCGCCAGGGGCGGGGCTTATTTGCCTTATATATACATAGAGAAACCTTTAAACAACATCTCCTCTGAAACCACTGGACAGATTTAGATTAAACTTGGCAGGGATGATCCTTGGGTCAACCTTCACAAAAGCTGCTAAAATAAACTTGATCCATGTAGAACTCTGGTTGCCATGGCAACAAAAAGAAAAAAAATATGAAAACTTTAAAAATCATCTTCTTCAAAACTGCTGGCCAGATTTTAAAATAAATTGGTACAGATGTTCCTTGGGTCAACCTATTTATCTCAGGTGAGCGATTTAGGGCCATCATGGGCCTCTTGTTTAACAATTAACATTAACACATTTTATTGTGAATCTTGGTATTATTAATTAATCTCTCATTATCATAAAAACTTTCTGTTTTATTTTTTCCTTAAATTTAATAGCCCTTTTTTATCATTGGACAAATGTTACTTATAATGTGTATTCTTAAACCATTTTGTACCTGAGTTTATAGTAGATATACCTGTAGTAATTTTTCCAGATGGAAAATTAATCTTTCTCAAGGAAAATTATGAACTTTAAAGCCACTACATAGTAAACATTTA